>VXBA01001116.1:1116116-1329112 GCA_013399895.1 Serilophus lunatus
AGCTCCCACAACTGACATTTTTTTTGAGCTCACCCTGAACATGGGGCCATTGGGATTTTCTGCCTTATATAAAGTTGAAGCCTCCTCTGTTTTATACCATCAGGAGACTCCAGCAGTGACTGCCATTGCTGGGAATGCATGGTCTTCCTAACCACTCCTCATTTTCCTTGGCTGTTCCTGAACTGAGAGAATCAATATTGGCTGTTGCAGAAATAGCTTTTTGCCTGTAGCCACTATCTTTGGAAACTGGCAGTTTCCAACCTGGTGGCAAAACGTGTTATATTAGCTTTTCCCTTTTCAGTGGGAAAGCAAACATAAGCCATAAAGCATGCCAAAAGCTACCCAAGGTGTTGATCTGGAAATAGGAAGCTGGCATTTTTGGGAGTGTGGCTGAGTTGATTGTGGATACTGAGGTGAGTTTGGGACATGAACAGTGGAGAACACAGCAGGGGACATCTGGGGATAATGTGATCTGATGAGTTGAGAAAATGGGTGCTGAGAGAAGCAGAAGCCCAGATTTGCTGCTGATTCTTGAGAGATTTTTATGGGACTGGGTTGAGGAAAACACATGCACACATAAATATATAAATATATATGTATATATACAGAGACAGAAAGAGATCTCACCCTATTGCTGTGTAGGTAAGTTTAAAAAACTTACCAAAGTTAAAATTAATTTGTCGTCTTTGAGTGTCCTCCTACCTCTTTGCCTTATCCTTACCTTACCTCATTTCTTTCTCCCTCTTTCTTTCCTGCATCAATGCACAAACAACATTTATCATCACTACTTTTTTCTCCCCCAAAAATTATGCCTCTCCTTCTAATAGATACTACCCAGCTTCTAGTGAATTAAAGGGTGGTGGTTAGTGAACAGTAGCCACCAGATTTTATACATCATGAATAGTGCAGATAGAGTATTTTAATTGTTTTCCTCTGTTTATTTTATTCCTTGGTGCTGTTCCTTGGTACAGGGTTAAATCTGCATATTAGAGGTGAGTTCATATAGGATTTCACCTTGGATAAATGAAGCATGAAAAATTGAGTCAGTGTCTCCTGGAACAAAGTAGCATGATAAAAACAGGCTAAACTTTTATTTCAGAAGACTCCCAGCCTAAATTAGTATTGTTGGCTTGAGGATTTAGTTTTGGGGTGTTATTTTTTGTTTTGTTTTGTTTTTTTGAGAGGGTGGAGCAGACTTAGCCCTAGAGCATATCTTCCGTGAGCAAGGCTTATGTGCAATTTTTGCTGTGCTGTAGGACAAAACTGCTTCAGTGTGGATAAGCAATCTGTGCATAAACAAAAAAAAAAAAAAGGCCATGCTCCCTAGTGTGGGTGGGCTGCAAGCCAAACATGTGCAAAGTTGTGTAGGAATTATCCACAAGTAGGATTCTGTAGAGGATTGTAGGCTCCTTCTGCACGTGTGTGCTTGCAGCATACCTCTCATACACAGCAATGCCCTCTAAATCCTTTCCAGCCTCTAGATAAAACCTGAAATGATAGCAAGCTGAGATGGAGTCATCTAATTTCATTTCATTCCTAAAGTAACATCTACTAATAGCAGAAAAGCTTGCAGTTGCTAAAATAAGGTTTACAGCAGTCCAACCTCAGAGGAAAAGTGAATGGGATTTTGGAAGAGGACTAAGAATAGAAATCTAAATTATTAAGGAATAAAGCTAGAAATAGGTGTCCTGATAAGGAAGTATTAGTCATATTAGACCTGGTACATGAGCAGAAGCTGCTAGACATTGCAGTATAGATGAAGGGATGATCAGAATTTTGTTTTGGTGATATATTTAAGTGATATCAATTGAATTATAATTGAATTCAACACAAAAGCCGAATTAATGAATTGCAGATTTCTCCATCACTTTAACTAAATTAAACATATAAATTTTAATGATGGTGGAAATACTAGAAACTCATGTCAATACAAGCCCTGAGTTGTAAAAACAACCCACATGAACATGTGGCAAAGAGGATTTTGCTCTAAGCATGTATCCTTGCAAATACAACAGCAACATTTTCCGAGGGTAACGTGAGCTTTGACAAATCAAATGTCACTTTTTGCCAGAAGTCTTTCTTTCCTAGGCACAGAAACAGTCACTTGTGAGGAAGGGGTGAAAAGAAGACTTACCGTTGAAGTTGGAAGTGAAGCAGAAAACATCGTATCGGCTCTTGTCCTTGTCCCAGAACCCGTAATTCCTGACCCCAGGCACTGTGTTCTTGCCTCCACAGGGCTCTCTGGGCTTGGTGATGGGGTACTGCACGGAGCCATCGCTGAGCCAGCCGGCGTTGCACCAGTCCAGCCCCGACCTCCAGGCATCGTAGAGTTGGTCAAAGGAGGCAATGACAGAGTCTTGCTCCACACACGCCCGCTGAGCCTCGTGGAAGTTCAGGTTGTACCTCCCCAGACGTGGGGAGTAAGGGAACACGACACCTGGAGTGGAGGGAGGAGGGAGCGTTAATGGACAACGGAGGGAACGGGTTTTACAGCCACCAGGAGGGGACATAAAGGTTAACTCCATTGTGTCAGTCTTGTTCTGTTTCTGGGGAAAAAATGCTCTAGTGAGCAGCACATCAGAATTGGGTTTGGGAAGGGGATAGAGTGGTTGCCTTGCCTTGCTGGCTCATCTCCCCATAACCCCATCCCTTTCCCAATAGGAGCCATTCCAGATCTGCATGCTGGTTTAATATCCAGTTTTTCTGTCACCACAGTGATCCTACCCTTGTGCATCCAGGATGACTAAAGATGGGCAGAGCTGGGTGCAATTTTACAAATACTTTTTTTTTTTTTTTTTTTTTNATTAAACCCTAGCTCAGATCTAATTTTATTTTTTGTGTGTGTGTGAGATGGGACTCGGGGATTTCCTGGCAATCTTTGAAAAGAAAACCAAACAAGAAATTGTGAAAATGTTCAACTGTTTCTATGAACTATTTATTCATAGACATTAAAATTAAAAAACCCACTCTGTTCTTTGCATGTACCCTTGTAAAGCTTTCCTGAGAGGTTCAAGGCAGTTGTTTTTTGCGTGTGGACCTGCAAAATGCTTTGTTCCACCCTGGAAGATCAGCCACAGGCTGTCCCAAAACCCTATGTGGTGCTTATTGTTACTGAGCCGTTTCATACAGATACTACACAGAGACCCTCTCACAATGAACAACATCCAAAGGGAGATGGGAAACATGGGGATGGGGACACCTCCAGAATTGTTTCAAAAGTGACATCTAATCAGTCATTGTCCATATCTGGCAGATTTTTCCACAATCCTTTTTCTGCTTGTTTTATGAAAAAGATTTGAAGTTAAACATTATGTATTGGAGGATGAAAGATGTTTCAGGAAATACTGAAGAACCACCTCCCCATGTGGCTTTGATAAAAGAGAAACGAGAGACTTGAAACAAAGGTTTAGATCAGACCACCCTAATCTTTGGCAGCGTTTAGAAACTTAACCCAGTTCTCAATTTTACAGTTGGCTTTAGCCCAGATTCATAATATGCTGAAATCAAAAGGCATCAGAGAAGATCCAGCTCAAAATGTTTATCCTCAAACATTTCTGTAGAACTAAGTGCTGTAGGATGCCAGCAGACTGAAGACAAGATAACACATGAGATGAGCCAAAAGCTTTGCGCTGGTATAAACATCCTTCTTTATTTTTGCTTTCTCCCTGCTGATGAACGGTCCTTCCTATGACAATTTCCCTGTCCTTGGGGCAGTGTGGAGTAGGAAAGAGAAATTACACTGTGGTCGTGCAAGGCTGTTGCCATGTGATGAAGCCACTCTTCTTTGCAGACATTCAAACTCATTTCCTCAATTATTCCAACAGTGTCTTAAAGTCCACTTTCTTTCCCTTCTTTCCTTGCCCCTCTATTATCCAAGAAGTGTTATTTTTGCTAAAAATCTTTGTCGTTGCTAAGCCTTGGCGACTTGTTCCAAGAAAATAAAGCACACAAATGTAAACTTGGCAGTGTAATAATAAACAGTATTTTGTTCTCTTCCAGCGATTAACTGGAGAGTCTCCTTCAGCTCCTTCCCTTTGTAAATCCTTTGTTAAAGGGCGTTTCAGTTATGAGCTGTGCTGAACTGTAGTGCAGGAATGTAGGGTAATAAAGCATGTGTGTCAGCTGTAACTTCATAAACAAGAAGCTGAAGATGTTTCATGTTTTTATGGATCTCTCTTTTTCCTTCATACTCCTCATCTCTGCAAAAATTTTTTCCATTCTTCTTCAGTGCTAATGGATAAAAATATCTCTGCCTGTAATAAAAATTTAACAAATGTCATACCAGTCCAAGCTTTATTGCTATATTGGAAATCCCACACTTACTATTTCTGCAGAACTACATTTCCCCAGACAATCAACTCCTTGTCCAGTACATGTGTCTGATTCGCATATACATGTTAAAAAACCACCTAAAATCAGCAGAAATGGGTAATTTTTAATCAAGATATAAACTTACATACTTCTAAAAACTGAGCAAGAATTAATTGAAAAGTATTTAAACATATTTGATTCCTCAAGGTTTCCCAAACCAGTTTTTGAAAGGGGTTGAGTATGTACATAAATGTGTTGCAAATCTGAGTTTGACAATTTGGGACATAATGTTTTCGTAACATAAATATGCACTAAAATGTAATATTAGCTTTGGGTTATATTTGAGCAGACTGCATAGAAGCCGATTTTTTGCTGGAGTTCATCTGCAGTACAAGCCTGCAACTAATTAGCATTAATTTCACCCTGGATTTGGGGGTGGCCATTGGTGATTTTGCAGAGGAAAATTGACTGGGTATATGTTTTGTGCAGCTTCACATTATCTGGCATTTTTGCTATTTTATTTTTTTCCCCTTCATTTCTCCATCAAATCTAGCTGAAATTCATAGTTAGATCTGACTATTCATCTTCCCTTTCATTCACTTTGGCAGTGCTGGACTTCAGTTACAGAGCCCTTGTTCAGTCTTGGATCTTACAAGCCCGTCAAAGGATAATCCATCCCATCTGTTCTTGAATGGACAAAAGCTGTCCTGAGGCTTGTTGCTGTTCTCAAAGAACAGACTCAATCTAAACTCCTGACTCCAGCCCCGTGTTTTGCCACTAGACAAAACACTCACTTCCAAATATTAACAAATTCAGCTTAAAAAAATGGAGGATGATAAAAACTTCCTGCCTCACAAGGTTAAAATCTGTTTAGTTTGTGGGAAGATGGAGAAGAGGAGCCTTAACCTGACCTTCATGATTCCACTCCCTGCCCTGAGGAGCAGCTGAGACACTTGTGGAGCTGGAGTGAGGATATTAATTTACAATATAGGTTTCATGGTGTGGCTCCTCTCCAAAACCCATGGTGCTGCGGAATAGGTCCTACCCCCAGGGAAGGACCAAGAAAGAGAGGAAGGACCCAAGACATATCAACTCAGTGGAGAATAAACATGTTAGTGGGAGAAGAGGAATGGGTGAGGCTTGCTGGATGCACCTGTGTCAAAGCAGCTGTGCTCCAGAAAATTAATCTCATAATGGAAATTAGGATTTCTTCCAAATCAGATCATGAGAACTGGATATGTAGTTTATCCTCCCCATAGGAACACCTGTATTTCCATGCATGCCTTGCATTCAGGGACAAAAACCTACAACTCTGCACAAGGTCCTGGGCTTTTGGGGGAATGTATTTGCTTTTATATTTGTATTTTCTGTGAGTAGTTTGTGTTTCAGAGCCTTTTATGCAGATAGTCCCTGAAATTCAGTACAATTAGTCACTTCAGACACATTGTCATTGCAAGGACCTGCAACGTTTACCCAACACACCAAGGTTAGGAAATAACCTTAGAAAGCTCAATTCCTATAAAAATTTATGAGTGTCTGTTAAGCCAGCAACACATACAATGAGCAGTTTTAAGAGTATTGACATGTAGAACAAAATAACGTAACTTTCTGTTGCCCCATATGGTTACAAAATAAAAAAAAAAAAAGTATTTTCACAGCCAGGGTAAAGAAATGGGCTTCCTTGAGTTCTAGCCCAAACAGAAAAATAAGTTTTCTTGTAGCCAGTGTAAACAAGGGACAACAGTGGGGTTTGCTGTATACCACACTAGAAGGTACAGTTTTATGCTGGCAGGTTCATACACTCAATTGCAAAATTTTTCCATTCTGGATTTCTAAAATTCTGTAAAAACTGGTAAGTCCTCCATTTTCATAGAGACTCTGTCCCCATTTCCCTGACTGTCAGGTCTGTCAGATGTCTGATCACTCAGCCACAGGGTGGGACACCAGCTGTCAGCAGGTATCAATACCCCTAAAAAGGAAACTGAAGCTTGAAATAGTGTCCCATAACCACATTGTCGGTGGGGTTGCTTACTTCTGAGAAAGGCAAGCATACAGTCTAGACCCATCTGCCCTAGGGCAGATTATTCCTTTATATTTCTAAAATCTTTGTCAAAATATGGAGACTGTTGGCCTTCTTTGCTCTTCTTGGGCTAATTATCCCTATTATTTGTAGCATTTTTCTTTTCAGTCATCATTTCCTGATAATTTTTTGAACTTTGTACTCCACCTGCATCTTTCGAGGACCACTTCTCACAGCAAGGGCAAACACAGCTGCATCTGCAAAGACTTGTTTCCCTGTCACAGAAGGAATTGTGTTGGTCTATCATGACCCACTCTTGACAACTCCCTGTTGGCTTTTGCAAGAATTTTTTTTTCTGTTCTAGGGATCCAAAAGGAATAGAGAGCCAAGCTTTTCAGCAGGGAGGACAACAGATTATTAAACAAAGGATGTTTCAAATGGCATTTTTTGTGAATGAACATAACTGCTACACATAGGAGAAACAAATGTGACATACAGTAGTAGCCTAATCTGATCTCTCCTGCTCTTGAGAGCATGGAATTGGTTTCATGTTGGTTTCAGGTGTGAATATCCCATTGCCATCAATCCAGCTGAAGACCAAATGGCTAGATTAGAAAATGGCTGTTTTGACAATCTGGAAAAGTTTGTTTATATGAAGCCTGAGGATGTCTTCGAGTTATTTTAAACTAACAAGTCTGGTTTTGCAAGGGATGCCTGTTTTCTTTCCAACTCTCTTGGACATAAAGGCTAACGTACCTCTAAGAAAGACCATAAATGCTGATGGTTTTTTGGTTCATGGGGAGCCACACAAAGAGTTATCTTCTGTCTGGAAGGTGCTGTCCACAGAGATTTTGAACAGCTTTGTCTAGATCTTCACATTTCTGGTAGTGTTGGATGTGGAAAGCAATTATTTTATAGCCTGTATTGCAAACTTGGTGTGTTCAGTTATCACCTCTCTCTGAAGACACAAACTATTAAAAAAATATTCTAGTGGAGTAAAAGTCTGCCTTTGGCAGTTTAGCATTGTTCCACTTTCTTTGTCACCTCTCCCAGGGATCTTGTGAAGGAAAAAATACACTAAACCCGTGCCTGAACAATACACCTGAGGGCCACTGCTGGAGCCTGCGTGTGCCCTGGAAGCCAAACACACAAACCTGATGGAGTGAGGTTCATTACAGTGCAAATTATTCACAAGAAGGAAAACTAGCAAAGCACTGGCATAAAGAAAAGTCAGTGTAGAGCAATAAAACACCACCGTAAAGCAAATTTAATGTGAGCTGAGGATTCTTTCTTTGCTTATGACTCGGACAGAAATATCTGCCTGCCTCCAGAGACCTTTTAATTTGTTAAGCTTTGGACTTTCAGAACATTTAACAAAGAGTGCAAAACTCTGGATCCATTCTTTACGTGCAGAAGGAGAGTAAGGACAGTTCAGAGAGAAAATGGCTTTGGTGACAAGATCAGCATAAAGAATGTCCTGTTTTCTGCAGTGCTTGACACTTCATGCAGCTGCCAGGCCCTGCCCAACCCGCCTTCCCTCAGACCCCTCCTTGTACTTCAGGCTACAAACAGGTGATGGTTGTGACATAACTGAGTTTTTAAAGCTGGAGGTTGTGGAAGACTGCAGCGAATCCTAGTTCTGAGCTTTAGCTGGTAGGCAGCTCCATCCTTCTAGTCTAGGGCAGAAATTATGTGGTTCTGCATTTAATAACAAGAAAACACATCACAAGAATGCAAAGTATGCAACGAACACAGACTGGATCTAATTCCAGCGTTTTCTCAAAGCTGAAAGCTATTATGAACAATTAATTTAATGGCAATCCCAGGAGGCCTTTAAGTCTAGTAAGAATAAAGCAGTGCCGAAGTAGGAGAAGGAAAAAAGGTCCATTAAGGTGGAGGTCAACAGTTTTCATATTGATACATGAACATGTTTCCACCTAAACAAATCTGTGCTGTTTGTACAGGGAGCTCACACGGGAGCCATCAGATGCTCTGCTCTGCTCCTGGGCACCCCTGGGTGTAAATGGCTTTGTCTTGCTGTCAATTTACATCCTTAAGGGCATCACCTCAGGACATCAGGCTACTGATGCAAATCCTTCCCACTGTGAGATTAACCTGGTTACTTACAACAGATGTAGGATGTTGGAATGGGTTGATATATTTTAATTTTTGTCCAGACACTGGGATTTTTTCCCCCTCCTGTTCTGCTTTGCTCGAATACATTAAATGGCACTTAATTCCAGCACTATGTAAAACTGCAGGTGAGTTGAAAAAACAAGCACAGGGCCACACAAACAGAGGAATATATTCCATCAGTTGTCTATATCTGTTGCAGTATTAGTACATTTTAACCCTGATCATTTTATTAGGAATTTTTGGTGTGCCTTAGACCCAGAATCACTGGATTTATTTGACACAAGCAAGACTGAAACTGACACTCTCACTAGTCTCATTGTACCACGAGGTTTTGTGAAGGAAATGTTCATGCCAGTTTAAGAAACACTGCTCTGTAATGTTAGAAATGTACTGTCTCACACCCATCCCATGTCTGGCAAAAATCATTAAAAAGACATTGTTCCTTGTGTTAGCCAGACACTAGTTAAAACATATAAACTTTCCTCTGAGCACAGATTGGAGCATATTTGGTTGAAGAAACACAGTTCCTCCTGTACTTATGAATTTCTTTATTTCCTTTGCTTATGAATTTTGGAGAAGGGAACCTGATGTTGAATCCAATGGGCTGGTGCTGTATTACAAGACAGTAAGAGTAAAAAAGGTAGACAATCTCCCTTGTTTCTTGGGGGTTTTTTTAGTTGCATTGTTGAATGCTGTAAAGAAAAGATTCATCATTGTTTTCTTTCTCTAGAATAATCAAATAATGCCTTTGAGATATAGATTTCTGTGTGTGCACAAGCATTTTTATCAAGTTTCTGGTAAAACTTCCTGCTCTGCCTCTAGAGCCATCAGCATCTTTCCTTCCCCAAGCACTTCTGGAACAGCAGGGATCATTTGTATCAGAACCTCATCAATTTTAACAGCAGAAAACTAATGAACCTTTGGTTCAGTGTAGGCAAAAGCCTGGGCAGGTGACCAGAGCCTTGATTTCATTGCATGCCAAGCAGGAACTGCTCTCACCTTAGTGGCTCCTCTCAAAGACACCTAAGAATGAACACATGAGAGCTTTTGGCTAACAAAGAATAAATAACATGTTTTCTCTCACTACTCATTTCTGTCTTCACTCAAACTGTTTTAGAGAACTTAGACTAAACATGTATATGTCCAGTTTTCTTTATCTCCCACGTTTGAAGAGAACAGTGTGCATTCTTATTAAAGATAGATTATGTGGGGCGAAACAACCTGGCATGGAAACTGTGCAGGGTCTTTCTGCACTCAGGAATGGGAGGCTCCTGTGGCCTCCAACTGGGAATGGAAGAATAGATGTAAAGAGCTAAGCTAAGCCCACAATGTTCATTTGGTTCCCAGAACCCCTCAGTCTTACTGTACAGGGTAACTCTATAACCATTATAAAATACAGGGACTCTCAAGGGAAAGTCATATAATTCCTGTCCTGTCCTGTCCTGTCCTTTCTTTTACTCCTGTGTTCAAGGAAATGCTTTGAGGGGAAAAAAAAAGGCCAAACATATATTTACATGCATTGAAACTCATAAGATTTCTCTGAGTTTTGCAAGAAGAAGTGAAAGCTGAATTCTTGGTCCTCTTTAAGCCTGTTACACTAACTTTTCAAGTACTTTGTGCTCTACTGTTTTCAAGTATATTGCTGAGGGAAATAACTAGAGACTACATGTAGGAGTTGTCTTGACAGGCAACACAGAGATCTCTTTTATGTCATTGTAAGGATGGAAAAAACCAAAACTATTGTCTCTGCATAACTACTGCAATGATTTACTCTTTTCATCTTTGTGAGAGAGATTTGTATTTGCCTGATTATCTAAAATATCCTGATATTTTCTAAAATTACCGTTAGTGGAAAATTTAATACGATTTCACCTAGATAAAAAGACACAGTGACTTCTGCAAAATGACAGGAGTAAATTAAAAACACATGCAGTTCTTTGTACTGTATTTGCTCTTTTTTGGCCCCTCTCAAACCAGGTCTCACTGGAAGCTGAATATGCCACAGGCTTGCATAAGTTATAGAAGGCCTAATGTTCTTCTAATTTATGATTGTTGTCATGGGCTGGTAATGCAGTATCAGCAGCCCTAACAGAAAAAAAGCAAAAAAAAGGCAAAAAAAAGCAAAAAAAAAAGCAAATATACTTTAACACAACAAAAATCTCACTTAAAGCATAATTCAGGCTGTACCTACCTTCCAAATTCAGAGTTACCACTGCTGTGTCATCCTCTAAGCCTTCAATCACCTCGCACTTGTACCTCCCATAGTCCTCCAGCATTATGTTTGTGATGACAAGGGAGGCGTCGTTCTCGCTGCTCTCCCTCAGGAACACTCTGCCCTGGTAGCTCCCGTAGCTCTTCCTGTGGTGTCCCATTGCCACGAAAACATCCACCTCCTTGAGGTAATCGTAGGTGAGTTTGGTCCACTTGACGCGGATTTTGTGGGTTCCAGAGCCGCCTGTTGATGTGTGCTCGTGGTAAAATTTACATGGCAGTGTGACGTTGCCGCCCCGGTGAGAGAAGATTTTGGATTGCTCTGCTACCACAAGCAGACGGGGTCCGTTTTCTGTTGGGATTCAAGAAGAAAAACAACAAAAAAAAATCCAAGAATTATTTTTCTTCTTGCAGAATCTATGCCATAACAACCGCCAGCTACGTTATACATTAGGTCTGCAGGGTAATTTCCCTGTGATCTCTTTGGACCTGTGCAGCAATATGATATATAAACCAGTTGTAAATAGTTATTTATGTAGCTGCAAGTATGTCTGTGCCCCCACCATATAGGCAGAGGCTGTCCTATATAACCCACAGTCCCAAAGATGGAGTTGTCTAAATGTATTTACAGAGTTGCAAAACTGATGTCATCATCCATAAAAGGCTCCACATAAACATCCCATATTTTCCTGCAGGTTGTTCAAGAGCTGTCTATCAGCCCTATACATGTATATCTTTTAATAATTCAGTTTTCAAGTATGGACTGAGCCTATTCAGGCAGCAGCATACAAAGCTTCTCACAGGTCTGGGATGCTGTGAATCCCACTTGCAAAGCAGAAAAACCATTGCTGTATCAAACAGCACTATTTATATTCACATGAAAAGTGTCACCATAACTCTAAACCAAACATTTTAGGCATTTGCTGTTTGTATTTTATTCTAACTTTTGAGTATGAGTTCCTCTTCTGACTAGAGTAAGGAAGACAAATGTTAAATCTGATTCAAGTCATACTATCTTCAAATGTTAAGTCTCTCCTGTCCTCTTTCTTCATCATCTCAACTTGTTTTTTCCTCATCTGCTTTTCTGATCTCCTTCAAACTCATCTCTATTTATTTTCAATATTTTGATCTCACTTTTCATGCAAACCTGCATTTAACTATCTATCTCCTCTCCTTCCCACCCCAGACTTTCTGCTTTCCTTCTGTCTAGTAGGTCACTACAGCGGAAGTTGCTCTGTGAAATCATTATGCTGAGGACAGTCAGCTGGAGCAGGTGCTTGCTTCCAACCCTGACTCTCCTGGGCTTTTTACAGGCTTGTGCTGCCTTGGGAAAACCCTGGCAGATGCAGATTTCATGTGGCAGCCAGCAGATGTATCCAAAAGTGAGAATATTCCCTCATTTCGATGTCTCTGCCTCTCATCTCATGCAAAGTTTGCAGAATTGATTCAGCAAGCTCAGTGGTTCTGTTAGTGTTGCTGTCCTTGGCCACTGATGCACCGACTGGAACCAGCAATGAAGCACCAGCTTGGTGGGAAAACCCCACCAGCCTCACTCTGCACAACAGGTTGAGAAGAAAGACTTTGGACTCCCCTGTGTGTGTCCAACAGACCAATGTGACTGCCTAGAAATGTGATTGCTGACTCTCAGGCTCAGTCTGTCTCTTTCTAAATTCGGCAAAAACCATGGATAAGCCCCCAAACAGGGAGGCTGATGAGAGGGTGAGCTCATGAAGGCCAGCAGCAATTTTCTGCTGGCATCCCTGGGGACGGATAGGGGCTGGCAAGAAAAAACTGCAGAAATGCATGAAAGAAATGTCATCAGCCAGGGGTAGGTGGGTGACTGAAGGAGGGAAGGGCTGGATGGAGATGGGCTGGCAGACAAGGTTTAGGTGACGAGCTCACCGTGGAATATCCCACCCTGCCAGCTCTCTGTCCACAGCTCTGCAGGAATCTGGGGTGTGTCCACAGCAGGGAGATGTTCAGATCTGCAGCTCATAAGTATCTCCAGACAGTCCCAGGCTTCTGAGTCCTGTTGACAGGTCTGCAGCTAAATGATATATTTGCCAGGACTGCAGCCTCAGCTGGATTTCACTCTCTGCCCATTCTGGCTACACTAAGCAGCAGAGGAAATCCCAGGGTAATGCAGCATTTTGTGATTATGCAAACACATTCAGGGGTGGTAATTGCAAAGGCAGGCTTGCTGAGTGCAAATGTGCATCTGCTTAAGGAAAGCAGGTATCCCAAATGTATAGCTCTTTGTCAGGAACTGCTGTGTCAAGAGCATTGTTATGACCAGCACAGGACACAGCTCCAGCTTCCTCAAAATGAACAAGCTTGAATGCTACAAGGTGTTTTACCAAGTTGAAAGACCTTCCTGCCTGGTGAAAAGTCATTTCTGCAGAGCAGATCCCCTGCAGCCCCGTGTAACTGGTGTTCTTACTCACTGCCCTTCTTCCCAGAGGCTCAGGACTGCTCCAATAACCCATCTTCCTCCTTTCAGAGGAGAGCATCCAAGGAGAGAGGTGATCTGAGGCAAGGCACCATGGAAAGTGTTACTAATGGTTTCCACAGGAGGAGAAGGAATAAAGTGAAGACAGCCAGCATAGCTTGTCTGAGAATTTTCCTGTATCCTTGAGGGACAAAGACCTTCTACAGACTTCTGCCCACCTTGGGAGGAGAAATGTTATGCTTTGGGGTGGTTATTACCGAGAAATCTGAATCAGAGCTCAGCTATGTTGGGTCTTTAGTACTGAAATAGTCAAGTTAATAAATATTAGCAGAAAGGACTGGGGCAGGAGGGAGAGTCTGACTCAGGCTGCTACAGCTTGCTCTTTCTAACAACAGCTCTCCTGTGCCAGCAGGGCCTGGAGAGTTGCCCAGAGCACTGTCACCTCTGACTCCAGTGTCAGCATCCCAATGGGGGAGTGTTCCTGGCTGCTTCCCCTTCTAGCAGCCATTACCTGATGGGAGCCTGAGAAATGAAAAGAAAACACGACTTTTCTCATCCTGGAACATCTTCTGCATCCCTGGAGGTTCCAAGGGAGGTGTGACTCTTGGGATATGCCTGCACCCTCAAGCTTTCTAACAGCCAGTTCTTTTTTTTTTACAGAAAATGAGATGATATGCCCTCCTGGCTGTAAATTACATTGCTGCTGCTCCCAAGTCTGGGAGAGGGGGAAGAATCTTTGGCTTTCGAGGAAAAGATGTCGGACTGGGGAATGATGTACTTTTTTTTTTGGCTAGAAGATATGCAGACAGCAGGGATTTGGGATTGAAAATGAGATGACTGGAGTCTGACAAGGGGCCAAGAGGTCTTTATTATCCTGTAGCCAGTGAGAACCAGGGCCAAATTCACCCAACTGCACACTTTTGGGGCTACTTTCTTTATGGGGTTTCTGCTCCTGTTTCTGAATAGAATTGTCTTTGGCTGGAATGTCTAAAAGATGACTGCAAGAAGGAAAAGGATGGGACATTCAAATGTTATCAAAGTCCACCATGTCACTTGAGGAAGGCAACAATTCTATTTCTCCAGAAATTCTTTCTTTGGAAGTACCATCAGAGAATTTGTAAGAGTGAAAGGCCAAAGAAATGTAAACTCTTAAGACCCTAGTAAAAAGAGGTTTTAAGCCTCTTTGAGGAGCTCTCTGCAACAGCACAGTTTGGGTCCACGCTGGAGACAAGGCAGATTACAGGCTGGGCCACTCCAGGGCCTCAGATGGTGGACAAATGGCCCTGAGCAGATTCCAACTGCTCCTTCCATTGGGAAGAGAGGTGGAAAAAGCCTGATGACTGGCTCTGGTCTCAGCTTCAAGGGCAGAAATGAGATGAGAAAGGTTTCTCAGGTGAGGCTTTCACCATTCCAGGCATATTTTGTGTTATAACACAGGCAACAACTAAGCTGTTAGTACAGAACCAGTCACCACTGGTGACTAATTTGCTCTATTTTTTCCATCCTGCTTCCCTGCTATCAATTCTGACAGGCTGTGGCCTTTAGTTAATCCTTTTGGTGCAATTAGATGGATGACAAAGGCAGCATAATTCCTAAATAGCTAAGCCAGAGCTTGTCCAAGCTGCAGAATACATCCAGCTGTGCAGGATAACACGACTCTGGGAGCTGCTTTCCCAAGATGCAGGAAAGGACTGTGTGTCATAGCTGGAAAGTCACTTAAAAACTTGCTATTTGGGTTGGCTTTGCTGTATCTCAGTGGTGCCAAACCAAGCAGGTAAATGGTGCAGGTGAAAGGGTATCTTGCTACCTTAATAAGGCACAGGCAGCAACACACTGTCCACCTTCTTTATGCACCACCTCTCTAAATCCTTACTCTGAATGCTGGGCAGTTGTTCTGGTTGTCATTACTCTGTGCACCTCTAACCTTGGTGTCAGTGTCAGTCCCATTTCAAAGACAATAAGTTGCTGGGGCCCTCTCTTCAGTATCATCTGACTGGTTTAGTTCCAAATTTTAATGCTGGACACTTTAAGATTTTTTTTTTTTCACCTGTGATTTTTGAGTTGTGTATTTTTTTAATATTATTTTTTGGTTTTGCTGCAGGGTTTTCTTCTTGTTTCTTTTCTTTTTTATTTTTTTTTTTAATTTTTCCTCCCTTAACTGCCTTCTAGACTCAAGAAGGGTGGCAAGCCAGGTTTGAAAGGCCAAGAACACAGTGTGGGGCAGCGAGAATGAGTCATATCACAACCCTTGGCAGGCAGCTTTATCCACTTTATCCATCAGTAATGTCCACAAGCTTATGCTGACCTGGCTACAAAACTTATTTCCACATTTTAATGGACTAACTTACAAAGTGATAGTGGAGAAAAAGATGTGTATTTTTCAGGAAAGAAATAAAATCCTAAGTCAGGGATCACATCTTAGATGTGTTTTGTCAGATAAACTCATTTATTGCCTAGGGGTCCCATACTGTTAACAGGCTCTTGGGTTAATAATGCCATGTGCCATTCCACTTTATACAAACACAGAGTTGGGTTTTTGCTTTCCTGCAGTGTTACCAGGCACTTGAGCATAACTCTCATGCTAAAATATCCTTACTCTTCCCATAGCAGTGGCATTTTGTTATCCTAACATGCTTACCTAGAACCCATAAATAATTTGTGTGATAACAATAATTCCTACTTGCTATAATATCTACAGAAGTGTATTATTTATATACTTTTATACAGGTGTATTACTAAGAGGGAAAAGCATAAGGAAGAATTACACACATACTTTTTTACACCTATGTTTCAACCAGCTACCTTTTTTGGGGGGGAAACAAAATCATAACTTTTATATCTCATCTGTAAGACTAGTAAAAGCTTTTCTTATTTGGCTCAAGCATTAATGTCGTGAGAAATAAAATACAAGGAAACAACTCCCATGTTCCTACCTCTAAACTGACAACATATTATACTCCCTACACACTCCTTCTAAGTTTTAAATGTTCAATTGGTAAGAGACATTCCAGGTAAACCTTAGTTAAGACTTTCAGTTTCCAAATAAAAGTATAGCTAAAAATATCTGTTTTATAAGTGGCAGAGAAGAAATCTGTCTTTATAACAAAGACATTATAACACTGAGATAAAACATTTTTTAGCCAATTCCATCTACTCAACTTGAGCAACATGTTGAGAGGAATTGTTAAGGAGGCCATATTAACTTAAGTTTATGTTTCTTGGAGACCTTGGAGCACATAAAACCAGCGGGGAAATAACAAACTTCAGCTCCTATAAATTATTGCCTTAAATAAATTTTAAGTGTGTTTTGTTTTGGTACAGATAAATTTCATAAAGACCGGGCCTCACAGAGCAGAACAGAACAAAAATCATGACAATGTCTCTGCACTCCTTCTCCACAGAAGTAAATCTTCATGGGTGGCATTAGGGCTGACAAAATCAAAATATTACACAGAAACTGTGAGAACCTTTTCCAGTTCTTTAATTACCTTTAAATTATAAATATATATATATATATGGAATTAGTTTGTTATAACAAGTAAAGGCAAATTAATAATTAAAATTTATGTCTCATGTGAATACCTTTGCTCCTGTAATAATATTTTACAACCCATATATTCGAGTACCTATCCCTTAAGGTCATATCCCATAAGAATATGCAGTCCTGAATGCCTTTAATGAAGACACCACGACATGCTCTGTGCTGACATTCCTGTCACCTGTTGTAGAAACAGGAAAGCAAGTTGTGTGGTTGTCAAAGAAGCAGTTCAATCAAAAGAAGAGACAGCAGAATGCATCATGGCATCATCTAAAGTGTCCTGAATGGCAACAAAACTGGGAAGAAATTTTAAGTGGAAAAGATAAAGGCAAAAAAATGGGAAGAAATGAGAGGCAACATCACTGAAAATGGAAGAATGTAGAAAGGTGGGCCAAAGGAGGGAATCAAAAGGAAAGGGGAAAAGCATGAGAATTGGGAAGATAAGAATTAGTGTAAGAGGTCAGATCAGCACTGCATTTATTCTTTTATGGTGTATTTTTGGCCAGTCCAGAAAGTCTATACACTTCTTGCTGTGGTTGGTGCTGGCTTGTTCTGAAGAAAAGGAAGTGGACTGTAAATAAAACTCACTATCACATAGAACTAGTTGGTGAATTATTTTCTTCTCTTTTTTATTCATTATTTGATTCACCATTTTGTTTCGTTTGTTGAATGCGTTTTGCTGCAGTTTTTTGATTTGTTTTTTGATGTGTAAAAATAAACCCATGCATAGATTTCTATTGGCAGAGGGATGCACTCTTGAATGTAAAGGAGTGCTGCAGAATAAAAATGCCTTTCAGAGAAAAGCTAAAATTTTAAACAGACTTTGTGTTCTCATGGCTGCCCTTTCTTGTATTTCTAAAACCTGAACAAACTGGAGTCATATGTAAAAGGCTCTGGCCCCCCTTAGGTGATTAACTTAGCAATTACTGTAATGGCTTAGTCAACTTTATTTTGCAGAGCAGCTACACACAGAAGAATGCTCTTATCTCTGAAGGGTACTCTGCCTCTCTGGATAATTGGTCAGTAAATAGCACCATGAACAGATTAGGGAGATATACAAAGTGAGCACTGAAATGAGTCCTTCTCTCTCAGGGGTTACAGAGTCCTTCAAAAGAAAATCTTGACTTCAGAGAAGATTATGAGACTCTAATTGCATGGATATGCTTAGGGCAGTGTTTTTTTGTTGTGGGAACTTAGGTGGCTTTACTTTAGTCCCATCTTTTCATTCATCCAATTATTTAATTTATGAGTGTGACTTTTTCTGAAGTGTGACACTGCCATCCCCAAGGCACACAGAGATTTCTGGGGTGCAGGGCAGGAGGAAAACACATCTTGCTGAAATACAGTTTTCTCTTTTTTTATTTTTTTTTTTTTTTTAATCCACAAAAGTGAAATCAGAATAACTTCTGTATTCAGTCAAACTGCCAGAGGAAGAGGATATGGTCAAGTACCCTGGGATAGCAGAGCAGCCTGACCAAAGCCATGAAACCCACACGGGCTTCAGGAAAGAAAATTAAGTCTCAGAAGAGATAAAATGCAGCTTTACATATTTTATAAATTTTTATCATTGATATTGTAATAAAATCAAAGAAGAAAAATACATAATCAGAGCGATTAGGCCAGAGGAAATGAGCTGAAAGGAACATTGTGAAAAATTGGGAGGTAAAACTGTCTTGCAGATGAGAAATTTTGCTGAGGTCCAAGTCAACTGTTGTGACCAATAAGGAGAGGACCAGAAGCTAGAGCTGACACTGACAGAGCTGTTGATGAGGCCAGCAACTCACTTCTAAGAAAAACTGAAATATTTAAGAGACAACACAGTTATTCCTATTGCAATACTACAGAGGTTGGCAAGTGTTTAGTAAAACAAAGAAAACCAGTTTCCAGAAAGTGGACATTTGAAAGACAGAGCTCTGTGTTCTCAAAAGCAAAGACCTGTCAACATAATTAGTAGAATAACACAATTTATGAAATACTGTTTGTTCTGGTTAACAAATGCTGAGTTTGGGAGACATTGGCAGGAGTTTTTGCAGGAATGGATGGGCAGCAAACTGGGAAGCTGAGATCTGATGGTAGAGGTAGGACCTCATCTGTAGCTTTAATACAGCACCATGTTTTTCTACCCAGCAGCAAAATAGCAAATATATGTAAGGAAAGTAATTTAACTACTAACAATCTGACTAAAAAACAAACAGGAACCTGGAAAAATTTTGGAAGGAAAGTTGTTGAGTAACAGAAATAAAGTACTAGGAAGAGGCATATAATGCAGCAGATACTTACCAAAGGGTGTCAAAATATTTTGATATCAGCTATACAATAAAAGTAAATTTATAAAGCCAGGGAAATATGATGTATCAATTGGTTGGAGCTAGGAAAGTGAGTTATATGGGAAAGTGTGTGAAAAAGACCAGTGAACTGTATCCAGTATAAATTTTCAGTCTCTAATATTTCCAATAATTTTACCGTATAAAGTAATTGTGGCTGTTGAATTAATAACATTTTCACATGGCACATCAAGCAAACCTGAAGGGTGGAGAGTGAATATTTAGAAAGTTTGAAGAAAGAAGTGTAAGAAAAGTATGGCGATGTTTAATACCGGATGGAGAATCTAGATTTATAAGGCCCAGTATGAAGACTTATTGATATAAAACTTGTACTTTGTAATTGCAACTGACAGTGAGGGAGACAGACTGCTAAATGCTGTCCGTCAAAACAGACTATTGATCAGCATTGCAGCACATTTGGGAAGAACACAAATCTGAGCCAAGGTCTGAGGAACAAAGCATTGTTATCTGGAAAACAAAAATACTGAGGCCAATTGGAGACTTTATCCAGAATAAATCCTGGTTGAGTGCACTCGAGGAGTATGAACCTGGAGGAAAACCACTGCAGAGATGAATTGCTGACATTATCAGGTTACAATATCAAATTATAATTGTAATCAGGAGGTTATACACTTCCAGAAGAATTTTGAAAATGCTAGCTGCCAGGATATGTTGTTATCCTATTAATGTTTTAAAGTGAACATCAAAGAAGAAAAAATGTTATCTGAAGCTAAAAAACAATGGTAGGAGAAGCACAAGACCGTACAATAAACAAGGAGAATTAGGATAGTGTCTTCTGTGTCAGAAAAACAAGGTGCAAAACTATTTTGCAGCTAGGTGATCTGAAGCCCGACTTTTTTAAAAAATTAAACTAAGCCTACAGGACATTATGTGGTGTAAAGAATGGGGAATATAAGAACAATTTCCTTCTCTGCCTCAGGAAATCCCTTTCACCTCTGTGCAAGTATTAACTACACAACATTCATCCACACCTTTTGTAATTCCAAGGCATTCCCAGGCATGCAACCCAGGAGTAGTTTAGCTACACATCCCTTGGGTTTCAGCTGTGGAGAGAAATTCTAGACTCACTAATGTGATAGAAAAATACCTTTTGTATGAAGCTACTACACACATGTTCCTCAGTGTTCCCTGATCTCCAGCCCAGTTCCAGGTGCAGAACATTGCATGTGTTTATGCAGCACTGAGCAGGGAGAAGTGATGAAAATCAGAAGTAAAAGTGCCAAATCCCAAGCAGGTTTAGTCTCTTTGGTATGTGGTCTGTGTATTTCAGAGCCTGAAACAGCTGGAGGTACAGAGCTCACAGTAGAGCTCAAACGTAAAGCTTTACCCAGCTTTCCTTGTAGGGATAAACTCTCAAGGTACGGGTGAGTTTAGGTAGGGAGAAAGGTCCGTCTTGAAGCTACTGTCAGATTTGACTCATTTAGCACGTGCTGAAGACTTAGTGATAACTTGTGATTTACACTGAACTGCTGACTATTTCACTGCTTTAACCTCCTGAAAGGATAGAATTCAGAGACAAGAAGCTGCATTATGCAAAGGAAGTCAAAATGTATGTTTATTATGCATTGATATCCAATTTGAAATTTAACCTGGGGGGGGGGGGGCAAATGTTCATCATCTCACCATAGTAGTATGTCTGCATTTTGATCTAACACATTAATTTGACCTTCATCTTGTGAGCTTCCTCAGAGGAAAACCAGCTCCCTGTTATCCCTTGTTTGACCTTGACAAGCCTGTTTTAATAGGTGCAGGGTACCTTTAACTTCTGTGACTTCCCTGTGAACTTCTAAAATGTGCAGCCTTCCTTAATAACCTGCTCTAACTTGGTAACTCATATTTACACAAGCACTCAGATAACACAATTTGCCAGCTGTTGAGAGAAAGAACCAAACTTTAAAGAGAAAGAGAAGAAGACAATACTGCTGGATGCTTCAATTTTGCAAAATTAATTTTGGCCAACCAACACAGGAACACAGGAGTGTTTGTGCTGCCTGTCCTTACTGCATAAACCCCCTGTTTTTTCTTATACAGGATGACCCTCAATGAGTGAAGCTGGGACTGAAAAAACAGCTGCATTGTGCTGCAGACTCAAATCCTGCCACAGATATAAACTCTGGGATTCAAACATGAACCAAACAGGATTATGCAGAAGGCCAAGATAATATTTATTGTGAATTAAGGGTATGAGGAAAGGCACTTTTCTTTCAGGGTAAGTCACTCTTTTTTTTTTTAACCTTCCCCCTGATTTAAATTGCACAATTATGATCTCAGATGTACTGAGCCTTTTTAAATAATACACAGCAATAAACTTCTATTCTGTGAAGAACTGTGTATGACAGACCTTTTAAAATGAAATCTATTCTACAATAAACTGAAGTGTTTCAACCCATTGCAGTTGCTTATTACTTTAGGATGCATGCCTTTGCTCTTTGTCTTAAATCATGCTGTGCTTTACTGACTAATCTTTACAAGGTTGTGACTAAGTGCTATTAAACAGTGCAACTTTCATTTATTTACACTCTTTAGGAGTAATAATAATTCAACAGAACTAGAAAAGAAAAGAGTTGGTCACCAGCAACATCAGAATTTAAAAAAACAGCATGGCAGCATAAAAAAAAATTAAAAATTAAGGATCAATAAGCACATTATTCTGTTTTCCTCAGCAATATGAAGATATTGGTATTTCCTCACATGTTTCCTTACCTTGAATATGAACAATTCTTTCATGCTCCAGACTTGAGTTGTCAGGGTGAGGTTCAGCCCAGCAGACAGAAATCAGCACCAGAAAAAGTAGAATCTTCATCTTTGTAGCCAAAAGAATCTTCTTCACTGTAAGGGCATCACATAAGAAGAGGGCTTGTGAATTTTTGGAAACCTTTACAGTGTTGCACTGCACAACTTGTTAGAGCAGTGATCTTATGAGGGTTTGTAAGGTATTTAACCCACTCAGCTGAGAAAGTTAAAACAGCTGCTAATTTTTCAGGCATGAAGGTTGGATCTTTTCATTGTGGTCTTTAATTAAATGAAACTGGCAATGCATATTTAACCCTGCCTATGCAGAAATGCAGGGTGAAAAAATAGGAGTGCTCAGAAAGGTAATCCCAAACCAAACTCCTTGAAAGACCATACATAAGCAATACCTGCGTTTGAAAAGAGGTTCTAGTGCACTTTTGCTTTTCCAAACCTACTCTAGACCTGGTCTGGATGTACAAATAAAACAACCAAAGCTCTATCACTGTATCTATATCCACTGCACGATGCAATGAGCTGGTGATAGATTTTCAAGATCAAAACAGTCTTCTTGTGGGTTTTGGCATTTCAATCAAGGCTGCAGTTTAACTTAGCAGTCAGGGTGGCAAGTTTGCTTGAGCTGAGCAGTAAAGACGACAAAACATTGATCAGCCTGACTAGAAAGATCCATTTTATTTCAGATCCACTTACCATTTTAATAGATGCCTAAACACACAATGAAATGTTTGAAACCATGCACAAAGTAGGTTAGAGTTGTATTTGCTGCCACTGCAGTTGCCCTGATTGATTTTTCATTCATTTCTACCCAGAATGCTGACGCACTAACTTAGCGTGCCAGGTAGGGTCTCTGCAGTCAGCAGAGCTCAGCGCTGCAGGGAAAATCTCTGCCAGCCTCTGAGAAGTAATTAGGCAAATGAAGACCTGAAATAGAAAAGGAGGCATAAAATGCAAGAGGTTTTTACGCAGACAGTTCAGGCTGCTGTGTGTTTCATAGTTATAATTTTAATGGCTCTGATTTCTTGAAATAAAAGATAGCTGTTTCCCAACTTTGCCTTCCAAGAGACTAGAATTGTTTTCTTTTTACCCCTATCTTTTCAGTAGTGGCAGCATTATTAACATGTTTTCTCTCTAATGCAGAGAGGGGTTTTTTCGCCTCTTTTTCCCTATCAGAGATGGAAACACACAAAATTTGCAGAGTACTCAGTCAAAACCTGGGCCAAGGTATGAGTTTTGCAAACAGCCCCTGTCCCCAGATAGACACAAGCACTGGAGTTTTTCAAGTCTAAATCCAAATACTCTAATCTGAGCCAACCTTCATTATAGGCTGAAATGCAGAAATCCCATTGCCATTTTTTCATATCAGAACATGCAAGTTACTTGCCTGCCCTTCCATTTCCTCAAAGCCAGTTTGGGTGGGAAATCAAAGCCAATTCAGCATCCCTTAATCCTTACTGTGCAGTGTCTAGAGGTAGGACAAGTGCTATCTGCACACTGTTTTCCAGGTGGTCCAAGCTCAGTAGCTCCAGCCTCTCCAGCCACTCCCTCTTTCCTGGAAAGCCTGGGAGGCTGGTGACCTCCGTTTCAGGGAGCAAGGACAGATGTGGCTCCCTCTAGAGCACATCAGCCCGAGCCTGGACTGGCTGAGGGGTCACACAAGGGCAGCCTGGCTGCCTGGAGAAGAAGGGCACACTCATGTAAAACCACGCTGCTCTGCCCCTCACAAACCCCAGACCAGCCACACCACAGTATATCCTCCAAGAGTGAAAAATGCTTTAGGCTGGGGGTCTGGGTTGGTTTTTTGGTTTTGGGGGGGGTTTTTTTGCCTGTTGACTAATATCTGACAATTTTTTTCATTAATGGTGGGAGGTGAGGGTTATTGATTTAGAAACAGGTCTGTTTAATGATGAAGCTCTGGTTTTGGAGGCAACGTTTTTGGCAGTATTCCCACCTCAGTGTGCAGGTCCAGAATCTTCTGGGCCCAGCAAGCAGGGTGGAAGCCCACAGGGGCTCTGCAGACCTGTCCTGGGAGTGCCTTAACTGTTCATTATCACTGTCCCTCTGCCTTTTGCCACAGGCACGCTCTTTTCTGCGGCACTAGTGAAAAGAAACAGTCACATAACCAGGTGACATAACCTTTCTTGAGGACAGCATCCCTATCTCCACCAAAATCTGAGTGCACAGGAATTGAGGCTCTGTTGAGGAACAAGAAGCCTTTTCCTTTTTGTTACATGGATGGAGAACTCACACCTCTCCCTTCCTCGTCAGTCTCCCTAATGTGAGGGGGGAAATTCCTCCCTGTACCAACATCAGGTGATGGCAGTCAGAACCAATAGTTTCAGGATGAGTGGGATGCACTGAGGGAGCAGGATACATCTTTTAGTGATATTTACCTGTAACTTCAGGCAAATGCTGTATCACTTTATGTGCATGTGACAGCATCCCAGAAGCTGGATGAGAGGCAGGTCACTGATGACTTAGATATCTGCTTTTCCTTTTCCTTAATATCCTGGATGCAGCTGAACAGTTTTCATATGTCACGTGCCACAGAAATGGACAAAATCAGCTTTATACTTATAGATCAACATGTTTGATTCTGTGATTTTTTTGGAGGGATATACACAAGCTGGTGGTACTTTAGATCTGTTCATAGGCAGATTTTATGCCGTGTGCAGCAGCAGCTGAGAAAATGTGTGTCTCAGACGTGAGGTGCAACCTTGTACCACTCTCCTCCTGGGATTCCCCGTGATGGGAGCTGAGGCATCGAGCCAAAGACACATTACCAGGCCAAGAATCTGACCCCTGGTGTTTTGTAGGTTATCCAAAAAGCAATTAGCCAGAGGAATTCACATCCTCAGCTCTAGCCAAAGCAACAGAAGTCAGACTCCATTTCTGCAGCAGCCTGGGAAGTCCTCAGGGGAGACATGATAGGTGTGGATGTTTTCATATTAAAATTAATAGAATCTTGGCTGGGAGTGTTTGGGTTGTTTTTTTTTTTTTAAATGGCAATGGTTAGTCATACTCAAGAAACTCAAGTGGTTTCAATTACTGCAGTTTATGAATCTGCTGTCTCTCTGGACAGGGACACAAAGAACCTGAGCAGTGGTTTTCAAATGGAGACCTTAAGGCTCAGGGAAGTGTTTAAGGTGACAATGCATTCAGTGTCCACTCTTCAACACAATTTGAAATTCTGACATTAGCCACCATTTTATCATACTTTCCCAGACATAATTATTATAGCACTTGGAAACCTAAAAGCATTAATGTTGGTATTTTCATATCATAGTCTAAAAATTAACAGAATACCTTCAAGTAATTCAATTGCATTAGTGACAAATGTTTCTCTGAAAGTCAGAGCACTGAAAAATAGCTTTAAATACCAATGTCTATCTTTAATAAAATGACATATTTACTTCTGCAACTACTGTTTGGCTACAGAACATGAGAGCTTCCACTGTGTGAGGACCAGATCCACCCAGCTCAATATTGTCTCTCTGGCAGTGGTTAAAAGCCTGGGGAATGCCTTTTTCCACAGGAGTTATTTTTGTCCCATATTACAACGAGATGGTGTCTTATATCAAATTCTTGTTTCCCTGAGCAGAAAGACCTATGGAAAGCTGAACTCACAGTGGCAAAAGGGCACACAGTGGTGGAAACAACCCCCAAGTCTATGGATTACTTGTACCCATGCACAAGTTTACTGTATAATGTAAGCCTTTACAGGCTCCCTCTCTGTGGGGCTCAGATCCATCTGGGAAATGGTGTCAAGCAGAGAGAAATTAATATTAATGAAACAAAATTTATATATTTTCAGGGAGGTGGTGTCAGCTGCAGTAATGAATGGTCTCTCATCTCCAGGAAATAATGAGGAAGACCAGCTTGGGCAGTACTCACCCTCCTCATCAGCCTTTCCTAAAACTAGGAAGCTGGAGCAGAATAATTCAATTTAGCTGTTTAAAAGAGATTTCTGTTCTGTCCCAAGTCTCCTAAAGGTCATACTTTATATGTATTTATAGACACCTGGGGCTTGAGGGAAACTATAAGAACGGAATTCAGCTCCAGATTGTGCCTACCTGTTATTATGTCTGTGAAATGTTTACATTTCCTCCAGGACTCCAAACTATTGTTACAGACAGTTTATATCTGACCAATGTGGTCAGTGGAAGGTAGGTCAGTGTTTAACAGATCTAAGATCCCTTTTGTCTGTTCACTTTTGTCTTTGAATGACCTTTTCCATCTCCTTCAAAGATCTTTTATTCTGCAGCAAACTTGAGACCTTGTGTTCAAAAAATCAAATAAAAATCCACTTTCTGCCATGATTGCCCTTATACTACCAACTCTGGCCTCACTTTTCACTCATTTTGCTAAGTTTTTCTTGGTGAAAAGGTTCCTCAGGAGTTAAAGCAAGGCAGATTCAGCAGACTGGTCCCCAGGCTAAATTGTTCCCACGACAGAAGTTTTGCTGATGCCATGGTAAAAAAGAAAGAACAATTGGTGGCACAAGAAGGATAGTTTACCTTCTGTACTAGAATGACTTAGATCTAGCTTTCCAAGGCCTCCTCCCATGCCACTTCATTACTTAAGGCAATTTGGAAATTTGTGAGACTTGGGGCCATCTGAAGTGCCAGACAGTGGGTGTCTGGAGAACAGGTTGTCGTAGTAGTTCTCTAACCACAGGCAGAACAGTTCAGTGCAAAAGCAGCATGACCATTCAAAGACATCTGGAACCCCCTGCAGTCTATTAATTCCCTGGGAAGTATGCTGATAAATTGCTTGCAGAGGGAAAGAAAATATCTTTGAAGAATCTGCCTTGAGTTAGATATGAAATTTATTCCAGATACATGGGGTAACAGTACTGGGGACTTTATTCATAGGATATAGCCAAGGCTTTAGGACTGGAGGCTAGAAAATTTGCCACTTAGGTTTAATACAACCTGGGGTAAAGCAAATCAGCTTTAAGGTTTGTCCTGGAAGGAATATTGATCAGTCAGTGCCTTGAGTAGTTTTCTTTCTTGGTTTTATTGAAGTTTTCAATTTGTTTGTTTGTTTGTTTTAATAATGAACTGTATAAATATGCATGTACTTCAGGGATTTGGATGTATTTGCTTGAAATGTGGCAGGGGGATGTTTTGTGATAACACATAGCCTGATGCTTTATAAAGCAGACACACTTTTTTTTTTTGAATTTTTTTTTTCCAGTCTCTTCCTTTAGAGGTATTTGCTGCAATCTCCACATATCAGTGGTCTTCAAAGAATTTCTGTAATCCATCTTGAGAGCTGGGTCTCTAGCCAGCTTGTATAAAATTTTATAAAATGGCAAATTGTTCTTTTATTCTGACATCTTCTTCAGCCTTGAAAGTGCAAAGCCAGGAGGCCCCTGGAAGGCAGTAAGAAAACTTGATCTGTCTCCCTCATTTTTCCCTACCTTTTGGTCATATTTACCAAACTGGCTTTCCATCAAGCCCTTGCCACTTCCTAGATCAACTGCCATCACCTTAAACCTCTTCTCCAAGGTGGTCGTCTGGTGTTAGCTGCATTTCCCAGTGCCCTGTGTAACTTCTGCATGGGTTCTCTCTCTGGAAAACTCTGCCAGGGTTTTTTCAGCTTCTCTAACCTTCACCCTTATTGATTCTTCCAGATCTACCTGCTCTCTTTTGAATGCTTGGACTTCTACAGGGAGATAAATGTCTCAAATTCCTAGTACTCTCTCCCCCCTACCAAAGGGGAATGAAAACTGTATACCTGTCTTTAGATAATTAAAAAAAAAAATCTCTTCTAAAATAAAATATAAAAGTAAATGTTTAGTCCAATGTAAGCACCATTTCTAGTAAGTCAGACAGAATTTTTGATGTTTTAGTATGCAGAAGAAAGGCAAGGAATTTACTCAAAGCCCATCCAAGTGAGTGGATATTTTGGCATTTAACTGTTAGTATCAGACTGGGAGCATTGAGACGTTTGAACAGGGAGGCTCTAGAACTGTTACTTCACCCTGGTAGCATTCAAGTTATTGAACACCAAAGCTGCCTGGTCACTAAACTCTGCCAGTGCAGGGTTCAGGATGACAAGCTTTTCTAACTAGTGACTTATAATTTCCTGTGGTGAGTGGCAGCTCCTCCATCCTGTGCCATGTCTTCCCAAAGAGAAGTGCTTCCCATTCTCTCAGCCACTTAAAATATGATGATGTTTGGAAGCAGACCTAGAAGGTGTATCTACACAATCTAAGTCTTCTCCAGTTTCCACCAAATACATGCATAAATTTGGTGGAAAAATTGTAATTGCACATGAAAACCAAAATAAGCCCCTAACACAATGTGCTTATAAGGACAAAGAAAAGTTTCTTTTCTGGAAATATGAATTCAAGAGAAACCAGGAAAATCACCTACTGGTACTCTTTGTAGAAATTCCATATCATTTCAGGCAGCTGGTCTCTAAACTCTTTCAAACTTTTTGATAAATCACTCAAAACAAATGACCCACCCCCCATTTAAAATTTAGTCTTAGACTTTTTGCTTAGGAAATATTGTGAAAGTTATAGGGATGGTAATGTCAACAAACAGTCCATGAAATGACAATAGTGTGAACTATGGAAATAGGCCATTTGATATCTGTTTTATCTGGGGGAAGTGCAACATTCTATTCTCTATTCTGACTATCCCACACTGAATTTGTTGGAGTCCTCATTCCTTTCCCCTAACTAAGCTGATGGTACCAGTAACTTAAAAATTGAAATTAAAAACATTAGGAGGGCTTTAACATCCTTCAAGGATACCATTATGGGAGAGAACAGATGCATTGCCAGGCTTCATGAGCAGGAGCTGGTGCCAACCTGCTGTAAGGAATTACTGGCAGCACAACATTTTTGTCATGGATCCTGATGCAAAGCATAAAACAGGACTCCTTGTCCAGCCAGCCATGAGAACTTGTCTCGTCCTCCCACTTTTTTGTCGTCTGGGAGTTGCACTGCCTGCACTCTCAATGTCATTGGGAATGACTTTAACAAGCCACTCAGTCTCTTAAAGAAATAATAGCAGTGATATAATGCTCTGCATATTTTTAAATTGCTGTTCCACGTTGCCTGTGCAAGTCTCTGCTGAATCGTTGCCTCTAACAAGGTAAACATTTTAATTTTACAACAGCACTGTTCTCATAAACATCTGCTTCTTACTGCAATGATACATAGGTTTTCTTTGGCTATTTATGAAGAATTAGCTGTGGGTGTAGCCATGCCAAAGCCATAAGGGGATCACTTGCAAAAGCACAGTTCTTTCAGCAATTTTTCAACTGAATTAATCTGCAATCACTGGCAAAACATGCCTTCTACTGAGATCAGTTATTGTAAAGAGGAGAAAGGTCTAGACTCTAGAGGTCAGGCCATGAGTTCAGATTCTGGGGGACTCTGGAGGGAAGGTGGAAGTGGTGGAAAGGGTTAGTTTTTGATGTCTAAACTCACTGTTAGTGACACTGTGACAGTATTTTCTGTTGCTCAAAGGCTGTTGTGGAAGTGAATATATTTACAGTCAGAAGGAGCTGTGACATTGCTGCAATGAGACATATCAGTGACTAGAACAGAAAGGGACTCCCTCAGAGGGCCACCACCAAAAAACACCACACATTTTCATGTGCTGAAGGTCCCTGTGGTAGCTGACCACAGCTGTACTCACAGACAAACATGCAGATGTCTACTTGTGCCATGTTCCACCCCCTGCTTTTCTTAAATATCTTTTCATTGCAGTATCTTAAGCCTGAGAACACTGGAAAAAGACATGAGTCATATGATTGATTACTTAATGCCTTGTTAGTTAAATTCTATGGAAAACAAATAAACTTTCTAAGATTGTGGGTGTTTGTAAGAAAATCTATCTAAATAAAGGCAACCCTTTCAAAATGTCATGAAATTAAACAGTGTCACCTCGCTGCCCTTCTTTTTTGCGTTGGTTTTGGCTTACAAAACAATCAACAAGAGTGAGAATACAACAAATTCAAACTGTGTTCTGAAAAACAATTTTTGTTTTGAGTGCAAAAATGCATGACTCAGTTATCTACTAAAGAATAAAAATTAAAAAATGTTCTTTGCTAATTTACAGCAATGATAACAGAGACTTGCACAGACATCCTTGGTCAGTCTGATGTGAGAAAGATGCCAAAAATGAGTCTTTAAAGTCCAGACTCATCAGCTGCAGATATTGCAGTGATTGCAGTTCTGCACTTTGAACTGAGGAAGTTAACAGCAACACAAACAGGAAAAAGAATTTGTTGGATTCAACAGGAACAGGTAATAAATTGAAAACTGAAGTTGCCAACTGACAGTCCTGAATGTGGGAAGGAGTGGTTCTTCCTGAGATGTGAACTGTAAGGGTGCCAGTGATGGAAAAAAAGCTTTGCCACAGAGAGATCACAGCAGACTAGTTCTGTGTCAAGGTAAGGACTTGATCCTCTCACCCACTTGGTTCAGGAAAGCATCAGAATGTTGGCTGTGACTCAGCAAGGGAAATTATTATTATTTAGGATAGAAAAAGAAGGGACTACTACAAGGAGGCAAAGAGTTTTTAAATATGCAGATGGCACAGTTGTGCTAAACCTCAAAATTTTGCCTCAGAGCACCACCAGATGAGCTCAAGGAAAGGGACTCATGGAATAAATGGATGATTGGGCAGATGATCTCCAGGAGTTCTGCAACAGAAAATGGAAGTTTTGGCAACAGGGCTCACTGGGAGCATCAAAGAGCTGGACTGAGCACTTCATGTCTCCATCCCCTTGGCAACCTCTTTGCCCACTCCATACCACTGCCAACACCTTCAGGCATTCTGTCCACACTCCCGGGATTGGGAGGGAGTATCTTGGAACAGGACACATCCAGGCAAGGCTTTACTGGGGCAATCAGAGGAAAGAAAAACCCCTTTTATGAAAGAAGACCAAAAGATCTTGCCTTGGTTAGTCTGGCAAAACACAGCTGAGCAAGGATATAATTGCCCTCTACAAATACATAAGAGAGTAAATGCCAGAGAATAAAAAACATTTCACCTAAGACTTGAGAACAGAACCAGCAGGGCCATGCATAAGTTTAGACTGGAAATTACATGATTTTAAGGCGTAGAAAAATGTCACAGCCTTCATAAAGACATTTTAGGAACTCAGGAAAGAAACACAGCTAGCTTTTAAATCAGAACTTGCTTGCTCTCTCAAAAACTGCTGGGGATGAAGTGGAACATGGATAGGAGAGGACTGGATTATGACACAGGGGATGCCTTTTGTTCTTGGAGACTTAATTTTTTGGCCAAAGGCTTAATATAAGTAGGTTAATTGATTTCTATTTCAAACAGATTTTTTTCTCGCTCTTTCGTGGCAGGTCCTGACTCCCCTTGTTACTGCTATTAGTGATATGATCCAATACATCCAGATGGTGCTTCACACACAGCTACAAACATGCTCCCACTAACACTCAGCACTGGCAGCAAAGCACATTTCTCATCACTGAGGCTTCTTCTGAGAGACACCTCAAAGCAACTTTTAATATTAGAGTGGTATCTGACTCCAGAAATTTCCTAAATTAACTCCATGCTTTGATAACAATGCTGTTCCCCCTGATACAGATCATTAAATATCTGCAAATGAAATGGAGACACACGTGGCTGGCTTAATGGCTTGACTCTTGAAGTGCTTACTCATATGGAAGGTTTCTCTCTGTCTGCTGCAGTGGTTATGTGCAAAATGTGAAGAAAACATTCCCCACATTCCAGAGATGTGGTAGAAAGAAAGGAAAATGGCAGTTCCATTCTCACTCTGGACCCCTAAGAGTGACTCAGAATATAAAGATGTGGAAATAAAATTTCAGCACATACTGATAAACCAAAGATGCAACATGAAAGAGAATGCAGGAACACTTCCAAACACACTGCTCTGGTTTAACATCCTCACAATGAAAAAACCACAATGGTTTCAGGAAATTTCAGAAAATCCAAAAGAAAGAATAAAGATTGGTGGGATAATTTGGAACTGCTTGATAAAGTCATGATGCAGAACATGCCATGGTAAATAAAACTCTCTTAGGCTGTGCAAGCAAAACAGTTTGCAGAGCATGCAGTTTAGTTGTGCAGTTTTGTACAATGACAAAAGTACATCATGTTTTAGGCTCAGATATAGTCAGATGTGGGAAGATGTGACTGGAGCATCTATACTTAGGAAATATGTTCTTGTTAGAAAAATAACATATAAGCATATATTAAGAAGAGAGAATGTATGGAAAGCCATAGACAGGAGAGTTCAGCTCAATATACACTAACATAGAGATTGAGAGAACCCAAATAATTTGTAGATTTATGAGATGAATCAGAAGATGCTTTAAGAAAATCAAAGTCGGTGTAATTGTTAACTGAACTGTTTTGAGACTTATTTTTTGTTACCAGAGGTATCTAGTGGCTTATGATCTGTCCTTCAGGGAAAGTAAAACTGTGCAGATTTCATTAAAAATCCCAAGCAAACCAAACCAAAACATAAACCTGGCAACATGTTTTCTTGGCAATCAATTGGAAAATTCAGTTAACGAGGAAATTCCAGCCAGACAAGGCCATATCTTTGCTTAGTGAAGAAGAATACCCACAACACTGGTGGGCTGAAAATAAGTGGGGTTTCAAAGGTGCCGATTCAAATAAATGGGATTCACTTGCTTTTTTTTGCAAGTTCTTTTCAACCGAGTTAATGACAGGGATCAGCAATTCTGCAGTTACCCAGATTAAATGCAATTTTTATTTTTTTTTTTTTTGTGCTTTCGTGTCCTCAGCATTATGCAGGGTGTTTCAACTTCACAGACTTTATTCCAACAGCAGCTGTCGGGGCTCTGAACACCCTCCAGACCGTGTTACCCAATCCACACCCTCATCCCTCAGGTGAAGCTGTGCTGCTGAGGCAGGGATTATCACACTGAGAAGGGTGGTGGGAGTCCAAGGAACAGTCACATACCACAGATCTCCTTCAAACATACAGCAAACACAAGACAAGTTTGCGCTTTTCCTGCACTTTTTTTTTTTAAAAAAATTTTTTTGGTATGTATTCTTTTCTAAACAATTAATGCAGGTGATCCTTGGACACAGGGCAAGGCTGACTTTTCCTTTGACACACACCTTTCATGCTCTTTCTTTTAGTTACCAAAGCTTCACAGGTACTCTCACACAGAGCCCTTGTCCCAGAGGCAACATCAAATTTTCCATAATAAGCTCCACTCACTGCAAATAGGAGAGTTAAAACTGCGGCCTGGGGGGAAGGACTTAAAAGCAGTGGAAACAATGCATCCCCAAACCTCTCAGAGTGGACACTCCCTGCCCCAAAGTGGGAACCACGAGGATCTACTAAGGATATCCCTGGAAAGCTGTGGTTTGCTTCATTTCTTCTCAGATGCTCCACAGTATGTTCCATGGAATATTTGCAATTTTTCTTCACGTCGTTTGTAACTTCACCCACCTTGAGTATTTGGCAGACCATGAGAGATCTGTGCATCAGCAAGGTTTAGGATCTTAAGATTTCTTGCATCAGCAAGGTTTAACTTCTCCTGATTGCTTTGAGAAGCCAGGGTTGTGATTTTCAACTAGGAGTGTAAATTACCAGATAAACTGACTGAGTTACTGGCTTCTGCTTAAGCCAGCTTTCATCTCAGTGACTTCCAGAAATTTCCTGAGCTGCATAAACTGCAGAGCACATAAACTACATAAACCACAGGGACACTGCTCTAGGACCTCTCACTTACCAGGAGTTTAAATCTTGAGAGCTCAGTTCAGTTTCATTTCTTTCTCAGAGGCCAAATGCACAGACCTACTTTCATCCAAATTTAAGGGTTTGCAGTCCAAATGCTATTCTCCAGACTGTTTTGCCAGGGCAAGGTTTTTAAAGAGTCAAATAGCAGGAGCTAAAAAAAAAAAAAAGAGCCCCAGACCCGTCCTTGTGAAAGCCTCCATAAACTAGCCCTAGCAGAGCCTCACCTCCCGGTTGAGGCTGTCAAAGGAGAGACTAGGAGACTAAAGGCTAGGAGAGACTCAATTTAATCCTTAATTAAATTTAATCTACAGTAGAGATGGTTTGTTGACTCAGCTAGATAGGTACAGTGAGGCTGACAGGTCAGTCGTGGTTTAGGCATTTCTGTGAGAGAGGAAAAAAAAGCCTCCAAGAGTATAATTGATAGCATTTGGTGAGAAAAGTGTAGAAAGCCCAGATTTCTTACACTTGTGCAATGGCTTCAATGACCTGTGGGGCAACTACTCTGCTCTCCTGCACCCATGGCTGCCTTGTATTATGTGTATGTGTACCTCTGTGTGATGGCAACTCAAACTTTGGGTATTGAACACACTCTGATGAAACAAGTTGTGGTTTTGACCAGTAAAAGCTGGTGAGATGCAACAGAATTTTGTCGTCCTCTTTCTAGAGGTGTCTACTTGAGACAAGGAGAGAAATCACTGAACACAAAACCTGCAATGAAATAATTTGTCTCTCCTTCTCACTCTTGAAGCAACAAGGCACATTATTACCTGCTCTGCAAAGAAAAACAAAAAACAAAAAACAAAAAAGAATGGCTGCTTACACGGTTACTGTGGATCCCAGGCAGAAAGTGAACACTGATTCACAACCTATTAACTTTCTGTTCTCTGAAACTGGAATCTCACAGAAAATCCCAGATGCAACTTCCACTCCCACCCCTCCTTCATGGGCTGTGTGGTGGTTAATCTGTTTCTAAAATGGGTTATTCATGTAGAGCAGCTATTTTAGCATTCTCACAGGAACCACACATCCAAGGGGAGAAGCTTCTCATTTTAGGGGCCATAGCTGCTAATATAGCAAAAAAAGTAGTAAAGAAAATGTCACTGACATTAGCAGATTAGAAAAAAAAATATGTTTTCATTGGCTGAAACGTGATAACAATCTTGGAAAGTATCCTTTTCTTTTGGACAATTTGAGGAATGGATACTGCTTAAAAAGTAGTTTCACGTGCATCAAAATGAAATAATCTGAGAGGCATAAATATAATAGATGAGCCTTTTAATAATCTAGTCTCACTGGAAAGACTACATTATTAGACTATAGAGTGCAAATCTCTTCCTCAAAAATCGGGGCATTGCTCTAATTAAATCTGACACGGACATAAAAGCATGCATATAAACCCTGCATTTAATGAAGATAAATTTCACACCTCCAACGTGTCACTAAGAGATTACACTACATAGAATTAATGCCTTTGAACCCTGTTTTAATCTGAAATTTACACAACACATCTGAGGTACAGTCATAGATCTGTTTTATTTAAATGTAGAGTAAGGACCGTTTTCCTTGCACTTCTCGACTAATTTAAGGCATTTATCTTTGATCTTTGTCGGTGTCAAGATGGAACAATTCCTGCTATTAGACACCACAGGCGTTTTAGTCTCAGGGAGTCACAGTGTCTCAGATGTGCTGCAGGGAAAATCAATTAAAGGAATGTGATACCTTCTCTTCCATGGAAAGGGGACAGCAATTGCAGCAACAAAACAAGTTGTTGGGTTGCTTTTTTTTCCTCCAAAAACGTAGGCAAGGCTGAGGGAAACAGTTTTTGGCTGAGCATCTGATTGGGACTTCAGTCCTACATATGGTCTACGTGGGTCTTCCAAGGGAAGACAGCTCTGCCTCAGCTGGAACAGCTCTAAATACATAAATGCCGTGTTAAGTGAAGCAGAACACAGTCTACATGTTGGCGGTAATGGCAAAATCACAACTGCAGGTTCCCTGCTGAGACAAGCCGGGGAGCAGGGTGGGAGGGTGAGCCAAGTGTCCATTCCTACCCATGGACCAGCTCTGAATAACAGGTCACATCTCCTGGGAGCAAAAGGAGGAAACCAAAACCAGAGCAGGAGCTGGGAATGTGCAGTGGCTGTGTGCTGTTCCTCACAGTTACTGTGTGAGTTAGTGGGTGACCTCCATTCCACAACTGGGACATCAAAGGCTCTAGAGTCAGATGCTATTTAAAAGATGAGAAATCCCTTTCATTATTACTATAAAAGGGCTGGCATGTATTTTAAGAAGGATTTCAAACTGGTCATAAGAAAAAAAAAAAAAAGCCTTCAACACTAGTCTTCTACTCCAAACACCTCTGTTTAAATGTCTCAAATTAGGTTTTGTTGGAAAAAAAGGTACTGGCACACTCATAACCTGACATACTTTCCATTATAAACTCATTTCTAGTGTAAACTCTGAACGTATAAGCTATAAATAGCGCCTTGACTACAACACAGACTTTCCTTGTGTGCTTTGAATTCAGAAACAATATTTGGACTTTAGCTGATTTCTTTCTTTATAATTCTTCACGAATTCTAACATTTATTTGCTATTTATTTACCTTTTAATAAGATTTTGTAAGAAACGATTTTCCATCTTCTTGTTCAGGCTGGGGATAAGAGATGTGTTTGCCGTGAAATGCCTCACATTTTGCTGTTCAGGGAGGGATATCTTGCAAGGTTCCTGCTGTGTCATGGCATAGCAAGCAGTTAATCTCAGGAAAAAAGGACATACAGGCCTATGGTCCAGTGTCCAACCCTCTGTGCTCACTTAAAACTTCTGAGCACCTACAATTTCTCAGTCAATGGTGGTTTTATCCAAATTGATATTTTTTTCACCTTTCCTCAGAAGGCTTCATTCCCTCCATGACAAGTTGTTGGGTTTTTTCCACTGTCCTTCCACCTGTCTGTTTCCACCTCCCGCTCAGAAATTCTCCTTTCTTGTGTTTGAAGATTTTGGAAGATAAAATCTGGCTATCTAGTGGTTTTTAGGACATCCAGAAACATATCCTCTAGATGTTCTAAAAACATGTAAGATGATGCCACTACCTAAAAAATACCTTCAAAAACCTATAAAAAATAAATTAACCAAAACAAAAAGCCTCCTCAAAAATAACCAACCAACCAAGCAACTGAACATCAACTCTCCCAAACACCAAGCCAAACACCACAAAAAACAAGCAGGAAAAAACCCACGACAACAAAAAAAAGGTAAACCTTTCAAATATGAAGGTATTTGAGACTTCAGGGTTTTAATGTTTTTCAAAGATAAAGGCTATATATAGATTTTTAACTCCCTACCCACTTATACCAAATGGCTCCGTGCTAGTTGTCATCTCTGTAATGCAATTTAAGACATAGGAATGAAAAGTGATTTTCAAGAGGTATGCATTACTTTCCTAGTTCTGGACATAATCTGAAAATGAACTTGTGGCAATAAGCTCTGTGGTTCCTGGAGGAGCCTGTAATGTTCTGCCTAGAAGAGCATCTCTCAGAGAGGCCCATGGCTGCTCTTTGGTTCAAAGAAATAAAAGTCAGAAGTGTAGAAATTGTTATTTAAATAGGACATAACTAATGTTTTCATGGGTGATGGCTCTAACAGAAATACTCAGCTGGTTCACCTAAGTCAAGTACCGTGAACAGGTGGATAGAAAAACAGGATCACAGAATCATGGAATGGTTCGGGTTGGAAGGGACTTTAAAGCTCACATGGTAAAAACTGAAATACCTTAAAATATCTAAAATCCCTGATGTCTTCTCATGCAATAAATAGCTAAAAACGTGAGCATAGTGTGTTCACACCAAGTACCTTGACAGTGTAAAAATGGTGCCCTGGCCCAGTATTCCTTATGGAAAAAATGCAAGTTGTGCTGCACTGACCAGACTGAATAAGAGGAAAATTGAGGAAGATTCGACATGGGAGGTGTGAGGTGCATTTTTAATGCTCTAGTTTCACAGGTTTTGCTTTCTCCTGAATTTGCTTTCTCCTGAATTAATCACCTTCCAATGCCTTGGTGCAGAGAGGATCAAATGCTCTGATAACTGAACCCCTCCTTCAACACAGGAAGGAAAAAACCCTTTACAAGCAGTAGGAATCCCCCCAACCCAAGGAGAGAAGGTGCTCTGCAAAGACATATGGACAGGACAGATGATGTTGTTGGCCAGCATATGAAATAATTTTACCTGCATTGAATAGAAGTATCTAAAAGCATTCTCATTATGCCCGTGAATTTATAAATCAATCATTTCAGAAGCTAATTGTACTTTTAAAGGAGAACAAAGTCAGAAAATCAGAAGGAATATTGTTGGCCTCCAAGTTAATGAGTCAGAAGACATTAGCATGTGTAACCTTTATTATAATTATTAAACATTTTTCAAGCTGCTGTATTAACCTTTAGAAAAGTAAGTAATGGAAAGTTGCATGACTACTTTCAACAAAGCATGAGCCAGAACTGCCTTTTTTGTCTTCTTCAGAAAGAACAATAATTTCATTCCTCAAAACATTTTGTCCAGATTTTTATTTGCCTTCTACTCTTGTCTTTTTAAATTAAATGCCTGGAATTCACATACAACGTACCTTAAACAAGGTGAATAATGGGTCTTCCCTTGTGTTGAAAAAAGGTGCATAAATTTCCATATGTAATTTATCTTACTATGTATAATTAATTTTTTTTTTAGCTTTAACTTTAATCACTAAAATGTATCTTTTGTAAGCAAAAAGCTGTATGAATTTTTTTGCATGTTTTGTTGTGGATTCCACATCTTCTCTGTATAGTTGTGGCTTTTTTTTTTCTAGAAGCGAGCTGAAAAATTTCTGGGGCAAGATTACTTTTATTTTTTAACCTATAGAATTCCCAGCACTCTCAGGCAACATAAATCTTTTTCTTTTGCACACATTTACTTTCTTGTACTCTTCAACATACAGTCATCTCTTCTGTATTTAGAATAATGACTATTTGAAATACTACAAAAAGTGGCAGCCCAGATCAATATAAGTGCTGATAATCAGTTTCTAGAGGAATCATTGCTTTTGTCTCAGTGACTGGCTTGCTGTCATTCAATGTTTCACCAAAGCTCATAAACTCTGTTGGGACCAGGAGTTTGCACAAAAACAGGGGTATGGTATCAACTGAGCAATGATTGTTGATTGTCTACATCAAAATCTGCATCTTCACATCATCCCTGTGAAGAGAGGGAGCTTTGTCAGCCCATTTTGGCAGCCAGAGGAATGAAGGACCATAAGCCTCCAAGTTATTCAAGGTCACTCAGGGATTTAAGTCTGAGCAAAGGTCTGAAACAAAGCTTCACAATCAGCAGTGAAATATCTTCACAGTAAAACATCCTATAACTACTCGGCAATGCTTTCCTCCCTATTTCAGGAGATACATAATTAAAAGATAACAATTAATATCTGCTTTCAGATGCCTGAGTCTCAAAGTGATATTGTGCTCTATTCCCTGCTAGCACAGCAACCACAGTTCTTTCCCTCAAAGAGAAAGGAGTTAAGATGGCAATAATGATTCCCTGGAAGTCCTCTGTGGGCACTCCATCATGCACTTAGAAGTTATCAGTTTGAGTGGCAGAGAGAAATAAGGTGCTGGTCTCCAGCTTCTCAATAAAGTTGCCTGACTTGCAATCACGCTGGAATTCCTGCAGCACTGAAATGATAAACTGTATCATAAGGATACAGCAAGCACTAACTTATTCCTAATGGCCTATTTTGTGCCTGTGGACCTTTGGCTATCTTCTACTGTGATTTTATTTCAGAAGGAGGAAAGCAAAGGTCAGCATCATGGGCAAATCTGTTGCCTCATCCCTCACTGCCCAGGCAATGCACTGTATGGAATATATTTGAGGTCATTTGGAGATGAAAGATGGCACTTCAAAAGGCTCTTCTAGCACCGAATCAACCATGAGGCACTCAGAGTTTCCTGAGTCAATCTAGAGATGCTGATCAGTTTAGTGCTGGAGAATTGCACTAAAGGTCAAAGCCAAGAGCAATTAAGGGCTGCATGATAGGAAATTGAAGACTCAGCTGGGAGACGTAGTGTAAATGGCTCTTGTGCTTTCTGTGTGCTGTCTTCCTTTGCTTCCTTCTCCACATTCAGCTAAACACAAGACTGTTCAGCATTTTACAGCAGTAGTCACCATGCACAAAAGGGACAAGCTTCCTCCTCACACCCCCCTCTTCTTGTTTGAGGAAAAGCAATGCAGCAATTTGGCCTTACCTCACTCTTTGTTTCCCACTATTTTTGCCCTTCTTCCTTTACCCTCAAAAGGCTGCAAAAAACGGTGCTAGGCTGGAATTTTGGCATAATTTTATATTATCTTCTCCTTTTTTTTTTTTTTTTTTTTTTTTTTTTTTTTTTTTTTTTCTAACTTACCCCTGCAGTTCACATATTCAAGCTTTCCTTTGTAAGCACAAAGGCCAAAAGACTTTTCTTACTGGGAGTCAAGACTCTTATCTAGTATTATGACTTCAAAACTGATGACCTAATAAAACAAACCCACCAAATGTTGTGAGAATTGCAAGAGTAGACTGTTATGCTTTCTAGGCTATCTGCCATATTTAAGCTTCCATGACAGGGGAGTATGAACCAAATTTTCCTTGAGGTAAGCCCACATGTATTTCCTGCGTGCTCTATTGTCCTTATTAAAGTCTGGGAAGAGCTTATGTACCCATAGAGAACCAGAATTTCCTTTTCCAAGGTTTCCTAAAATGATGACAGGCATCTTAAAAACACTGGAACAAAAGGTTCCACCTCTTTACCAGCATAGAGTTTAATTTGGTTTTGTTTTTTCTCATACCTATTTGCACATTTTAGCTGAATGTACAAGCATCTAATTGCAAAAGAAGAGGATTATTTGTGCTTCTGTTTTTCCTCCAGCCTACAAAAAAAATCTATAAATTTCTCTGAAGGAGACATAGTGGGATTGTGACTCCATGGCCAGTGCTCATAGGTGGCATAAACAGAAACCCAGAATTCATTGAAGCAAGGTCCTGGATTTCTGAGGACTTTTGGGTCACAGTTTAGGGGATATTCAAGCCTGACATAAGAAATATGTCAAATTGGCTACTTGGTGTCGAACACAGAGATGGTGTGCTTTCACACTAGTGACCCCTACCTCCTTCTCTTTACAAATTTATAAGGTGAGATCTTGCCCTCCAATGTGTGTCCACCATTTTTATACTTGTATCTATATGATTTTGTTTAATGTGAGAAGTTCAATATAAACTTGACAGTTGGTACAAAAATATATATATATATATATATATATATATATATAAAAAACATAAAACATGTAATTCAGTTCCACAACAGTTTCTGAAACAGTAATAATGAAGGGTCAATGAATATCATTGTCTGCAGAAGGATTGCTTACTGACATGGTTAATTTGCATACTGCAAGCCACAGAAATAAATACAGATTCAGTGAAACACCTAATCAGCTAGAAATGGAGTCACATTTCCCCAGTAAAATGTCAGGAAACAAAGAAATTGCAGTTATTCAGTAATGGTGCAATCCTGAACCAACATTCCTCAGACAAAATAATAGAATCTCCATCAATCATCACATGCACCAAATATAAGCCACTGTTGCAACATGACTTAACAGGATCTATATCTCCTGGTCTGGAAATAAATGTCTGTGCTTTCTCTTGACACTTGGAGTGTTTTCCATAAGTATGGTAGTTTAATTTTCTGATAGATATCCATTATTCCTTGGCTAAGTTCTATTCAAGTGACGTTATCTCATAACCCTCTGCATATTTTTTGCTCTTGATAAGTCTTGAAAAACAGTAAATCTAAAGTTGGTGCCCAAAATTAATCACTCAGCATATTGATATACACAAGCAGGGATGCTGCTTGTCTCAGATTTGCAGCACATGATTGAAAATAAGTGATTCTCAAGTTCTGTGCACCCAAATGAGTTTTGAAGTCAGATCAGACTGAACTGTACCTGAAAATATTGTGTATTTGAATTTCTGTGTTCCAGAACTAAGTCTTATCTTGACCCACAAAATGTGAAGTCATTTACCCCTTTAGATTTTTTCTTTAAATACTTTTTTTCTTATTTAGATGCCAAAACATCTTTGTATGTTGTTTTATTTCTGCCTCAGCTTACCACATTATTTTTTTAAACTTTTTTTTTTTTTTTCTCTAGTCAGGTAAAACCATTTTAACTTCAAAGCACAGCTTCCAAAATAACTCAGACTCTTCCTACTTTTGCATTTGCTAGAAATTTACACATACTTTGTGTTCCCTTATTCAAGTGACTAATGAAAACCTCGAAGAGTATCAATGCTGACTAGCCCTGGCAAAATCCCATTTCAAATGGGCTGTATTTGCACAGTGAACTATTTATTTCCTAACCAGTTTTGAGAACATGTCACATTAGTTTTATCAAGACACTATCTTCCTGATTTGTTTATGAAGATCTTAAACTTGCCACTGCTTTTCTCCCATCCTGCTGGGGAATGACCTGCTGGATTTGAAAGTTTTTCTTATTTTCTGATTTTATATTAAATAAATTTGCATTAAAATGGCAGATAAAACCAGATAGGGAAGTTCCTTTCCAAAAGAATGTAAAAGTTGCATCCTTCTCTCAGCCTGCCCATGAGGGAAAATGAAATGAACTCCTGGAAACTGGAAGAAACAACCTGTTCATTGGCCACATTTGTTGCATCAACAAACAGCTGGATTTCTGTTCTCTCTATTCAGTGTTGGGTAAAATCTAGAAAACATTTGAGGGAGCAACACCTTTACTGTCTGGTTCCGTGCTCACAGAGATGACCATTAAATCAACACATGCACAGCCAGACAAATACACCGTTCTTAGAATTATTCAGACTGCAAAAGACATTTCAAATCATCAAGCCCAATTGTATTTAAAGTGAAAATGTGTTCTAATGAAACCAATCAAAGAATAAATGCAGCAACAGATGAACAAAAGAACTCAAAAAAAAAAAAAAAAAAAAAAAAAAAAATCTGGCTGCCCACTTGACTTGCTAATAAAACTTGAATCATGCTTTGCCCACCTATTTTATATCTATTTAATCATGATTATTAGAGAAACAAGTTACAAACACTCAGAGAGGCTTGGCATTTTACCTCAGACATGTGTAAATCTGGAAACATAGTTTGAAAATAACAATCCATGTCCCCATAGATCTTTCATGCTATCCATGAAATTAAAAAACACCTTCCCTCCTGCATGTACATCACCTTGAGTGTTAAAAAAATCACCTTAAGCCATAAGGAAAGTGACCAAAGAGAAGTGGCACCATTATGGTCTGTTATAATTGCATCACATGTGTATCACTGCAATTTCAGTAAAAGAAATGCCATACCTGCTGTGACATTATTTTTCTATGAAATAGTTCTTTTAAACCTTTTGGTTGGGCCCAACACTGCAATGTTCTCATCTTTTTCAATGTGCTTTTCCTGTCTCTAGGCAGTATCATTTTTATGTGACTCAGGGAAGGATTTTTTTTTTCTTGAAAATATGTTTGTGGAAAAAAGCTCAGCAACAACAGCCACATAAATATTTTGGAGTGTACCGTGTGTTTTCTTACGTGTTAATGAATAGATGGGCAGTTACTCAGTTTTGGTTGGAGAGTTTTGGAGGTTATTTTAGTAATGGGAAGGGTTTTTTCCCTGCATTAATCATGTACTTCTGCACAGAGATTCTACGGGTGCAGCTCCTGATGACTCTACTACTTGCAAATATGCAGATTGTTACTTAAAGCTTTTTTGACATCACTGAGGTGTCTATATCTATAAAGCTAAACAGATTTGTAGGTTAGGAGCTTTACATACTGCTTTTAGGGTGTTTGTATAGCGCTTTTTGATCAGCCATGTGTGATATTATGAATGCAAGTAGAGTAATACTTTCATTCACCAAGGCCTGTTTGAGTTTTTATTGATTTCACTGAATTGCTGATGGGAGTGAAAGTTGCTTATTAATTGTTTTTCTGTATCAGAATCCCACAGTGCAGTGGTACAGGCATATATGTGGAAGCCATGGATGCACACAGGCTGCCACTCCTCTGTGTGTACAGGCCTTACTGCAGGAAAGGAATTCTGAACATGGAAAAATATTTATCACAACAGATGTCAATACACCTCATGCTATAATTCACTAATGCTTATTGATACAGTTTAGATGATGAGTTATCAGGGACTATGATATAAGCAGAGCAAATTAACATGAGACATTAAAAAAAAAGAAAAAAAAAAAAAAGCCTAAGACTTCTCAAACTTAATATATCCACATGCAAAAACACAGACCAAAATTGATCAAACCCAAACTTGAACTGTCTCTGAGTTACTCCATGGCAGGGAAGTTGGAACTATGTGACACTTTAGGCCCCTTCCAACCCACACTATTCTATGATTCTAACTTTTCCTTCTTTCTACACTGGAGTAGTTTGAAACTTGTTTTCTACCACTTAGATTTCTGTCAAGCACATTTCTTATCTACCCTGTCTCCATTGCCCATATGTTGCTTGTAGACTGCAAGCATTTAAGGTAATTAGGAAATATTATTAATGGAAAGCTGTCTCAAGATAATGGTCTCCTGCTATTAGACAAATGCCAAGATGACATTTTTTGAAGTGAGAGACATATATCCAGGGACAGTCTTCTGGTCTCATGATTTTATTTCTATTATGCCAGACAATTAACAATGTAGATTTTGTCCTGGTGTGACCTGCCCTAGGAAATGGCAGTGGCTCTGTGTGCCAGTGACTCAGGGGGGAAGGTTTGGCCTGGCAAAGACTCTCATTAGCAGAGTTTGCATCTCCTTCCATCAGGAGCTCTTGTGATTCACACTGCCAGGAGAATCACACACAGGCCAGGCAGAGCTGAAAAGAAAAGTGAGTCACCTGTGAGGCACAGAATCCAGTCAATTATCCCATTTGCTTTTGTGGTATTTGACCTTCCTAGTCTTTAATTCTCAAACTTTGCCTGAATGTACAATATTCATAAGTGTTTGCCCGACTAATGGAAAAGCAGAATTCCTTCTCATTTTAGCCAGTAGCTCATGCACTGTGTTAACAACCTCCTGTGGAAGTGTCTCCTGTAAGGCTTGAGAAGATTTTCAGAGTAGTCAGTGCAGGTTACTGCTGTGTGGCTTCTTGTTGCCTGTTTTAAATGTTTGTTTTCAGAGCTATTGATGCTGTTTAAGACATCAATTCTGTTGTCCTAATTAAAAGAAAACAAAAGAGCCTTTTTTAAAAAAAAAATAAATCCAAGAGAATGAGAAGGACATGGAAACTGCTCTGCTGAGTGTGATGTAGCCATTTGTGTTACTGATCAATGATGAAAATCAGGAGAATATGAGGCACAGGGAGCTGACTTTGCCAGGTATTTTAATATTGCTTTGCTCCAGGAGCTGTTGTGCCACTTACTTGAAAAATGTGGGATCAGAACCATGGATTCAGCACCTAGTTTGGCTCCCTGGGGGATGACTGCAGTGGGAGCTGTGATGATGGTGACATTTTGAAAAATCTTAGTAAGCAGAAGCATGTAATTTGGCCATACAGCATAAATCTCATCATAAAGTATGTCCAAATGCATGTTTGGCTGCTTAAAACTCTGTCATTTGATAGGACCCTTTGCAGAGCTATGAGAACTGACAGCACCTGAACATCCACCACTGAATAAACAATCCAGGGGACCAAAAAACCATTTTTCTTTTCCTAATAAAAAGAAAGGGCAGTCAAAGCCAAAGTGATTGCAATGTCTGAGGGAGGTGGAGATAAAGAGCAGGTGGGGAAAAAGAAGTTGGAGAGGGTTTATGACCTTTTATCAGCCATCAGAAATAATACATTTTCTTCCTCTAGCTTGTCATTGACAAAATATTCAGGAAACAAAAGAAAATTTAAGTTAAACAATGCATATCCTGTGTAATAAAAGAGTTTGGGAAGGAGCTTTGGAATCTATCTGCTGAACAAAACTTCTGAAAAAATATTTTTATAGAAATACCTTCACTTTTGCATCAAACTAAGTGTTAAGTTATGGCTATTTGTCACTTGGAAATAGTTGTTTATGGCAAATCATAAGTAAAAGCTGAACTGATTTTTTTTCAGATCTATTAGGCACTTTAGAGGCAGAAATAACCTCTCCTGAAAGTCTATTTAAAAACCCGAAGCAAACAAACAAACAAAAAAATCAAACTTAGCTGATTTTTTTTTTTAATCTTGGTGTTATACTAGACTAAAACTAACCACTTACATTTAAATTGCAACCGAATTAGTTACAGATGGCGTGAATAAAAGAAAATATGCCAAAAGACTCGGCAATATCCACTAGGTGGCATGTGGTGACCATGTTAAATCACCTTATCTCCACAAAACCTCCCATTCATACAGCAGATAAAGAACTGCATTATTAATTTATACCACTGCATCCACTCTACACCTAATATTTGTTTAGCCAGCTGTTTCCTCTAATCCTCCCTAAACACGATTGATTGAAATCCTAAGTATATTCAGACTTTTTTTTTTTTTACCCCAAAGAACATTCTGTTGCCTACAAGTTACAAGCTGCCTTTTCAAGTGCACTACTGTATGCTACAGTTACTAACAGAGGAGACAGAATGTCTAATACTTCCTCACAAGCAACAGAAGCAGCTTGTCATATGAAAATAACTTTTTTCCCCCCCCCCTCAAAACTTTTCATTTCCACAGAGTTTTAAGCAATGAAATACACTGTCGGGTTTACAATGAGACAGAAATGCAAAATACTTCAACTTCCAAAGACAGTTTAAGTGCTGCTTCAGTGAAAAGGCAAATGAAAAGCAGAAAACATTAATTTCAGTCCTCACACTTTAATCCTTGCAGTGAATTGGAAAACTTTTAATGTATTTAAATATAAGCAATTGCAAAGTCTCTCTTCGCTTGAAGATCTCAAAACATGTTTTAAGGGGTGGCCCATTTTACTTCCAGGTTTTTGCTGAGGGGCAAGGAGGTTAAGCAAGTTCATTAAGTATTGATAACAGTTCTTTCGGCTCCAGGTTGTGACCAAGAGTGGACAAAAATATTCTTTTTAACCACATACCAGCATAAAATCAGAAAAGCTGTGGACCTGCAGTAGAAAAAGCTCTTATTGTTTTTACAAACTGTAAAAATAAGGGTGCACTTCATCATGCAACAGAAACTCCTCCACCCTTTTCAGAAATCTCTTTTCCCACTGCCCCAAAACTTTAGGATTTTTATTTCTGGCTGGTTTGTATGTTTGGATTTTTTTTGGTTGCTGTTGGTTTCTGTGGGGTTTGTTTTGTTGCTTTGTTGCTTTGTTTTTTGTCTTTTTTTTAGTAGCTGCTGGTTGTTATAACCATGCTCACTGAAACTGAGAGGAAACTGAACCTAGTAGGTTTATAGTGAAAGGATGTTTTGCAGTGAGTTACATTGTCAATGCAATCCTCTGAAGAGGGCATTGCTGTGGATTTTTGTGGCTCTTTCTTATTGAAATATGCTCATACATTCACGACTCTTGGTGGGAAGACAGCCCCTTTGGCACAATTTCAGTGTAGTCTGGCACTGTCTTAATTATTACATTGATTTTTGGTTTTGTTGAGTCTGAGAAAGCTGCTTTCTACAATTTTGTCCTTACTTTGCTGTGTTGAAATGTATCACAAATTGATATTTCCCCCCCATTTCCTTTATGTTTCCTGGTACATTTTGCCTTCTTTCCCCCCGCCTTGATATTAAATGTAATACAGGTAAATATATAAGGGTTAGAATCTCAGGTAATGCACTCAGAGAAACTCGACTCAGCTGTGGTTTTTAGCCTTCATTAGATATGAACAGCCAAGGGAGCATGAGCTGTCTCTGTGTAGCATCCTACAGATTTGGCATCCTGCATGACCCCCCCTTTGGCGTGAGGCTGCAGGCTCCTGGTTCCCTCTTCACAGGAGGTGGTGATAATTTTCCTGGTTATGATAAATTTCTCCACGTGCTGAAAATAACCTGCCTCTAAAAACTCTGTTGAGAGGGTGTGTATCCATAGTTACGCAGCCTCCCTGCACCTATGCTTTCAACTACCACATCACAATCTTTTCCTAACGAAACAAAAGGACCCTTTCCAGGTTGCTTCCTTCCACGTTTAGGCACTGAAACAATCTTGGTAGCCATTAACACAAACTCATTGCTGTTCACCAGCGTCATGGTTCTCTTGCACAAATTGCCAAGTTCACAGAGCCTCCTGAAGGTGTCATTTACATGACATCACAAAGCAACATATATGGCAGCATCTGCCGCCCTGGAAGATCCCAGCAGTAATTAAGCTCTCACTAATTATACATAAATAGCAATAAACGTCCTTGAATCAAACACAAAACTGCTTTCCAGCCCTTTCTATCTAAACCTACCACACAAGAAGTTTTACCACGAAACACATTTTGAGTGAAACATTTGTACATATTTTACCCCAAACCCCAAATAAACAGGCAGTAAAATTATACAATTATCACAGTCGTGGACCAGCTAACGTCCAGCTACACATATAAAAATGCTGTAGCATCAAGCTTCCTTGATGAGTGCAGATAGTACAGAAATCAATGCCAAGAGTCATTCAGGCTTTCCCTGACAATAAGTAGCCAAATATGACATCAGTATGTAACATATCACATCTTATCAGAATCTCCATACTTCTGGCTGAATGGGCAGTACTTTGTGCAGATCCATTTCAGTTTGTTCAGTCTACCATACTCTTACTCCTACATCCTAAAAACTTCCAAAAAGTGTCTGAATGGATGGAGAAACACTAAAAAAAAAAAAAAAAAAAAAAAGAAAAAAAAAAAAAAAAAAACCCCAACTCTCTGTGAATTGTATAATCCCATAGGAGAAAGTCACAGAGCAGAAGTACACAACTTTTGTCTTTCAGACGGAATCTGCAGTTGCAATTTGATCCCTCCTTTGGTAACAGAGAGCGCTTAAAGTCAAAGACATTGAAGTTAGCCAGTTTCAATCCGTCTTTAACCCTCGCCCCCCGCCTCAGCTGCCAAATTAAATCGCTCAAAAACCCCTTCAGCACAGCCCTGCAGCTGATGCCACAGGCGATGCTTACTGGATTCCCATCCTACTCGGAGAAGAAAAGGAGCAACAAACTTTCCCAAAACTTTGATTATATATATTTCAGGTTTTTTTCCTTCCTCTTTTTTTTTTTTTCTCTTTTTTTTTTTTTTTTTTCTTTTTTACCTTGCGCAGAGCTCCCGGGTCGAGATGCTGTCAGAACTCTCCAGCAGTTTGGGTCGGAGGGCAGCGAAGTGCGGACGAAGTTTTTTGGTGCTCACCTTAAGTCAGTGTGTGCGTGTTGCGTGTCTTATGTCCCGAGTGTCTCTTTGTGGCTCTGGGTGGCAGAGGACCTGATCCAGGGAAGAGAGAGCCACTTTCTCACCGAGAGGAAAAGAAAAGCAACACGTCATGAGTTAAGTACGCCTCCAAGATGTCTTAATTACAGCTCAACGTGCTTCCATTCAGACCCCAGGAATGAGAGGAAAAAATAAACCCACACACACGCGGTTTCCTTCTCTCTCACACACACACCCACGCACACCCACCCCGTCCCAGCACGCTGTCCTCGCCCTCCAGGTCCCTGTCCTCGCCCCTTAGGTCCAGCCCTCCCAGATCCGCACCTAAAAAAGTCCCGAAATGCACACAAGTCCCGAGCTAAAAACTACACGGGGCTTAAAAAAAAAAAAAAAAAAAAGAAGGTGTGTGTTGTGTGGGGGGGTGGAAATGAAGTTGGTAGTGTTCCTCGTGAAGGGACCATTGAATTGAGGGATTTAGGGTGTGTGACACCCTGAGAAACATGATACTTCTGACCACTTGCCTCTGCTCACTCCCAGCCCCCGCTCCTCATTCACTCCCCCACCCACCCTACCATTAAATTTAAGGGTGGAAACGTGGTTTCAGGCAGGGAGAAAGTGATGCGTGAAGGGGACTTGTAGTGAGATGGAAGCAGCTGGACCTAACAGGATCCCCTTCTGTTTTCCTTTTACCCCCAACTTCCAATTGAATTATTAATGCAGGAAACAAACCCAGCTTCTCTTATTACACCCCAAATACAGAACACACCTTGCTCAAGGCACTGGCATCATCAACTCCTAATGTCAGGCAACTGCTGGCCCTGAGTTTTAATGCAATTTCTAAACACCACCTCCGGCCAAAGTATTCCTCCAGCATCAAAAATTTCTGGATTGTGGTCCATTTCACACCACAAGACACACAATCCCACGGGAGTCTGCTAAAATCCGTGCAGTATGTGGCTTTAACCCTCTACGTGCCATGGAATGAAAAAACATCAGAGATTGAATCTCACCCCTTATAAGTGCAGACAAAAGGTGCTGACATTGTTGTATCTCTGAATGTGTCTTACTTAAAAAACCGACCAACCCAAAGCCAAAACCCCAAATCAAACAACAACAGATGAAAGGAAAGGAGACAAAAAAGGCCAGGCCTTGGTATTGCAGGTTGGCAAATTTGAGGTCCAATACTATTTATTTAGGGCAGGTGTTACTTTCCTCCAGTTGAAAAAAACAAGATTCTTGATGCCTAGTCTCCAGACAGCAGTAAGAAGTGTATGTGGAATTCTTAAACTCTAAAATCTGCCAGATTAAAAAAATGTAAGTAACTCAGACAACTTGGTCTTGTGGATTAATTTTATCCTTTTTTTTTTTTTTTTTTTTCCTTGTCCCCTTTATCCAGTGGTAAACACAAGAATGTAACTGCGTCACAGCCACTGCAACTCTCCAACATCATTTTTTAGTCTGGGCCTAAGCTAAGCTTTTATCATTGTGGGTGTCAAACTCTCAGCCTGCACCATCAAAAGAGGATGCAGCCCATCAATCCTGCTCGATCAGGAAATGCCAGAGCCTGACACATCCTGGTGAGAAGGCACATGTGAAGGGACATCGGTTTCACCAGCGTCACCGAGCAGGGGTCACCACTGCTGTGTCTCATCGGCCTCTTCACAGCACATCCCACTGGAAGGAAAAATAAAACGTAAATAAAACAAACCCCAAGCAAATAAACAGGCCTCTGCCCTAGAATCGTGGAATATCGTGAGCAGGAAGGGACCCACAGGGATCATCCAGGACTTCCCAACAATCCCACCCTGTGCCCGAGAGAGGGAAATATCAGGGTGTCGGTTTGTGGTTATCAATAAAACCGGGGAAAGGAAAATAACGGTGCGAAATAACGAGGTGCAGGGGCTCAGGGAGTGCCTCGGAGCCCCGGGCAGGGCGGCACCGACCCCTCCCGGCCGAACAAAGGGACGTTTCTTCGGGGCGGCGGGTTCCCGTCCCATCCCGTCCCGTCCCGTCCCATCCCATTCCGCCCCGCCTCCGCCGCGGGGGAAGCGGCCTCGGATTTCAATAACAGAGGGGGCTTTGATGGGCTACGGCGAGAAAACACATCCTTGGAGGCGGCGGGAGGGGCCGGCGGGGCCCCGCGGGCGGACAGGATGCTGTGGATGGGATGCGGAATGCGAGATGCGGGATGCAGGATGCAGGATGCGGGATGCAGGATGCGGGAGGCGGTGCATCAGCACAGCCTCAGCACGGCGTTGAGAGCACACAGGGATGCCCCCAGCCTGTTCCCCCTCCTCAGGACCCTTCTCTGTCCCTCCCCGTAGTGGCGGGATGCCCGGGGATGCTGCTGTCTGGACCCTCCCGCGGCAGCGCTGCGAAAGTGACCCGAAACGGGCATTTCGCCGAGTTTTTACACCGCCATCATATTTCAAGTTGTTTATTTCCCCAGCCGTGTCCTTCGGGCTGTTTATTTGTTTTATTTGTAGCGAGTTCGAGCTCAGAGACTCCAGCTCATCTACACCATCGCCCTGTGCTGCGGGGTTTGGGTCAGCGAGTCTTTTAGGAGCCCTATTTTTGGTTTATGGGCCCTATTGTTTGGTTATTAGACATAGTAAACCAAAAGAAACAACAAAAATGTCCTGAGAAGTGAAACTCTGTGAGTTTTCATTGTATTTTTTTTTTCCCCCACGTGCGGCTTTTTTTGTTGGTTTTTTTTTTTTTTTCTAATTATAAGTCAGGCACAGGTAACTAAGAGTATGAGACATCATAGGGTCTTAACACAAAGAATTCTGGTGTATCTTAAAATTAATTTTGAGCATCTTATGGTGGTTTGCAGACTAGCTCATAAAACAGTGTTGAGCTGCTGGTTGTTGGATACCAAGAGGAGGTATCAGTAGAAAGTTAATTTTTTTTTCAGCTTTTTCATAGTCATCCTTCAGTCCTCCATGACTGAGCAAGATGTTGGGCAAGGTGAACATTGTTTTATGTGTGTGTTCCCATTTATTAAGTTCTAGTGAGACATTATCATTTTTTTGAGCAAAGATGTAGATGCAAAACAAGCAAAATGTGAATTTTCAGCTTCGTTTGATGAGACAGACCATGATTCTGCAGGAGTTTTGTGTTAAAACTCATAAACTCTGCAGAGTACTGTGTTGTCTCCGAGGAACTTGCCTGATTAACACACAAAGTATTTCAAAAAACCCTCCTGATTTCATACAATTCTCTCATATTTGGAGGCCCAATCTGCATATCTCGATAGTGATGTTTCTGTATCAATCCCTTGGAGGGTTTTAGGGAGATGTGCAGTTTAACTCCAGCTGAAGAGCTGCTCCACATGCAGAGCAGTGCTCTGTGCACATTCATCGTCTCTAGGAAGCATTAAGTAACTGTATCTATAATAGTGATCGAGGCTGTTTATTGCCTTTCTTCCAAGCATAGTTTAGATTTCTTTTCCTCCCTCTAGTAGCTGACCATGAAAGGGTGCAGAATGAAAGTTGTTTGCTTAAACCCAGCTCAGATAAGATGAAAGGATATTAGGTTTGCTTTTACCTTGGAGCACTGTCATGATGGGCAACTTCATAGGCCTGCTGATTATTATTCCTGGCACCTCAGAACACTACAACAACTCAAAAAAAATGAACATTCTGTATCATCATAAGAACGATTTTGAATTTTCCTTTTTAATAATGGATGCAAAGATGGCATTTCCTGCAAATGCAAATATTGTGATTCACGTTGCATTGGACTGCTGTTGAAAGGAACTTTGAAATTGTCACTTGTGCTGCTTAAAATTGACTGTTTTTCAGGATGGGAGGAGAGGGATACTGGGAAAACAGCAGCTAAACTATCAGCCTTCTTGATAAGCCTGAAGAGCAAGAGAGGAAGAGTTTCAGGTCTTTATTATTAACAGGTTTATTATCTGTTTATTTGGGGTTGTTCCCTTCTTGATTTACTCACTTTTAAAGCTTGCTAAAGTCCTGCCACACTGAAATTCTTCTTAGAAATTTTCAAATCACAGTAGTTGGTGCCTTTCTGTTTGTTTGGGTTTTTTTGTTTGTTTTTTTTTTTTTTTTGTGTGGGAGGAGGGCAGTCAGAAAAAGGTGAAACCATAAACACACACAACTGCTATAGAAATTGGAGCTCCTCAGTGTCACAATGTAATCCATTTAGGATTTACCAGAAAACCAGGTGTTAGCAAACAGTGTCAGGCACATCTCCCTGCAAGAAGATTATTGTCCTTGGAGAAATGCATAGTCCATTCTTCTTATCCAACTTTTTTTTGCACTTAGTGCTCTTTTATTTCTGATCTTCAAATTTTCACCATCATTCTTCTTTCATGTGTCTTCCAGATCTGCTGGAATGCTGATGGAATAATGGATCTGTTAAGTGACACTGGCCCCAAAGTCAGCTCAGACACTACTGCTTCAGGTGCTCCCACAGTCCTGTTTGTGGCCACACACCAGGATTCTTGTTTGCAGGGAGTTTCTTAGTGTGAACCCAGAAAAATAGGAGGACTCTGCTTGGCAGCAGAAAGGAATCACACTTGATCCCAGTGAGGAAGAAGATGTAAGGTGAAAACTAATAGTATGATGAAAAATGTGAGTTATGCACTTCTTCTGCTTGGAAAATTCAGCAGGATGGACTCTATGACTCACTGGTACAAAGTTAAAGTCTACAGGAAAAAGACCAAGAGAACATGATCTTAAAAAAGAAAAAGTCCACACCAAAAAAACCCACCCAAAAAAGAATCCTTACACACTTATGCATTTATTTTATTGAAAAGAATAAAAAATACAGACAAGAAATGCAAGCATAGTGAGAAATCAAGCAACATCTATAAAAAAAACTATATGGTCAGAAGCAATATATTAAAATACTAGATTTCCAAACTGGCTGAAAATAAAGGAAATTATTTTTGTGCCAGCTGAACAGCCAGCTTTCCATTTCAGATTATTTATAGATTCTCAGTCTACAGTGTTTTCTCTTTCTTTTTACAAGCTGGGATTTTTGCACTATGAAGTTGTTTTCTTCAGACTAGTTTTCAGGTTTCAATGAGACAGTTATAGGTGTTTAATACTCCTTGCTACAAAATCTTTTCCTTTTTACAATATTCTCATTTCTACCACTTAAGAAATGGAACACAAAAAAAAAAAATTTCATGAAAAAAATGCAGATTATCTTATTTCTGACATCACTTTCTCCAGAGACAGATGTATGGGCTTTGTAAAAGGAATTTGCATGGTCTTCATTTTGCCTGATTATACCAGTAGAATCATTTTCATATAAATACACTTTTGACTTAGCACTTCATCACACAGTTTACACATTTCTCTGCAGAATACTCATTGATTTTTGTCTTCTGATCCATGTTATCTTTGCCTTGGAATTTGATTTGACTTATTAGCAGCTTGGGCCATGTCCAAGATTTTCTGGGAATTCCTTTGCTGTTAATACTGAATCTCACAAGTAGTTGTGCCTCTTCCACATACCAGACCAAATATGTTTTGTTTTTTTTCTCTAGTCCTCTCTAAGATCTATACGCTTTGCTCTTAATAATCATGGTTTTGTTTTCATGGTAGACCCTGAAGATGAGTTAGTGGCACAGAAGTAAAGTGTGGCCAAGAGGTAAAGAAGGAAGAAAAGAAGAAAGACATGAAGCAAGACTTTGTAGTTTTGTGTAAAAGCAGGGGAAGGAAACTTTCTGCCACCAGCATAAAAGTTAGCGAAATACTTTGGACTTACCTTCCACAGATTTCACAGTTGTCACAAGTGTTCCTGCACTGCACCCCCTGGAAATAAGCAGGTTTTATTCCACCAGATAGAATAAAACCCACCCTTGAAATATGTCTTAGGAAGTGATAAAGAAAACACTGAAGGAAATCTTTGAACTGCAAGTTCAGTAGAGGATAAGATCCTTTTGGAGACAAAATACCCAATTCAGTTGTCTCAAAAGCTGATTTTTCAGATAGGTATTGAGTGGGAAGAAGAATCATCAGTTCCTTCATATGATTTGTTTTGCTTTTACTACTCTCATTTGTTAAAGCAGTGTATGACTGCAATGCCAATTGACCCTCAATGAACATCCACTGTGTCTGCTGAAAAGCCAGTGACTTCTCATTGATGAATACATCATGCCATATGATTCACGGCCTTCTCACATGGAACTAAGGCAGTTTCTGCTGAGTGCTGGATCATTACCAAAACAAAATGCAGCTAAACTGAAGCACCATTCCCGACTGTGCTATCATCTTCCAAGCCATTCAGACAGGAAAAGACACTTTCTATTACCACTAGGCAGCACAAGATGCCAGTAATAGGTTTCTTTTCTTGCCTATTTGTCCTCCCAAGAAGCATTGAAGGGAAGATTTTGGCCAGCCTTCAAAATATCCTCTGTACAACCTCTGTGCAGCTTCCAGCCAGCTGGTTGTACCAATGTAAAAAAAGCTCAGCTTTCCCATGGAGCATTTCCAGGCGTCTGTTTTGCAGGTAAAGGCTGTTCCAGTGACCTTGGATAACTGGTGTTCAGTCCTGACTTGTGCTGGAACCTGCTCTGCTCCTCTGGACTAGGACTGTGCTGCAGGGGTTGCAACTTTGCAGTGCATTTGTCTTGTGCTAAGTGATGCTTTCTGAGGCATGTGGGAATGTGGGAAGCTGTAGTTAAATTCAAATAGCAGTGCCTCTAAGAATTTTCACTTTGGAGGAGTTTGGATCATGGAGTCCATGCAGGAGCCAGTAGCCAGAGCCACTTGGCTGCTTTAAGAGCCAGTGGACACCATGGAAAAAGTCCAGCTGGTAACCAGAGGCAGAGCCTTCAAGCCTCTTGTTCACACTCTGAGGCCACCTGGCTTAGAAATATGTGTGACTGAGACTGTGTCACACACTTTTCGTTTGCACATGTCATGGCCTGAGTTTGAAGATGCAGCCTGAGGTCTGGATGGACCAATATTTTTGGCATCCAAACTGCTCATACCCCTGCATTTGCAAGTTGTTGGCAGTAACTGATCCAGAAAGTCCTTTAAACAGTGTATGGCTCACTCTGCCTTCTTTTACAGCTTCCATGCTCTGTAAGGAGCTATTTTATCTCACTTAAAATGTACAAAACCCCCATTCCTTCTGCATCTGACTGAAGAAAGAGACAGGCAGAGTGTAGCACTTATTCTGTGGAAATTATTAGTGCTTGCTCAGGTGTACATTTTCATTGAAGCAGGATTTCCAGTATAAGTAGAGAAGCACACTATCTAGTCCCAATTATCACTGGTCTTTTAGCTGAATATTTTGTGTGGGTAGATGGGGTAATATGAACTGTAATGCTGTCGGTGTGTGGCTGGTGCACCTCTCACATCTCTGAGCAAGGCAGTTCATTATTTTTGCTTCCCAGGGGTTGCGAACAAAATTAAAATTTCTGTAAGAACACATTCCCTGAAGGTCCAGGGTGACCTCTTTTCTCATTTTGCATGATAGGGCCTTATATCAAATGCAACAGTTTTCAGTTAATATATTTCATTTGCTGACAGCATGACATTGTTGGTATTTAGGCTTAAATTCACATTCTGTCAAATCTCATTAGTTTATTTTAATAAGGATCATCTTGATTGTAGCTCCCTGCCTTCAATTAAACCTAACATATCTTTTAATTACTTTGCAAAGCTCTGATATATCACTTCCTTATTTAAGCACTGCTTTGTGCTTTCTTATGGGACATGGCTCCAATGAGTGGTGCTAATATTTCAAACCCATTTTATGGGGGATAAAGGTGTTTGAGAGGTTTTTCCATTTGCATCATTTAAAGGATATTTCTTCTGACTATTGTCTGGAAGTCAACTAATGTTTTTGTGTCATAGCTATCAAGGAATATTTCTTCCAAATGATTTGATGGATTCTCCTGAGCTGGTGAAAAGAAAAGAATGTGACAGCCACCCATATCTCTGTTTTAAAGAACAGTCTTGGGGAAGTTTCTGCAGGCAACAGCTCTGGGGTAATAGTGTGGCAATGAGTCGTTGAGCTTCTCTGGCAATTCTGTGTCCCCTGTCATGCACAGCAGACTGTGGAACTTATTTGTGCTGCTGTTGGGAAGTTATGGATTACATGATTTTCTACAAAGAAAGGAGCCACTTTGTCTTTCAAGTCTATTAAATCATGTTCTGCAGGAAAGTTTCTGTCCTGCTGTTCTGTTGTAATAGAATGCTCCTTTCTGATGATAGCAGTATTTTTTTTCCTGTATGTGTGGCTTTCATAGCATTGTTTGAAATTGTTAGAATAAATATTCATTATTTCGCTGTTTATATACCCATACAGATAATTTTGCTTCATCAGTATAGCTGCACCCATCTATGCAAGAGGGAAATCTGGATGTAGTTATTCTCATTTCCTGTTTACTCATTCTTGGAAAAGTTGCCACAAGGGATAAAAACCCTGTCTAACTTTTGACAAGACCCAGTAAATCATTTATGATACCATCTTTTGATTCCTATCTGGTAGAATATTTTGAAGTGGAATCTCTGTCAGTGCAAATACATTAAACATATACACATGTAAGCCGTGGCTGCCAAGAACATAATAATTTGAAATATTTTGAAGTGCAGTGTTCGTACATTGGAGTGTATTCTCACCATGATTTTAAATGCTGTGGATTGTTATTTTTCATTTCTTGAATGATTCAGTGTGAAAAATATTCATCAGGTTATAAAAATATGTTGACTTTGATCCCTCTTTTTAGGAAGACTGAAAATCTTTACAGTTACTGTAAGTGGAAAATCAATATAATAAGAAAATGATGATTTACCTTTTCATATGGAAATATGTCTTCTGAGCATAGTTAGAAAGAGAATCTGAAAGAGACCAGATTCAAAGGATTTTTTCCTATTTAAATGAGGATGGTAATTTAAGAAAAACAATTTAAATGGGAGAAAAAAATCTTATTCATAAGGGTTGAAATTAACTTCACCTGCATAAATTCCAAGTCACAATCTATGAAACCATTCATATGAGGGGAACCAAATGTTTTTGGAATGCTGAAGTTTTATAGTTGTGAGCTGTGCCACATTACTAAAAATCAAGCCCTACATAGTAAAAGTCTTTCAGTTTAGCCCAGCTTTCCTCATGCTTCTGCAAAAAAAGCAAATATATTCTTAGAGACACGAGGATTTATCTGATTCAAAAAGTATATTAGTGCTCTGTAGAGAAACTAGAAGAAGGGAAGCAGAGGTAAACACATGAAAAATGGTAAAATAATAAAAAAAAAAGTGATGAAGCCTGAATATGAATATGAACATAAAGGGGTTTTGTTGATTGTAGAGGTTCCAAATTAAAAATAGCAGTTGAGGATATAAACCTGCAGAACCCCAGAGACAAGATCCCCTGATCTATAAGAGGATTGGGGTATTTGCAAAAGGTTTCCTATCTTCACAGCCTTTGGTCCTTTCAAGTTTCACCACTGACCATTCACCACAAGCAGCAGGCAAATAACTGGCTTAGTTGACCAGTTAGGATAAGCTGTAATAAATGCTTAGATTTTAAAGAAAGCCACCCTAAAACAAACAAACAAACAAAGAAAGTTTGTCTTTTAACACTATTTTATGTCAAGAAGTGCAGTGAATAATCAAAGTGATGTTTTCTTGGCTTCACAAATAAAAATACCTCAATACCTTCCTAAGATACCCAAAAAGGCAATTTTTTATTTTTGTTTTACTTGTACTTTTAAAAAATAATTGCTATGTATATGTGTGTGCATGTCTTTTTTAAAATCTGGCAGTATTTCTGTCCTCACCAATAAAGTATTCTGTGAAACATGTCATAGTCAATAAGAGAAACATCTTTAGTTATTTCCTGTGTCATGCATTAATTTTCAGGTGAATCTGACATTATATTTTGTTATATGTATACTATATTTTTGTCCAATTATTTATACTTGATATTACTGGATACCAACAAAAGATTAAACAATTGTTTTTTCAGTCCCCTGAACAATTTCTGTGGGTGCCTTTACAACAGGAAAGTATCACTGAAGTAATTTGAGAAAAGAATTGTCCTTCTTTCCAGCAGAAAAAATTTCATGGTCATAAGAAACTCTTAGAGCAATAAGGGTGACATTATCTTATTTTTATGTCTTTTGAGAATAATTTAAATATTACTTTATTTTCTTCACATCAGCAGACTTTTAAGCCATGAAGATTGAAACATCTGTGCAATCTACCGGACAGAAACTCAGTTTGAAAGAAGTAGGCTTCTGGATATTGAATTTTATATTTTACCCATTCCTTTAATATAACAGTAAAATAAAATAAAATTCTCCTGCCTCCCTAAAGCAGAATATTTGCTGATCTTGGTGGCAGCTTTCCAATATTACGAACTACAAAGAAAGAATCTTAAGAAAAAAGAAAATTCTAAGGTTACTCAGGAAGTTCTTTATTAATTTCCATTTTAGGGAATCATAAAATTATGTTGTTTATAAAAGGCGTTTATGAGGTTTTGGATGCAGCAGGATTATTGAATTTTATAGGCAGATCAGACCCCAAACAGTGAAAAAAAGGGTATTTTTGCACCTATAATCAAAATTTTTTGTGTTTTCTGTGGCTTTATCTAATTATTTCTTCATTTTAAACCCATTTATATTTCTAAAGCCACTTCTTGTACAGTGTGCTTAGAAAGTTATAACAGAAAATACAGGAAAGTACACCTATGTATGCACAATTTTATGCAACTAGTTTTGAATTTAGATTCCTACATTTATCTTTGGACCTACAGCATTGATTTAGAACTTGCATTTACGATCTAATCTTGAATAAAATAACCCTTATTCATTTGGTGGGTTTTATTAAGGTCATGGGCAAACTGCTGCTGTAATTTTTAAGTATCCAAGGAAATAAAATGTTGTCATTTTGGAGCCATGCTTTCAAAGCAAAAAGAGCAATTGCTACAGGATGGCTAAGATTGGATTGGCATTTTCTTTCTTGCTGGACACATAGGTTGACATTCTGAACAGTGTATTGATGACAAAAGACTTTATTTCACAAGCAAATTAACTCAGAGCTTTCACAGAATAAGACAAAATCAGTCTGAATAAAATTTCCAATGTTCAGCCTCAAATACATTTTAAAAAGGTCAACAAATTCACATCTCAGCTAGAAAAATTATGATATCTGATGTCTCTGTGTATCAGAAAACACTTGCACTGTCAAAATTATCTGGTGTTGACTATGTGCTAAGAGATATTTATGGTCTGTGGTTGAGAAATGAAGAGTAACTTCATTTAGAGAAAGAAAAGATCGAGAGAGGGCTGGATATCACAGCTGAAAGCCAATACAGACTTCCTAACAAGAGTGTTGTTTTCTGTATGGACAAACTGTCTAATGGTGACTTTTACTAGTGAATGGTGACACTTATTGTTGAGCAGAATTGTTTCTTCCATTTCAGTTCGATGTCTTTCTCTTGAGGGACATCAGGAGGGTGAACTCCTAGGGAATGGTGCACTGTGGAAAATTCAAGGGGAAAACAGGAAGCAAATGCTGCTTCAAGCTGACTGTCTGAGTCTGAGGTGTGTGAAATTAAGTGCTACTTTATGGCCCGGAGGGATGTGAAAAAGCAGTATGGAGGGAAGTTCATTGAGCTACTCCTTCCATGGGCCCATCACCAGTTGAGCTGGTCGTGTTAACCAGCAAAAAGCTCTCTGTGCAGCTGTGGAGGTACTAATACTCAGGAGAGAACTCTGTAATTACACTTCTCCCAGCATTTGAACGAGCGTGTTCTGAGACAGTTGCACATCCAGTGATGGCAAGGGTGTATCTGTGGGTGGACACCATCATCTCCCTCTAACAATAATGCAAGTGCCTGAAACACTCCTGTTAGAAATTTAAAGCTGCAGTCAAGCCCCTGCTTTATGTCAAATAACAAAGTTCAGACAGTAATGTTTGAGGCACTTCCAAGTCTGGGTGCTGGCTTAGGTTGACCCTGAAGGGCAGGCTGGGAAATACTAATGAGCAACATGATGCATTTCACTATCAGTCAGAGAGATTTCCCTACCATTTCCTCTTCTTTCTTTTGTTCCCTTTATTGGTTACTCCCTCTCAGGTCGTGTGTTCACTTCGAATATATGTGGGTCTTTCTGGATCACCAGTCTTAATCTTTCCCAGCCACTTCCCTGGTTCGTTTCTCTTTGTGCTGATTTCCCTTGAAAATAAAAAGTCCTGTTTTGATGCAGTGCTGAAGTTACTCCCCTTTTCCTCTCCTCCCCACTGCCTCTTTACTAACATTTTTTGTCCAAGTGAGAGAACACTTTTTGTATATTGCAGTTAAAAAATGGTATTTAACATTTATGTACATGGAGCCTTTTCAAAGGCATCATACATGACCTTTTCTGCAGTTCCTGGAATTCTGCTTTTCAATTTTTTGGATTGTTTTTTACACTGGGTCCCCTCTTTCCCCCACATTTTCACAGCTGAACTCACAACAACCACTGATTTCTCTGTGTTGTTCATCTGTTTCATGTAGATAACATGAAGTTCACAAAGTGCCTCTTTTGTTCACCCTGTATCAGTTAAAAATATTTTTGATTGCGGGGAGAGAGGGTTGAAGAAGAGTGAGTGATGGCAGGGTTAAATTTGACTTCTCACATGGCTATTTGAGAAAAAAATGTCATGGTGAATGAAGACATAGAAGAAAAAAAGCTATTCCCTTCTCAAGCAACTTTATGCAGTGGAATATTACTCACGAAAACAAGAAATAAAGGTGGGTTAAACTAAACAGGTGGAGATGCCACTTATAACCCAGGTGCTGCTGTGTTACAGCAACTGCCTAGATGGAGTTCTCTCATTTCCTGAAGGATGTGAACCTGCATTTCCCTGATGAATGCCTGTAATGTGCGTTGGAGAGAGAGGGAAGAGGAGGGATAAAAGTCTTCTCAGGTCTCCCATAGAAGCCCTACTGCTTTGAATAAATAATGAAGCTTTCACACCTCTCAGACAAGTGTTGTCACCACAATCTGACAAAGCTGACACAATCACATGTCTGTTCCCACCAACTGCTTAAGTATTTTATAGAAAAGAGAAGCATTACAGTGTGAGGACAACCACAGTACACTGCTAAAACCAGTTACACCCATGCCCATAGCACACAGCCAGGGGTGAAGCTGGCTCCAGTGTCCAGCTTTGTTGGTTATTACTGAAAGAGGGAAAACTTGCCTGACTCATCTGGCATTTGGGTGAAACATGTGAGTGCTGGTGTTTGTCCTGGTGGATGTTTAATTATTTATGCAGCATAGGAAGGATGTCACAAGAAGGGCAGAGCTTCAGTTATGTGGGTTTTCTCTCACAATCATAGAAGGAAGCTGGATGGTTGTGTCCTGGAAGCAGCAGGCTCTGAACTGTTGGGTGGATATGGGGAGTGAAAATTCTGGGAATCAAGGTCATATTTTTTAACAGGACACTATAAAATACTTCAGCTTTCAGTGAGCACCAATTTTGAACTCCTTTCCACACTCCACAAAAGATGATAAATTATCAGACGAGAAGTCCTTTCCCAGCCTGCTGACCTCTGTTGGCTCCCTGTCATGTCCCATCTTACAAACTCTGGATTTGGTGTTGAACAAAATCACCCCTTGGAGTCTTTCTTCCATTATTTTCATAGAGGTGACTGTGTATTTAATAAATACCTCTTTTTTTTTTTAACTCCATTAATCATGAAGAATCCTATATGACCCCCATGAATATATCATGCTATAGTTCTCAATAATTTCCTTGATAGCTTAATATTTGTGATTTGCCAGAAGCTAAACACCTTGGTTTCTTTCTTTCTTTGAAATGACTTAAAATTTAGTTACAGCACTTTGAATGTCTCAGTTTTAGTTTCTGTCTGTAGGTTGGTACTGAAGTGACATCAGTTTAGCAATAGACTGAACAGATCCTATGGGAGAATGACTGACCTTGAAATATTAGAAAATCAAAATATAAGCTTATGTAACTAGACCAGAAAAGTGTAAGCCTAATGCTCTAGTGAGGGCAAATGGCATATATGAAAATATTAAACAGCTGCTGGCAACGTGGCACTGAAATATCAGATAATGCCAGTTCTGTTCTCAGGTGGATTGCAAAGGCATTGCTTCTGGAAGCTCTCTTAACACTGGGAGGAACTATCTGAATTTTTCACATACCTTGATGGATTATAAATTAGCTGTAATGACTCTGGAGAAAGACCTGTGCCTCACAGGAGAAAGCTCAATGAGAACATCTGCTCACTGTGCCATGGTGGTCAAAGATCCAAAGAAGGCAGTGGGCTATATTAGGAGAAATGTACATAATAGCGAAATTTCAGTAATACTGTAACATGTGAAGATGTATTATCTTTATTTCTGTGCTTAATGCTTCAGGAAATCTAGAATGTCAGGTAATATAGGTATCCTATAGGTATACTATAATTATACAAGCCTGGTATTTAACTATCCTTTTTTTGGTTTTAAGGTGAGAAATGACAGCTAGTTTTACTTTTATTTATACTCTTGCTTTCATTACACAAAAATAGTGCTTAAAGCTTAAAAAAGTATTAGCTCTCATAGCTCTATCATAAATAAAAGTGAGAGAAAATCTATATATTAAGGTCATCCTGTCTTAAATAAAGATTCAAGTGCAAAGCACATTATTTGAGATGTCAGGGGATTTTTCTAATGAAGGAAGCTTGAAACAAAGGAGAAAATCTTGCATTATTGACTGTGTAGAGGAATTGTGGTCATAGTATAAAAAAATCCCCAGAAGATGGAGCAATGGAGGGAGGTCAGACTCTTTCCTTCTTTCATGAGGATGCTCAGTGAAGAGAGGATGACTGGAATTATACAGGAAAACCTTCTACACCCTCTTCCCATTATTCTGACCTTTGGAACTCACCTGTCACAGTGTTGGCAGGCAATGGTGAAGTGGCACTTGCAGCAATCAAGGGCTTTCAGAAATGCTGAAGGTGTTAATGCCACTCCCGTGCCCATGGCTGTGCAATCCCTCTCTGGGTTTCTGGTGTTCTCAGAAGATCTCAGTGCATGGGGCTGGGTGGTACGTCATCCTGGAGATCTCCAAAACGGCATCTGCTCAAGACTCAGTATCTTCTTTTTGTTTTAAACAAGAAAGAAAGGAAAACAGAATGGTTTTTATGTGGCACACAGAATAATGCATTAATGCAAACCGAAACAGCTGGTGTTTGCCTAAAATGAAAAGAGTGCTTTTTTATGGGTAAATGTCTTAATTTCCTCTGGAGCAGGGAAATCAGGGTAATCTGAAGTTTGACTGATGATACTGTCGTCCACATGAAAAAGAGAGAGTCGTCTCCTTTGGTGCTAAATCTCTCTGCTGTCTCTTGTTTCCTGTTAACTCTGTACACCCTGTTTAGACTCACAGGAGATACAGTTCCCCTCCTGCTTTTCTTGCAGAGGTGAGTCTACCAGAGAAGAAGTAGGGGAGATTCAGTTTAATAGGGCTGTAGCTGCTCTTATAAAGTGGTGTCAGACCTAGAGATAATGAGAAATATTTATACTGCTTTTCAGAATGTTTGTGAAGGTTGTCCATTCTCAGCCATAGCAAGGCTGAGTTTTACAGCATTTAGGTATATGGTGCATGATATTTTCCATAGTATTAATAAGTGCTTGTTTTGGGACTATTTCTTAGTAAATGTTTAAGTCTATTTCTTAATATATGTTTTATTGTTAGTGTGTTACCTGGAATATTGGCAGGGAACTTGAGGAACTGATTTGAGCAATGACTATTCTGTTGATGAAACTTTCTGGATCACACATAGAAATATATTTCTACACACAGTTAATTCCTTGGAAAGTACATAGGATAGAATCATGAAATCATATATGTTGGAAAAGACCTTTAAAACCTTCTAGTCCTACCCACGTTATCAAGAATTGGTCACTGAAAGATAGTAAGTATTTCAGTCTGGGGCCTGTGTTAGCAAGGGAGGAAGAGAAATGTTAGAAAGAACAGGTGTGACAGAATTGTATCCCTGTATATTTTGAGAACAAAGGCAAAATTTGTAAGTCATTGCTATTCCATGAACCATTCAGGAGCATCCCATTATAGTGGGGATGTCTGCCTAAAACCATGTGTGTTTTTCATATGGCCAGGGAGCACTTTTTAATGTTCCTTAAATTTGTGCCTCTTTTCTATCTCAGTAGATACTGCCAAGGATAAGGGATGGACATGGACTGATGACTTCCCAGATTTTCTTTGTGCCATGGGAATGTACTTGATACTCTTTCAAGACCCCACAGAGTAACGGCAGTGTATCTTTTCTTGGCAGTGCTGTCAGAAACCAGAGAGACCCTAATGAAGATATAACAGACAAAGACCTGGGGGCAGAGAGGAGGTCGGGAAGGGACAAGAACATGCCAGTTTACAGAACAAATGGCAAGGGCCAGAGGCAAAATGTTTCTTTGATGCTTCAAAACGACTGAGGAAATCAGCATTAAATGATCACCCCGAGACAAGTTTGTCGTGCCCTTCTGTGTTTCTAGCAAGCAGTCTTATGCCCTTCACAAGGGAAGGGTGGAATAAGTGTTTATAAACGTTTATTGGATTGTACATGGTAGACTGTGCATGGCAGGCAATTGTACCAACAGTAAGAAGCAACTGCTGCAATCTGAAGATCAGAAGCTCTCTTAGGCAGATAAGGTAGTGCTGACACATCACGGCAAATGGGGTATCATGGTAACTGTCAGCTGCAACAAATTCAATTACTTTGAATTTGTCATGCCAGGATGACATTAGAAGTACTGCTAGCCCCCGTGTTTGAGTACAATGTTTACAGCATTGAAATAATTTATATTCAGAAAAGTCAACCAAGTGGCATAAAATGAAGTAACTAAGCTCCCATGCATAGGAAGGCTGAGTTTCCATGAAAAAGTATTATTTTCAATTTGTAACAGGGGTACTGTCAATGAGTAGGGCTTGAGTGTTGCAGTGGAGAAAAATAAATGATAGTGGAAAAACTATTTTGATACTATTCCAAAGGAAACCCCACCATATTTTAAAATTGAATCAATGAAAAAAGTTACTTATGTTGTAGATGAATTGTCCTAAACTAAAATGGACTTGAAAAAGTATGATATTAATGTCACTTTACCTCAGATAAAAGCTAAAACTCGTTCTTTATCCATGAATTAGGGAGAAAAAAAAGGGGAAAGATGGTAAACAGTCGATATGTCTTAACTTTTACAGGAAAAAATATTCAGGAAATCTAAGTAGCAATCTATGAATGGCGGTGGTAGCAGCAGTAGTAGCAGCAGCAGAATACAATTGATATCTTCTTTTCAAGACTCTCCCACTCATTATTCAATCACAACCTGAATGAAAATGCCAAAATTCTCTAAAATGTGTAAGCTTCCAGCACATCAGCGATACTTGCTCCAGATGTGCTGTTGAGTATAGATTTAATTTTGGTCAGAATTGGCTGATTACTCAGCTTCTCTTTCTGTAGCTGCTGTTGCTTTCTAAGATGATCACTGAGATCAGTTCAGAAATGACCTTGACTGACTCAGCCAGTTGAAGTATCAGCTGTTCCAGAAGGAGATGTTAACAGAACTATTTCAGGGCTACCTGAAGCAGTGCTTTTGGTTTGCTCCACAATGAAGCAATTGCAGCTGAGTAAGCTCAATGACAAATACTCAAGGGTATTAGCTAAGGAATAACTCCCCAGGTGATGCATAATACATTAAACTGAAGTTAAAAATTGTTTAGAATTTATTCAGACCTGTATCTTCTCCATTTTAATAGCTTTTTAGTGGATGTGTTTGAACCATTATCTAATATTTCTAATAATGAAGTTATCATGCCTCCATCCCCAAATCACTATTTCCTTAATTAAGAAATATTTTAATTATTATTAATCTCTGTTCCAGAGGGAGAAATAAACATGCTGAGATCTCATGCATTCAGTAACTAAGTTATTGATGCTGTGGTTAAGATGTTAATTGATTTGGTGTGACAGTAGGCACAGAAGGCAGAGGTATTAAATCATAGAATCATAGACTATCAAGGAGTTGGAAGGCAGCTTAAAGATCACAAAAAATCTAGTCTCAACTCCCCCTGCCACGGGCAGGGACAACTAGACAACTAGACTAGGTTGCTCAAGGCCTTTTCCAACCTGCAAAGATTGGGGTATCCACAAGGTCCTTGGACAACCTGCCTCTGAACTGCAGAGACATGGATTTGGTGCACCTGGCCATCCACAGGCATTTCCTGCAGGACAGTCTCAAACACTGCTTTTGTCTCAGTTCTCCCCAGCTGGGTCTCTGTGCTTGGAGAGGTGGGTCAAGGAGAGAAATAACCAACAGTGGGTGAGCATCATGCTGGAGTGGATGAGACAATCTCACACCAGAGCAGTGGGACATGGTGGACTGCATCCAAGGGTGGCCACTGTCTTTGCAGGGTGAGACATCTGTCACCTCTGGATATCCGAGGAGATCCTCAGTGACTAAAGAAAATCAAATGATGCCACTGTCTTCCAAAAAAGACAGTAAGGATGATCTGGGAAATGGCTGGAGAAAGGTGACTTAGAGCTGTGGATTTGTTGGGGTAAATCACACCTGACCCACCTGATGGCCTTCTGGGAAGAAATGACTGGGATGTGGATGGGAGAGAGCAGTGGATGTGCTGTGCCTGGGCCAGAGCAGGGATTTTGGCACTGTCACTGTTCTCACATCCAAGCTGGGCCATGATGGGCTGGGTGGATGGAACAGCAAGGCAGATATAAACCCTTGTTGAATGATGGGGCTCAGAGGGCTGTTTGGTGGTTCATATTGGCCTGGTAACAAGAAGGGCACCACTGAGCTATGTCTGAGACCTCTCTATTTGAACGTCTGTCATGGTTTAACTTTGGTCAGCAGCTCAGCCCAGCCCATCCACTTGGTCACTCCCAAAAGTGGAGTCAGGGAGAGAAATTAGAAGGGTGAAAGGGAAAGAATTCATGGCTTGAGATAGAGACAGTTTAATAGGGAAAGGAAAAGCTGTGTGCACAAACAAAGTAAAACAATCCATTCCCCACTTTTCATGGTCAGGCAGGTGTTCAGCCATCCCCAGCACTACAGGGCTCCATCACACACAACAATGACTGGGGAAATCAAACACCATTCCTCCGTATGCCCACACTTCCTCACTCTCCCTTCCTTCTTTCTATGATGTCTGGGACATCCCTGTGGTCATCTGGGGTCATTTGTCCCATCTGTGCCCCTTCCAAGTCTTTGTGCACTTCCAGTCTACTCACTGGTGGGGTGGTATGAGAGGCAGAAAAGCCCTTGATTCTGTGTGAGCGTGTTCATTGTTATCTAAAATATCACCGTGTTATTAACACTGTTTTCGTCAGAAGTGCAAAACATATACACATTTCAATACACAAATGCTAAACCAAACTATGAAAAAAATTAACTGCATCACAACCCAAACCAGGGCACATCTTTATCAGTGGCCTTGAGAAGATCACAGAGTCACAGCCAAGGTTTTGCATGGCACCAAACAGAGGTAATGAGATGATACAGAATGCAAGAATCCCTAAAAACAAAACTCAAGATCGTGACTTGGAAGGTTTTTGCCTCCCTTTTTTCTAACTCTGCTACTATGAGTTATTTAATACCCTGGACTTGATGTGATCATTTCTCACAGGAGATGATACTTGAGTTTATTTACAGGCCATCTACCAATAATTCCAAATGAAAGCAGAGGTGACAAGAGCCTTCTCTGGGTTGTTCTTCACAGAAAGCTTAGGAAGTAAGCTTAAGCTTCATCTCTACTTTGAAATTCTTAATTAAAAAAATATCAAAGCAAAGCTGTCTTTTGTAGTTGATAATTTGCTCTTTCAGCAAGAGATCAATGCCCTAACATGATGGCAAACGACCCTGTGTCATTACAAATGTCATCTTTTTCTTATTACCAGGTCAATTCCTATAAGGATAGAGAGAAATCTTCATTTCATGGATATGTTGCACTATAGCAACAGAGATTCTGTATGCACTTTCAAAGACTTTGTTGTGGCTTTCCACTAAGTGTTGAATTGTACTTTTTAATCTAAATGATTCTTCATGTTATTCAAAGCTTTCCACCTTGCATTTAGGATGTCACATTTAAGAGGTGACAGAGGCATAACTGGGAGTCTGATCAGCCTGGAGAGAACAGGTTGATGAGTTTATGTGTATCAGGACCAAAGGTTTAAATCTTAATCTATACTGAACATATAAAACTTTAATTAATTTGTTGGACTTCTCAGGATCCCATCACCTTTTTATTCTGCCTTTTGCTCTGGGACAGTTTCATTGTCAATAACTTCGTCTCTGGGAAATGTGTGGGACTTTGCATATTCTGTCTTTCTTTTCTGTTCTTGGTTTCTGCTTTGAAGATGTGTACAGATCTCAGTATCTGAGAAAACGAAGGCAAACCCAGTTTGTTAAAATGCCAGCAAAGCTGATTAAAATGCTTGTAGGTTGCAGAAAGCACCATAAATGGTGCAATCTCCTGGATGCCCTAGCACTGAAAAAATCTTGGATGGGCTATTTATCTGTCAAACTGAAACCTTGCAAGTAGATCCTCATTTGGCAAATCACCCAGAGCTGGTACCAGCTCTTGAGCAGGAGCAGGGATGTCATATTTCACCCTGACCTAAACACCTGTCAGACTGCACTGTGCTGGCCTCTCAGGCACCAGCAAATCATGACCCTGCTACGAGCACTCTGGGACATTTTAATGTACTTTTTATAGCTCTAAAATAGATAATGACTTCAGTACATAAAAGATAAGAGTTGAGTTTGGTGTTTTTTTTGTTGTTGGGTTGTTTTATTTTTTCATTTTATTAATCCAGCTGGCAGAATGCCATCTTCCCCTCTCTCCCCCTTTGGCTCTGTGATTCTGAGTTTGAAGCATGTTGCTTTCAAAAGAGATACCCTTATCAAAAAGAGAGTAGACATCTAGCTGATCACAGCACAAAGGGTCATTGTCTGCAACGAGGGAGACCACGATTCATCTCACATCACTGTTTTTAAAAATGTAATTTGACAGTCATGGTGCATAACAAGCAAACTAAAAGGAACAATTCGTGGCTCACATCGAGACAGTCTTTCTTTTTTAAGGACAGGGAAGCCCAGCGGCTCCAACAGAGTGTTTGGATTTGGGAGATTAATTTTAAAATTCTCACTCTGCAATAGGCTGAACACCTGAGTTTGGGGACTTCACGTAGGTCAGGCTTTTCTAACTGAAAGCACCAGGAATTAAGCTTCTGCATATCTATGAAGATTTGAGTCCAGTGGTCCCAAAATCACAAATGCTTTGCCCATTGTTTCCACTGAAATGAACAGTAGGACAGGGACTGAATTCATGTCTTGAGAAATGCCTTAACTCTCTCCTTGAAGCTAGTAGCCTAACCATCCTAAACAGGAGACAGCAAAGCCAGGCCTTATGCTGATGGCCGAGCACACACCATGTCTACACCTCCACTGGTTCCATTGGTCTGTGGCTGTGGGGCCAGTCCCAGAAAAATTTGGGAAGGTGAGGATGTGAGGCAGAAGGCTGGGTATCTACATCCTAGCTCCAGCAAGGGCCACGGAATGCAGCTCCTGCCAAGGTGGGAATAGACTGGTTAGCAGAGTTTGGAGTGACAGGACAGGGGGTAATGGTTTTAAACTGACAAAGGAGAGATTTAGGTTGGACATAAGGAAGAAATTTTTTTTTTTCTTTTATGGTGAGGACGTTGACACACAGGAAGGGGATGCCCCATCCCTGGAATTGTTCAAGGCCATCTTGGATGGGGCTTGGAGCAGTGTGGTCTGGTACAAAGACGTGCCTGCCCATGGCAGGGAGTATTGGACTAGACCATCTTTTAAGGTACCTTCAAACTCAAACCTTTCTGCAATTCTGTGATTCTATGCACCTTCCTCTCTAATCCTGCCTATATTATTCCAGCTTCTCTGTATTTGAGAGGGAGATTAGCTTCAATATGTTGAGTTACGTGTGGTGCCAAAAAATAATTGATAAAGACTAAAGTGAATCAAACTAAACAGAATAGAAAAGTATTTTGGCACAAAAAAATATTGTCTACATGAAATTTAAAGTTCAGAGTTTCAGACTGCAAAGTTTTTTTATGGCTGATTTGCCAAACTGGTGTTATATATAAGTGATACAATTACAGAAATAATCTCTGCAAAAATGCAAATCGAAGAAAGTTACCATTATGAAGCTAAATGAGAAACTTTATGTATCAGACACATTATTTTCCCTTTAAAGTCTTTTTCATTACTCTCTTATTCTTTTAATGTGAAACAATTTAAAAATAAAACTAAAGTCTGAGATTTGTCCTGTTTGGAATAAGCAGGCATCGGTTTATACAATAGTCTATACTGATGCTGTAGGGACTGCCAACCTTTCCTACAGACAACACCATCAGCCCATCCATCTCATCAGGTTGTAGTTGCATCCTCAGAGCATGTGAAGTCTCCCAAAGGGATAAAAGCTGTTGCAGGCAGAGATGTCAGTGGCTGCAGCAAAAAAACCCAACAAAAAATGAAAGGCAGTGATGTTTTTTCTTGCTTAGACTGCTTAAAATCATCACTACTCCCTGAGCAGAAAACGGGCTGCTTGCATTTGTGTTCTTACTGGTAGCAAACAGAAGGAGAAGGAGAAAAACTGTCCCGGTTCTTGAAGACCAAAGGAAGAGTTATCTTACATGTGATTTTTCTAGGCACGTCCTCTTTTGCTCCTGAAAATTTTGTTCAGGAAGCTTTAAGGTCTCCATCCATTTGCCCACAAGTGCTGCATGACTGTTACTCCCTAACAGGTCAGTTGGGTGGTGTGAAGACTGATAATCTTTGAGGTCTCCAAAGGTCTAAACAGCTCAGGGCTGCGTGTGTGTCCCATGGCACGCTCATCTGCAGGGAACAGAACTTCTGACAGTCTGAAAGCACATCACACACAGAGTCCTCATTCTTTCTGCAAGGCTCCAACAGATTCATTCACAATGAAACTGCACTAATGGCTGGGTTATCTCTGCAGTAATTCAGGTATCTTAGGGTTGATAAAGACCTGTTGGTACAGTTTGGCCTCCCTCTCTGCAAAGGCAGGGTTAAACCCATTGTGCAACCTCTCCAGCTTTGTCTCTCCAGCTTTATTTGTCTCAGTCCACAAGATTTCCATTATACCCAGGGGAGTGCTCCACAGACTGATCCATCCTACTTTTAGGAGTTTATCCAGGCACTTGACTTAGATTTTCTCCTTTCTTAATTCTCTTCTCATTACTTTTGGCTATTCTCCTTTGTGCTACCTGAGATATCTCTTTGCTTAGTTTTCATGTCCTTCAGCTATTTGTTAATGGTTATCTCAATGCCTTTTAAGCATTCCACAGCCAAAACATGTTTATTTAGATCTTTTCATCCTCCTTCATAAGTCAGTGCCTCCAGCCCACTTTAATCATATCAGTGGCTTTGCACTGACCTCTCTCAAATTTACAACTCTTCTCAATAATGAGAGTCTCAGGGCTAAACACAATATTCTGGGAACAGCCACACACTGCAGAGAAACAATTTTACCCATGATTTCAAGTGTGATGTATTTGCAATTGCAGACTATATTCCCCCCTGCAGTGTTGCATTGAAAGGTCTGTTTGTTGTCAAGATTACCTAATTTCCTATAAATGTACACCTTCTATTTTTTTTTTCCCTGAGATCAATACAAATTATAAATGAGAAAAATGTTTCAGATGAATGTGGAGATCAAGGGCACATGGAGCTCTAATCTAAATGATGTGGAAATATGTGGAGGGCTTTTGTGTTTTTGCCCAAGAAGTCAGAAAAAATGGGAATAGTTGGTATGTTTAAGCATCAGTCTCAATGGAAATGCACTGGAGAGGAGAGCTGAGCAAGTGTAATGGCTGTATTTCTGGGGCTTCTTGGTTTTCAGAAATTTCACTAAAACTGGTGATGTGGATGAAAATTCCTCCCCGTGCCAACAGAAATGGAAGAATTTAGTGAACCATATTAGTCACTCTACAAACGGCTTCCAAAGTGAAAATCAGCAGCTTCTGTTTAATGTGGCAAAGGAAAAAAAAAGCCAGCAGAGGGTAGCAAACAATAAAATGATCAAGATTAGAGCAACAGAAGGTTCATTTTGAGATTGCTTTTGTTAGGGGCATTTGCTGAGCATGAACTTAAAGGAGTTTTTTTTTTAAATAGGAAAATTTTTGCTGCAATTGAGGACATCAGCGATGCTTGTGTTTTAATTAGAAAGACATTGGCAGAGGGGTGAATGAAAATGCAGTAGAGGTTCAGTCTTGTCACTTGATGAGTGTTTTGTTGTTATCGTGAGCTCAACTTTTCTAGTATTTATGTCTTTCCTCATAGTTCTCATTTGTAGTCTGGATCCTCTCAAGTTCCTGGATCAACTAGGTGGGATTTCTAACAGGAAAAAAAAAACAACAACAAAACCCTGACTGTGGCAAAAGTGGGTAAGTGGAGAACAAATCATGCTCTGCAAACTTCAGGCAGGATTATAATGATGAAATACTGTCCTTCTATAAGATTCCAGTTAAAATCCACAGTAATTTCTAACATGGCTTAGCAGCATGCCTGCTATTTTTAACCCACTTTTTCTACAGATTATCTACTGCAGTGATCACGCTGTATAACTTCTTGTGAGAAGCACATGTTTCTCTTTAATAGGAAACAGAGAATGTAGGCTATAGAACATATAAATTATGGGTGAGCTCATGGTGTGGTAAGATGTAGAAGTCTCTTACATGGTGAACTGGAGGATATTTGGTACCTCATCCAGATTTACTCAATATTTATCTTATATTTGCCTTCATTTAGGCTCATCCTCCAGTGGAAATCATGTGATGACACAGGAATCACCTCAGATTTATTCAGAGGATATGACTGAAAGGAAAAGGGGACTGGATGTTTACTAGGTTATAACCAGCAACACAGACTACTTTTTGATCTAGTTTTCATCTCTAACAACATGCAGCAACTGGGTGTGACAAAAAGGCCTTTGGAAATGCCACATAAACTCGAATATTATAAATAGAAATAGTAACTCATATTTTTTTGGTTCTCACCTCTGTTTGACTAATGATTCATATGAATAATCAGCATTCAGTCTAGTGGTTTTCCTATGGCTCAGTTCTTAGACTAAAAGAGTGTATCCTTTCTCTGTTTAAATATATGCATGTTTATCCATGATGATTTAGCCATGGCCAGAACTCTAATGTGGAAAATACTATCATAAAACATTAAGTTTTTCTTTGAATGAGCTTGGCTTCTTGGAGGAAGTCTTCATTTTGTATGTGATTCCACTGCAATTAATAAAGCTTCAGATTCTAACCAGGATATAAATGGATGTCTGATTACTTATGTATTCAGAGCAGTTATTTCTAATTTAAAATACAGAACCTAATCACACCACTTTCTTCATTTTGGGAACCTTTGCTCTTATGTTTTGCCACTCACCATTTTCTTTCAACTTTCTGCAGATGCACAGAGATAAAGAGGTGGTGAATTTTTCTTTTATGTTTCCTTAATGCATTTTGATAGGTGGGGAAGAATAATTGCTAGCCATGCCAATGTATATAATAGCAGAATGATATTTTCAGCCTCTGTCAGTTGAAGGAAAATTGCTGAAAATAATAAACCAATAAAACTTACGGGAATTGATCTTTAATTGAGACAAAGCCCAAGAACCCAGAACTTTGATTGATAAAAAATGAAAGTCTCTTTGCAAACAAAAACAATCCAGGTAGATAACTTAAGATGGTTGGTCACTTAGTTACAATCTTTGATCTCCTTCACCTGCTGCTCCTGGGGAGATTCAGCCTTAGCATCCCTTTAAGGCTGTGACCTCCCTTACACAGGTCTTCAGGCTTCTGAACTTTTATCTTAGTGCCTGCTGGAAATCCTTTAAAGGTAGTTAAGCAGCATGTAGCTTTTGTAGACCCTCTCACATACTTCTTATTGATGTTTCTAGGAATCCACATAATTATGGATTAATGGTCCTCCAGAAATTACTAAAATCAGTGGAAAATCCTGAGGGCTCTTAATAACACCTTAATTGTGTGAATATAACTCTGCAGATTTTATTCCAGACCAAAACTTTTTCACAGAGAGAGTGATTTCCATTGGAATGGGCTTCTCAGAGGTGGTGGAGTCACCAGCCCTGGATGTGTTTAAGGAAAGGCTGGATGATGTACTTAATGACATGGTTTAGATGATGAGATGGTGTTGGGTAGGTTGATAGGCTGGCTAACAGCTTGGACTTGGTGATCTCTATGGCCTTTTCCAACCTTGTTATTTCTGTGTAATTCTGTGTAAAAGTTAACCTGCATTTAACACGTGTTGTGAAAAATATCCTCATGTGGTGCTTTTTCCCCCCTCTGTTCTTTTCAGGTCTGATTCCAGAACAGCCACGTGTTTTCTGTGCTTGTGGGTGTAAAACAATGTCCTTGGTGGCCACAAGGCCACTGTTTGATCCTGCCAGCTGTAAACAGCATACAAGCATCAGCTCAGCATTGTAGGGTCAAACAGACATAGCAGCATCCAGCCTTTTGTTGCTGTTTCATCTCAGCTGAACCTGGAAAGAAGTGGCACAGGAGCCCATGGGATATGATCCACTACCAGCAGTGAGTGCAGAATTACCACCCTAGTGAAGCACTCACACAGTTTTGCTTTCAGGGAGCCCCAGAATAAAAAATGTAAGAAGTAAGAATGGCTACAGTTATTTTAGGCTAAGTCATACTAGCTTTTCACACACAGGCATCCTGAAAAAATCAGTGGGATATCCACATGGGAGCAGGGATACACTTGTTATGATAGAGATAGGTTTGACTACAAGTGCTTATGAGACACTATTCAAAGAGAATTGAGATCTACAGTCTTTCTGGGTACAAACCTTCCTCTGAATTCAATAGGACTTGCCTGTGCAAAAGAACAGCAAGACGTGGCCATGATCCTTACAATCTTCTCTCTAAACTATAGCTGTCATAGTCAGGTACTAAATAGGATTGCTAAGAAGTGAATCTGAGACTTCTGCCAACCTATTACAAGTCAGTGTCTGCCTGTGCCAGAAAGCACAGGCTGAACTGACAGAACTACTTTATGCTCAGATAATAATAAACTGATGTCATTCTGTGGCACTCCACTGAATTTATAGGAGCTCTGTGGGCAACTAAATAAAATTCAGCCTGCTCTTTCTGGAGAAGATACAAATTGGGGCTCAGAACAAGTCTATGTTATTTATGTTCAATAGTAACTTTTTCTGTGACCGAAGCACCTTTTTTCCTAGTTCAAAAATCTTTCAGCATCTGCTGCAATTTCACTGAAGCTACAGACTTTCTACTGAAACTAAAAGAATTATTTATACGTTTAGTCGTTTCTTTGCAACACTGAAGAGCTGTGTTTCATGGTTCTTAGCGCTTTCCACACACCATGCAGTGCAGCTGTTTTGCCTTCTTTCTGCTTCTCCACTTCTTTTCTGACTTACTTTGTCTTGGTGTCACTATATATTCATAAATGTATGCAAGGTGTGAATTGTCACTGTCATTGTTCTTCTTTCAAGAACTCACACCTCTGGTCTTGGTTTAGCAGCTTATTAATCAAAACAATAATTATCTTAGCAGCACACATCATATGAGAAATGACTGGTGAAGATGTGTGCATTCACTGAAATACTTGCATTATCCATTTTAGCTCAGCATCATAATTAAAGGTGTATAATGGTGTATTAATCCATGGCTGTTTGCAGGAGGAGTGCAAATCATGGCAGCCACACTGCAACAACTCTTTTAAGCTGTCAAGAACAAACAGTAAAGTTTCCAGCCTATACAGTGTTTGGAAGCTGAACTCATCAATAATAAGCTTCATACAGTAAAACTATCACGGCAGTTGATTTCATCAACTCTTGATTTCTTCATCAGTAAACATGAGTTTCACTACCATGTCTTTGAATCTCTGATACCTTCGAGCTGATTGCCCAGGCTTGTAGGATAGGAAGGAGCACTCTGCTCCTTAGAGAAGGGAATTCGAATGTCCAAGGAAGACTGCCCTTGCACCGAGGGCAGGACAACTCCCATCCAGAGGCAGGGAATGGGGGGAGCTATGGGGTGGGGCCAGGACGTGTACCAGCAGCTTAAATCCATCGTGCTCAGGCATAGGCCAAGGGTGGGAAAAGCAGCCTCCTGTAAATCAGTGTTGGCAGTGGCTGGGAAGCCACTCTGCTTTTTTCACCAGGCTCTCTGCCTGGAACTCAGAGGAGAAATACTGCAGCCTTGATTTAGGGCTGCTCTGGAGTTTTTAATCCCAATTTGTCGTTGCAGCAGGATAAATCTGCACAACAATGTATCATATCTGGACCAAATTAGGCAATTACTGATACATTTTTGAGTCTAGAGAAAACAAAATCAAGGTGCTGAAGGAAATGCTGCCACAAGACATCGTGGAGGCAAAGAACAGTTTTACGCTGAGTTCAAGTGACATTTCATGTGCTATTATGAACAGAAGTGCAAATACATTAAGAATTCTTGGATGTGCTCCTTCTTTACCTCCTCATCTCCAGTAACCACTTTTTCCTGTACATGTGTACTCTCTGGCACATACTGTTTTTAGAGAAAATTTTCGGAGAGACCAAACACGAAACTTGAGTCATCCTTCAGTTTGGGCTGAATTTGAACTTTTTACCTAGTAGTCAAAAAAAACTTGCCTGAATATACTGTCGCCTTGTTTCAGACCATCAGGTTCCACAAAGGGACCATTTTTGTTGCACAAGTACGAGCGCACTGCGGTGGGATTAATCATAAACCTGGGTCTGTGAGTATCTCTGCGTGTGAATGATGCTTTCTGTGAGCAGAGCTGCAACCAACAACAAAGTAAGGCCCAAGCCTCAGAAAGAAGCTTCTGTGCTCTCCTTTAAATGCAGTAATTCATCCCTGGGCAAAGGGGACCAGAACATACCAAGCACGTCCCCCGAGGACCGAGCGCCGCTTGTATCGTGACAAACACACAAGGAGAGGGCTTATATCAGAGGGACTGTGCACTCTGTTGGCAAGTTTGGAAAACAGTGACACTTTCCAAACTTTTTCTGCTTTGATGAGAACTATTGTTGTTGATGAGAAGTATTCTGTCTCAGGAAGGTGTGTGGCTCTATGTATTAACATGGTATTTCACACAGGAAGAATGAGGTAAAAGGTCCAGAAAAATCCCTGTGTTCAAATCTGGATGAGGCCTGATGTTGGAAGAGCAAAGACAAAATTATCACATCTTGACAGTACTCCTGAGTTTCCAGTGTGTGGGGAAAGCTAGGGCTTGCTGGCTGTGTTGTGCTGTGGAGTTAAACTTACTACCCTGTGATTCACAACGTGGCAGTCCTGCATGTTTTAGCAACCCACTCAGCCACTAAAGAACCTGTGAGGTGATTAGGGCTAAAATACTGTGTTGCACAGAGTGAAAAATAATTAAAATAAATAATAATTCTGGTTAAAAAGGAATTCTGGCTAAGTGCAGAAAATGAGTGTGACATCAGACCCAATGTAACAGTGCTCATTTTTGATTTCCTTGAAGAAATCAGCAAGGTGCTCAAACAGTTTTTTGAATAATGGAATTCAGAAAATATAAGAGGGTAGCAGTCTTTCTGCAATATCTTTTAATACATTACTTTGAAAAGTTTCTTTATGTGTCACCATTTGCTGTTCTTCTTACAGGGAACAATTAAGCTCGTAGATTTAAGTCAACTTACAGTTCAGCAGACCAAGCTATATGAAAAAGTTTCGTATCCCCTACTACATAAGAGGACTCTTCCTGCCTTTTCTTGTCGTTGTTTGCCCTGCTTGTAACCTGATTGTGATGATTTGTAACCTGATTTGTCAGGACAAAGCATCCTCTGCCGCCAGATCAGATCATGTGTGTTACCTGCTCTGGGAAGGTGAACATGAGGCTTCTCCCATGCTCCACCCTAAAGACTGGGAGGAACGTAAGGCAGAAGACAAACACTCTTTGGCATTTAATTTCATGTCAAAATCTTGCTCTAGATGACAAAGAAGAGATTTGTAGTTTATGTTATGTTTTGGTGAGGAAAGTGTCAACTTCTATCCCTGTTATAACCATGGATTGTTTCCTAGCACTTTAGTTTTCATTAAGCTTTGGAAGGTAATGACTATGTGACATTGTTCAGTGAACTTGGTTTCCAGGAGCTCAGTAATACTATTCCAAACATTAAGAATTAATTTGATAGTTGATTAAAGCTGATAGGAATAAATTCATTTAAACTGCATATAGAGGTCATATACTTTTCCAAATAACATGTGGTGTGATTTTTGCAGTAGCTAATGGGCATTTATCATTGTGATTGAATGATTGAGTCTTCTGCATCAAGATGAGAATAATGGCCTAAAATAACACTTATTCTTGTTGATACCTACCAGGGTCTTACTTCAGCTTAAGCCAAAAGGAAATAAATTGGTAAAAATCACATTTCTGGAATAACTTTTTGAGCTTGATTTTGGTATTTCCCCCCCCTCAGGTGATGTCAATTTACCTCCATGGCTTGAATTTTCTTTCTTTCTTTTCTTTCTTTCTTTCTTTCTTTCTTTCTTTCTTTCTTTCTTTCTTTCTTTCTTTCTTTCTTTCTTTCTTTCTTTCATTTTATTTTTTTAAAAAAACCCTGTATAACCTTCATTGTCAAAGGCTGTGTGTACAGCTCTTAAACAGTAATGAATTTGTTCTCATAGTGTACTCCAAGGTGACCAAACCCACTTCAGTGTCAAAGGTCTCCTTAAAGAATATGCAGCAAAATTCAACTAGTGCAGAACACCAGCCTGCTTTTAATGAGTGTTTATTCAGATTTTATATGATAAAATGTGCTCCTCAGGAACTCAGCTATACATACCTAGCGAAAGGAATTCTCCCAACACCAAATAAATACGTGCTTCAGCCATCATAGTTATAAAAGGCCTCTTCATAGCAGTGAGAAAACTCACAGAGTCCCCACTGAAGGCAAGAAAAGTAAATTCATTTCAGCCTTGCACCTACCCACCCCAGTGAATGGCAGGAATAGAGAAAATAGAGGAAACTGGCATTTTATCTAAAGCTTTAAGACATCAGAGCTCTCTGACTACAGTAGGAGACAGTCTGCAAATGCTTTTAATTTACTTTGAACCATCTCCACTGATAAGAATTAGAGCTGTGGAGTGTGAGAGAGAAGGAGGCTGTCCCTTAGTTTGTCACCTTTGAAATCACATGTGGGTTTAGAGGTTGGAATCCAGCACCACAAGACATAGGTGCTTGTCCTGAAGCTGTGGAGCCATGGTTAAAACACTGTTTTTTATGGACGTTTTGCTCTACCTTTAGTTTTTCCTAAATTTACAGCATGTAATTTCAAGTCTATAAAGGGCTGAGGAGTTCAAGGAGACATACAGTCTATTCCCATGCACTGAGATTAGCTAAAGTTATTTAAGCCTCCCAAGACAGGTATTTCCCTGCCACAGTGTAGTGGTTCCTGCTTTGAGATGTGTCTGCCTCTCCTTTAATGGGAAACACAACAGCCAGGATCCCCTCTGAGAGCTTGCTAATGACTGTAGAGCAGGGTAATTGTTTTTTATATCTCGTGTAAAACAGTGCAGTGTTAATATAAAGCATAATTTTAAATTTGTGGTCTGCCTATAACCCCTGGGACCTTTTCTGCCACTTTGACTCATGGTGGTTGCTTAACCCCCCGTTTGGTATTTGTGAATTCAGGGTCCTCTGCCAAGCTGAGTTCCTTACTGGACTTTGAAAAACTCTTTTGTGGATATTATTTTGAATCCTGATTCTGTCCCTAAAAGCATTTTGACAGATTAACTATAACATGGCTTAGCCTTAGACATACCTTAAAAATAAATAAATAAACAAACTAGCAGGGGCAGAGGGGGAAATTTCCCACCATAATCAGGCAAATGAAGAAATCACATTCACATTCAAAAGGAAAGTTTTGAGCGGATCAGCTGAACGTGACTAGATCATTCCTTGGTGAATGATAAAGTAGAAAGCAGTGCCAGAATACAAGTGGAGGCCACGTGCACCTGTGAGAGGAGAAATGAGACTCCCACATGGACATAGCAGGAAAAAAGTGTTAAAAGAGAAATAAAGAGGCTGTTGTGATATCCCCAAGGAAAAGAAGCCCTTTGTCAAGGGTTTTGAGGAAAGCTTTTGAATCTAGTAAAAATCAAGGGAATGATACCCCCTTTATAAATAAATACTAGTGGATTGTCTTTACTTAGTTCTGCCTCTTTAACCCTCTCTGTAGGAAGCAAAACTTTAAAATCCTATCTGTTTGGTTCAAAGAGGCATTAGAGAATGTGAACTTCTTTTGTGAGTAGGGAAAAGGCCATGGCAGTGATTGCAGTGAGTGGAAATTCACTGCAGGCTACTGCAGGATGGTCCTTTGGTCTAAGTGGCGGACGACCAATTAAATCAAAGTTCATCAACCAAAGGTATGAAAGAAGTCACATCATACAGCTCTCTGATCTTCACTTACTGCATGGCTACAGTTGGAATTTGACAGTCTGGTAAAGCCAGCTTGGACTGAGCCTTGCTGTATATTTCAACATCCCTTCCTTCATCACCTCCTAGAGACATATTTCTGAGCTGGTTTTGGGACAGAATTTATTTCCTGGCCTTCAAAGTGCATCAGGTGAACGAGTTGCATCTTTGTCAGCTCTCGGCTGAGCTACCTCTTGCTGGGTAGCACCCCTTTGGATTTTCCTGGACTTCTGCTATCTTACATGATCTGAGTCTTACTCCTCCCCTGAAAATATCATCAGATATTTAGTTTTCCTAATGTCATGGTTCATTTTTACTGCTGCTTGAATTGTGATAGGTATTCACAGAATATCATGAGGTTAATGTTACTCAGCTGCTATTACCTGACATGAAGAAGAAAAAAGGAATTGCTACAAAAATAATAAGCTATGTAATTTGACATAGGAATGATCATAAAATTAGCTACAGCACACTGGCAACAAGTCAGAGAGGCAGTGACTTTTTGAGAACCTGTATTACAAAAAGGCTGGACAAAACTTTAAGTTGTCATTTTTTAAAATAGATCTTCAAACAAATGGATCTTCAAACAAATTTGATGCTAAAGAGAGTTATTTGTTTTACTGCAGAAAATTACTCTCATAAAATTATTTTCCTTTAAAAGGAAGACCAAATACAAACCAAAGCAAAACCAGTTCTGACATTGTATCTCTCTAGAAACTGAAATAGCAAGACACTGAGGTAAAAAGATGAATCATACCCTACACTAAGTTTGCAATGGGGAATCTGAAGGAAACATTAATTGAAACACAAAAAAGGTACCCTCTAAAGTGATATAGTGCTGCGTTGCCACTTGCTTCCAGTAGCAATGTATTTTTATCATTAATATTTAATTGCATATGGTGATGGGATGATGGAAAATGGCAAATTTCCTCATAGCAACAATAAAATACAGAGCCTAGACTGCAGAGTAATAGGCACATCCTTTTGAGGGGCTTAGGTTTTAACACTGATTCATTCCTGCATCCTTTCAAGAGTCCTTGGGGTTACACCACCATAAGCCTGTGTGATGACAGACAACACAGTCACCTGGGAGCAATCAGCTCTCCGTGAGTTTGTCTTTGAATCTTATCCTGACAGCTTTTGTTACCTCTCCATTCCCAGGTCTTTGTCATCACTGGTGGATTATCCTTAAATTTTTGTGGCTTCCATGAAAGGCTCAGCTGTAGGAAATGCCAGTCCTTGCCTTTCTGAATTCTCTGTAAAAAGGCTTTGACAAAAAAAAAACCCTAGAAGAATGTTGCTGATAGTCAAACGGCAGAGACCACTACTTGTCTTAACTCTTTGTCTCCATGACACAACCTCATGTGTCTTGTGGGAGTGAGTGATGGGATCCTGCAGACTGCCCCAGGGCTCCCACAAACTCTCAGTTCCCAACCGAAATTTTCTTCCTGCTTTTTATTACAGGTGGCTACTGGTGCTCCTCCACTAAGTCTCTAGCTGTTTCTCCACACTGAAATGAAATGACAACTGTATTTCTTTTCTGCTAATAAGAGCTCATCTTGCTCATTTGCAGCACTAATATGAGAGTTAACATAAACAATTTATTTGTTTTTTTCTTTCAGGTCTTTAATTTCTGCACCTCTCCAACTTCTTGGTCCATCATATGGTAAGCTATACCACAGAATTATCAGTCAAGCAAAATTTATTTTGGGATGAATAAGAAAAAGGGCTGTGTTTCAGATCAGGAAAATCCCATATGCCAGACTTACTCAGTTGTATGACCAGATGTACAGGTACAGCAGAAGGGGCCATGCAAAAGGCGCAGATGGGTGTCAAAGAGGCAGGAAGACTAATGCAGAATTACTGCCATGGCCTTATGGCAGTCCAGTTATGTCCTTTCTTTTGCCCCTCCTGCAAAAGAACTTCCAATTAACAAATCTAACACATGCTTTCATTGCTGCATTCTTGGCTTCAGGTTGTTCCCCGAAATTGTGACTTTATAAACCTGCAATTTAGATATTCAGTGTGTAGCCCTTTTTTTGAGCTCTAGAAGATGTAAACTTGTGATCTTTCCCTCGGAGTCCATTTGTGCAACTTGCAAGCACATAAAAGTCAGTGATCCGAGCATGAAATGACTCCTTGTACTTTATAAGATTTAGGACCCTCAAATCTTAGGTGTTGAGCTAGGCAATAGCCCAGGTTAATTAGTAGTATTTAAATAACTGATTAGACAAAGAAAGTTTTAGCCTCTTGTCACTTAAGGCTTGCCTTTAAAGTGCAGAATTCATCCCTTGTGCTCATCCTGGTCTCTTTCCAAAATTGGATGCAGTGAAGTCCTTCTGTGGCTGGCTCTAAATGACTCTGCAGTTTTCATTTTTTGGAATAGAGGAGTATGACATAAAGTCTGATTCTCTATTTTTTTCACACTCATGATGTAACCAACCTTAGCACACCTTCAACCTGCATGGAGGTGCAAAGACATCTTAATTTTCTGGAGAAAATAATACTGTGAGATTCTTCTTTTTTTTTTTTTTTTTTTTNCCTCTTAGGGGAAAAGAAACTAAACATAGTGAGCACAACAGAATTGTTGCTTTTTGTTGATTCCTCACTCATTTGGGTTTCTTTGTCTTTATCTAGTCCTGTAGTCCTGACTTTGAAAAATTGTACAATGATCCAGGAAATCTATTTCTCTTTTCTTCCTGGCATGTTGATGCTTCTGCTTTAGGAAGGCCTTAACAATACATTAAAAGGGGGTCATTACTCCTAAGTAAGAGAAATGCTTTTTACAAGGGGAATGTCTCAGTTTCGAATCATTGTTTTGTATTATTGTTTATCAGGTCCTTTCTTAATTGTCTGCCATTAACAAAAGCAGCCTACAGAACAGCTTTAGCATTTGCAAAAACTGCTTTGCACCTAGAAACAGGAAAAAATAATCTGTGGAATTCCTATTTACTGATAAGGCTGGAGTATGGCTTTGAATCACGAACAGATTGCTGAATATATTAAGCAATGAAAGGGAACTTGCAGCTGACCAGGTTTGCTAATAGATACCTCTGCAGCCATGGGAATAACTGCAGGTCCAAACAGGCATAAACATTAACAGGAAAAAAACCCTCACCTTCTTGAAAGACAAAGAAGGTTAATGAGTTAGCCTTCCATTTTCTGGCTACAAAGTGAAGTAATTAAAAGGTATGTAAGTGAATATTATGAGCTGGTGTTCATTTCAAAGATGAAGAGATGATGTCAGATACTGAATGGTACATTAGTATAGATGTGACCTGCTATTCTTATCAATTATCTTTTCTCCACAAACATGGGGAAAACATATTGATTTAATCTTGCGATTTTGTTTCTATATACACACTAAATTGCTTTTGGCAGCTTGAGCATGAGAGTAATTTACTCTGCTAATACTATGTTTTTGTGGCCTCAGATGGATTTGAATACTGCAATTTCCTCTTATTAGGCTTATGCTTTGAAGAATAAAATAAAATAATAAAAAACAAAGAAATAAAGAAAAGAAATTAATGCCTCTGCAGGTTACATTTTTGGTCTCTGCAGAATCACCTTCTAGCTTTTCCATTTTAGAAAGTGATTAAGCTTTAGAAAGAATATTTATTCCTCCTCTCCACTCTATACACTGTAATTTGTGAAGTTTATATCATAAATCTAGCCAGTGATCAGCATAACAGCTTGACATTTTACATATCTCCTTCTTGAATTATCACACTGCTTTTGTCTCACAATTTGCTCCTGAATGAAGGCTGGAGTATTAAAATTCCTTGCAAGAAAAGTGTTTCCTTAAGCCTCCATTAACTTTTTAACTTTCATGTGTGTGTTTCCTTGTCTTTTTATCAGAGCCACACTGAAATAAATGACTTTATTCTGACATCCTCTATTAAAATGCCACTCCTTTTTTGTTCCACCACTCTTCCAGTCACAAATTTGTGTTATTTCGACCTATAATTTTATTTAGGCATCACAACAGTCTTTGTCTTCATCTTATCCACATTCACCTACTTTAGCTGGAACTTGAAAATGTTACTGATATGAGAGTACATTTTAAGTTCTCCAATAGCTTAAGCAGATCTAAATCTGTTTAATTTCAGAAATATCTTATTGACACATCACGTTTCACAGTTCTGAGCCAGCAAATCAAATGAAATGTCTGTGATCATTTATCATCCACGGATGGACAAGAAATCAGCATGAAAGGTGAGAATGCTGAGGTGGTGCCTCTCCACTCCTCTCTTGGAAACACTGATAGACCCTCAAACTGAGGCAAACATGTATAATTTGCCTAAGGTGAGGTTTCCTGTGAAACTGCCCTGTGGGCTGCCCACACTGCCAGGTGCATGGAAATCCCTACACACCATTAGAAGGGAATGTGAATTTGGTCTCTACACATCCAGTTTGCATGTTTTTTTGTAAAATGACAGGTTTTTATGCACATTATGAGTGGCACCACTGCCAATTTGAGTGTATTGATTTGGTGTACATCCATATGTTCTCACCAAAGCAGTTTTTTGGTAAGCCTGAATAATAATTAATGATAAGTGCTGTCAAAATGGTCCAGTGGATGAAGTCCTTCAGTGGGCTGTGGTTAAAAATCTGTCATGGTTGTAGGACCCAAATGTAGGAATCAGCACAGATTCTTGTGATCTTTGAAATGACAACTCTGTGCTGCTAAAGAGTGGTGGTAGCTTAAAGAAAATGATGTGAACTTTTGATTCCAGGTGCCTTTTTGAATATCTGAAAGCCTTCATGGAGCAAATTTTTCTATAATATGTAGTAGGAATGCTAATTTTTTCCTGCTTATTTTTGCCTGCACCATTAGACCTTGTTAACATATATTTAAATCACCCAAATTCTTTACTCCCCTCTTTGTAAAGCATGTTAATAAATCTGATAGATTAAAGCAAAGGTCTATCATATCCCCCTTTTCTTGACAAGGGAGCAGCTGTTCAGTCAGAGAATCCAGTAAGGAATAGGACATGGTGAAGATTCCTCTCCTCTGCATGAATTCGAGTTTTAGAAACTCTCTTGTATTTTTAATTCATTTTTTATCACCACAGTTACCTTTTATTTCACATTTCAGGAAGTATTTTGCTCATTTATTTGCTTCATTGCTTTGAGAAATCTCCATGGATTGTCCCTCCTTGATGCAAAGTTTTTTCTGGCGTTTCCTTGGTGCACTGGGACCTCATCTAAGAGAACTTCAGAGCTCCTTATCATTTTTCATTGTCCAGACACAGTTTCATTTCACTCACACGCACACACAGGGACACACATCAATACATTTATGAAGCTTAGGTATTTCTGTACATTTTCAAGAAAAATCATGTTCAAAAGCCTCCCATTGATTTTTTGATAAATGGTTCATGCAGAAACTTGCTTGACAGCCAACAGGAATGAATAAGCTTATTCCAATAAAATCACCACCATGTCTGATTACAATATTTTTCAATGGCCAGTTCTGTGCAGAGAAAGAGATCCCTACAGGGAGGTCATTTGTCAGCCAAAGTCAGAGCTTTAATGTTACTCTGAAATAGCTTAGTTTAAGTTGTGTGAGAGTTTCTCTTTCTCCTTTCAGGAAGAAAAAAAAAAAAAAAGGTATAAAGAAAGTATGAAAAAAATATGGAGAATCACAGCACTTGTAGAAATCAGGACACAGAGTTAAAAGTGGTGTAAGCTCCTGGTGCCAATACATTCATTTTTATTTCTAATGGGGCACTTATTTGTGAAAAACCTTTTGTACTTTTACATTTTTCTACACCTACTATTTCTTTAAATCTACTGCAGCTTATTTCTTCAGGGTCTGCTGGAGCACATTTTAATCATAAGATTATCAGATTCATATTTATCAGTGCAGTAGCTACAATAACATACACTCTGTCTCTAGGAATTAGTTTTGCTCTCAGTTCTTCCCATAATTATTTTAACTAGAGTATAATAATCCCTATGTCTGAAGAAGATTCTGCACTAAATAGTTGTTCCAGTGGGATACAAAATTTGAATGGCAATAGTTCTACTTGCATTGCTCCATGGTTGTCAGCCAAATCAGATTTTTTTTCTTTTGCATAAAGTATGCATTTTCTTGTCATATTAACCATTTCAACACCAGGGTGAATTTGTTGTCCCCAGTTAACAAGGTCCTGATTTTTATGGACTGACTGGATGAAGAGTGAAGGGAAGCTTTTGCTTCAGCGTGTTTAGCAAATGCTAGCAGGTACAGTGAAGAGGACAATGAAGAAAACTTTCTGTAGGTTCAGAGTAAAGCTTGAAGGCAGAAGGATTTCTCTCAGTTTTTCCTTGCAGCTATCTAGTCTGATACCTAACTGGAACTAAAAAATTGCATTGTTAGTTGACAAAAAGATCAGACCAGGTTGGATGTGCATGTGTGTTCTGCTAACCTTCTAGCTTCTGGCAAGGCAGTAACGTTTGGTGTCCCTTTGCTTCCCAAAGAACACACAATGAAATTTTTATTCCCAGCAGTGCTCATACTTTCCCTCTCTGCCTCTGAGAAGGGTGGATCTTGCATGTTAAATTCCAAAACAAAAATGTGGCAAAAAAGGATTCAGTTGCTGAGTGTCAGCACGTGCAATTTTTGGGTGGCTTCTTCCCACACATCATGGAAATGGGATGATCTTTAAGGTCCCTTCCAAATTATTTCATGATTCTGCCTAGAGGGAAATCCCAAGTGACCGAGTTCCCAAAGCACCTCATGAGGAGATGTCAGGAGAGATTCCAAGCTGGTCAGGCCACTGAGCAGGGAAGCTGGATGGAGGTAACAAATGGTACATGGTCAGATGTGAAACCTCACCAGATATAGGTACTATTTAGAGCAAGACCACCACACAATGCTTAGCACAGCTCATTTTCATCAGGGCTGGGAGGTCAGCCCTCTCCTTCAGAGAGCAGAGGAGTTGTGAATGAGAGTTTTGAGATCACTGAAAGAACCAAAGGTATTGGCAAAAGCAGGTTTAATATAACAGTGAAACCATGACAAAGCTCATATAGTACTCCATACTACGTGGTTAAAGCACTGAGAGAGAAAGCAAGCAGCAATCTAACATCAATTAGTCTAAACCCAAAATGAGCCTAAAAATTATGTGTGTGGAGGCTGAGTGGGGGGCAGTGGGGAGAAAAGGGTAAGGGTAGGAAAGGTCAAGGATAAGAAGGAATAAGGGAGACCCTTCTGTTGAATGACATGGTTTAAAGTAGACTCTCCTTTACTAAATTGAGCACGGAACTTGAACAGTTTAAGCCCAAAGGTTTAACAGCACTTAACAGCACTGAATTGATATCCCAGGGTCATCTTAACTGAGTTTAATATAAGCTAAGTTAAAACCTTTTTGTTGTGTAGCACAACAGTAACTTACAAATATAAAGTACTTAAGAATCTAGCAGGGCAGCATCCCCTTCCCACACATTCACACCCTCCCCACACACAGAACTAAGGAGTCTGTACAAGGTGTATACCTGTGAAAAATTCCCCTGGGATTCAGTGGAGGACTCTCTTTGGATGCCTTTGCACCTTCTCAGTGGGCAAAATGTTGAGCCTCAAAGAGTCAGGGTATCAGCCCAGGATCTGTCATTACTGTTTGCAGGTTCTCCAAGTTTACCAAACATGACAATTCTCTGGCTCTGAGAGGCCCCGCTCAGAGGGAGATGTTACTCACAGCCTGCTGCTGTTATTCAGGGGAGCTCAAGGGTCCCACTTTTGACCCCAGTTTATAGGGTTGCAAGATAGTGGGCTTTAATCAAGGCAATTTTCCATCCTGGCCCCAGTTCCGGCTGGTGACTCCCTTTGGAAGTTCAATAACAAAAATGTTCCACTTGGATTGTTATTCAGGCGAGAAAAACAAGTTTCCAAGGATGTTCGTTAAAAAACAGGAGCTCATTAGACAGCACCAGTTCCAGGGAGCAGAGAGTGTTTCTAATAAACTCGAGAGGAGCTCAGTCCAGGTGCTGTTTGGCAAAGCTGAGGCTAACGAGCAGTTCTGAGATCACAGGGTTGCTCAAGAGCAGGTGAGAAAAAAGCACCACCCCATTGTCTCCTTAACCAGATGTGCTTCAGAAGAAACATCCCTGGGAAGGAAGAGATAAGGGTTAAAGTGACAAAACTTGTGGGTTGATATAAGGGCACCTTCGCAGGTAAAGCAAAAGCTGTGTGTACAACCAAGCAAAGCAAGGAATCCATTCTCCACTTCCCATGGTCAGGCAGGTGTTCAGCCATCCCCAGGAGAGCTGGGGTCTATCACACGTAATGGGGAATTGGGAAGACAAGCACCTCTTTTCCTCTTCTTCCCCAGCTCCTCAGTATCCTGAGCATGGAGACGTATGGAACATCCCTGTGGTCAGTTTGGGTCAGCTGTCCCCCTCCCAAATCTTTGTGCACCCACAGCCCCTTTGCAGGCAGGGTGGTGTGAGGAGCAGAACAGGCCCTGGGTCTGTGAGCAGAATCGAAAACATCCCTCTTCTATCAACACCACTTCCAACACAAACCCAAAGCACAGCCCCACCCACACCAGCTACTGTGAGAAAAAATAGCTATCCCAGCCAAAACCAGCACTAACTAGATGGTCTTGGATATCTCTTCCAATCCAAACCATTCTGTGATTCTGTGGAACGGGTGGCTCTCAGAACACAGGAATAGGATTGTGTGACTGCCAAAAACTGATATTTGAACATGAAAACTTAGCTTCCTTTTCTGTTGCAGGCCACAGCATTTTAGAAGGGGGATTTCCTCTCCTCTCTGCTGTTGAAGATTCATGGACAGCACCTTGTACCAAGCCGCTGCAGCTCAATGGAATGATACCCTAATATTTGGTACCAGAAACTCTGAGAGGCACAGGTCTGCGTTTTGCCTTCATTTAAGTCACTCTGAACACAGCAAGTGATGTTGACGAGAAGGAAAAGGAATTTTAAGCTACTAAAGGGCAAAGTCAACAACATAGTTTCTAGATTTGGAAAGCAAATGCAAAGAAACAAGGCAATTACATAACTTATTAGCCAGCTGTACTTGGCTGGGGTTGCTGCCTCCACTCTGCTTGTTTGCCCAAGAGCTGACAGGATGGATTCAAGCTTGTTAGAGCTAGGACCAAGTCCCTGTAATGAGCCACATTCATCTGGCATCATCTCTCTGTGTTGAAACCTCCCACTTGGGAGAGAGTCTATGTCTTTAACGAGCTGCTTCAGTCACTGAGGTTTCTACTGAGTGCAAACACTCCACGAGGGGATTGCCAATAACTCCTGGTCTTGATAGCCAGTTTGATTACTGTTTGAATTTACTAGCCTCCTGCTAATGTAAATCTGCCTGATGTAATATCAGCTGCTGATACAGAGATGTTTCCAAAATAGTGGGTTGCCCAGAACGTGTTATCACTCTCTTCATCAGTAGATGATGCATTAGTACCATGTAAATGCTGCTTTCAACATATATAAATATATATGGAAACATCTGAGCTTGTAAGAATTTAAGTAATTAACTTTGCTAGCACATCAGATTTATTTATAATCATATTTCTTCAGGGATAACAAAATTTATAGGTGAAGCGCTGGGGAACAAAAGGAAACAACAGGTTCAACACGTGGCTTTTTAATTGAGAAAATCTCAAAAAGCAAATAAGCTTTTCAGATTTTGTGAAGGGATTGAAAGCTCGATAAAACTTCCATATTGGAAAAATAAGACATGCTTTTTTTTAGTTTTTGTTGAACAAAGTAACAAAACCCAACAACAACGACAAATTAAATCAACCTGAAATAAACAAGTAGTATTCTTTTTGCATTATGTAGCCTTTCATTCACCCCATGTTTTGTTCAACTTTCAGTACAAAAATAATGATTTCCAAATGAAAACACATAAATGGTGAAATTTATAAAAATGTTGACTGGAAAACTTTGGAAAGCTTGAAACTCACTGTTTTATTCCATTGTTATGCTGACCTCCCCAGGAAAAATCTGAAGCAAAACTCAGCTGGGAAATTCCTCTTCACTGGGAGGGTTCTCTCCTGCATCACACATTACCCTGAGTGACAAGTGAGAGTGAATAAGATGCTCAGTATCTGCAACCTCATTAAGAGTGTTTGTTGCATGCTAATGATAGCCAACATAACCAACATTAGGTTTCTTAAAGGTAATTGGAGATGAGCTCCGTTTTCAGGATTTTGGCTTTAGACTTTAAGTTCTGAACAAATTCCACTGTGGGTCATTTATTTAGTTTTGCCTAGAACAAGAGAAGCTTTCATCACTATATGTTTAACATTTCAGACTTGGAATAAGAGGGACTTTGCCTTTAGTGCAGAAGTCCCTGGTGCTGTTGGAACATTTGGTAAAGCACAAAGCAAGAGGTACAACCAGGTTTACTGACAGACTCTTGCTTTGCTAGGGAGCCTCAAGTTCACAAAGACTCCTGGTTGTGTCTCACAGAGTCATAGGATCTCCAGAATGGGAAGGGACCCATCAAGATATTCCAGTCCATCTCCTGGCCCTGCACAGGACAACTTCCAGATTCCCAATGTGTACCTGGGAATGTTGTCCAAATGCTCCTTGAGCTCTGGCAGCCTAATTCATTATTTTCCTGATGGTGATTGTGTCTTACCCCTTGTTCTGCAATTCCAGTCAAAATGTAGAGATGTTACCTTGCAGTACAATAAACTAACCACTTTTTTCCAAAAAAATGTCAGATGCTACAGGACACGTTTTCCCTACAAATAGTAAAATTCACGAGATAAGCTGTCCTTATCTACACATTCACCAACTTCACAATGGCATATGCATTTTGCAGAGGAATTGATGCAGTGCTGGAGGCAGTGCAAGACTGGCAGCCTTGAAAAATGAAAATGGTCTCTCCACTGCAACAGTTCAAGACAGGCTTCTCAGGCTAATTTTGCCTGAGCCTTTCCTGGACTGCCTGGAGCTTTGTTTTTTCATGGTATAGCTGCAACAGTAATTTTTCTAAAGGACTTGTCTTTGTGCAATACAACCTGGGTTTTTTACATAGATAATTGTAACAGGACATTATTCTCTGTAAAATGGAATATTTTTAAATGAGATGGTGGTGTGGTGCAGGGAATACAATCCTGGTATGACTGCAGAGCTCTTGAGAAATGGGGATGTGGGATGTGAAGTGGAGGAGCAGTCATTTGGTGATTAACCACAAGCAGCACTGGGGAGCCTATGGCTTTAAACAACTCATCACTGATCGAGTAAGCGACTGCAGATCAGGTAAAGTCAGCTTTTTAGGGCCAAAAAAGAACAAAACCCACAGCTATATATGAGAAAGTCCCTATGTATATTGTAAATGTGCATGTAGTTGTGACAGACTAATGAAGAAACACCAAAGTGTAAAGCACATCAGCAAGCATAATATAACCCGCAAACAGATCCTGGAGTAAAGAAGTTCTCACCACCATCAAGCTGTTCCAAGTGAAGGACCTGGGATGCTGACAATTTGCTGTGCTCTTTGCCAGGCTGAAGACACCACCTTCAGGATCCCAGGGATTGGAGAAAATTTGAGCAAACAGCTGGGGAAAGGAGTAAGAGTTTAGAAATGAGTATATAATGTTAACTGCACTGTTATTACTGAGGGTTGCTTTTGTTTGTTTGTCTTGATATCTTCTTTCTTTTTTTTTTTAAATCCTTTTTCATTCCTAAGATAATTAGCCTGGACTGATAACAACTCTTTGATTAGGCGATGATGATTTTGCTCATCCTGACACTAGACTCTTGATTTTACTCTTGATTTTTTTAACTGAGCCCCTTTTCTTTTGCCCATAACAAAATTTTGAGTGCAGCTTGCCTTATCTAGGTCTGTAATCAGTGACATAATCTTGATTAAATTTTCATATAACAATTGGGTTGTTTTCAAAGAAAAAGCGAGTAATCAACTTTAGATTTCTATGCATTTGTAGTTGCCACTAATTTTATAATAATTAAAATATGAATAGAAATAGAATGAAAAACATCAGTTTACTTGTCATGAAAGCTTTATTTCTCTTACAGTCAAGTTTCTCTGTTTCTTTTACCAATCACAACTAATCAGCAACACAAAGAGGATCAGCTTCAATTCAACCCTGGCTACTGTGGATGAGGGCTAGGGAGTGAATTTGAGAGGGTGTAAAGCAAGGGTGTGGTTCCTGCTGTGACAAAGGCAAGGCCTTGAAGATGCAAATCGTTTTCGGGAAAGAAGTTAAAGCACCAAAAGAAACCCATTTTTCTTGGATTCGCCCAGGACAAAGCCGTTAAAATATAATCAGATGCTCGTGGCTTTAAAATTTGAGACAAGATCAATGGAGAGAAAAGCTGACAAGAAACAAGGTGTGAACTGAAGACTATAAAAAAGTGGAAAAATTAGAGGAACCCATCCTGCAAGCTCATCAGAAATAAAGGAAAAAAATAAAAGTATTCCATGATATGGGGTTTTATTGACTATTTTGGCTTAATAGAATAAGAGAAGTGTGTGGGGGGGGGGTATGGAGGGGGAAGAGGAGCTCTCTTGGAGGTGGTGCCAGCAAGAATGACAGATAGAAGTGGAAGAATTTGAAAAGCTCCCCACTAGGTAAAAAAGAATTAAGAAATTTGGTCGTTAGTTGTTTTTCACCATTTGCTTTTTCCTTGTAACTTTCTTATTTAATGTCCTTGTTCATAAATATTAAATTAGTTAGGGCACCGTTCAGCATCACCAACTTTGGGTTCAAGGTAATGGGAGAGAGACCATTGTTCCTTCTGCCTGAGCAAAGCTCTTTACCAGAAACATAGATGTCTGAGAATGGCCTCAGAACTCACCACTCAGTCATGATCTGGACCGTTGCATTTCTGTATATGGAAATTTATTTTTCTGGTATTTTTTTTAAACTCTACATGCCAAAGTGGAATGCAGAGCTGGCCTTTGAAGGTGAATTTGTCGAGCCTCAGGAAATTTGAAGGACAGTGCCCTCCTTCACATGGTGGAGATTTATACCTGAATGGCAGAAAAACAATTGCTTTCTTCTCAAATTGTTGCTGATATTGATAAATGAAGAGAAGACAGTGATAAAAGTCTAGACGGGAACTTAACGTTAACTTCTTCTTTGCAGCCTGCCTTTTAATTTTTTTTTTATTCAGCTCTGAGCACTGTAATAAGTCCCAGCTCATGGCTGGGACTCCTCACTGCCATTACTGGATTTAAGAGAAGGAATGGAAAGCACTCATGTGACTAAAGTGGTGCTTTGCACGAAGAGATTGTTTCTGAGTAATCTTGGAGGTCTTGTGAGGAAGAGGTGTTATAGAAAAGTTATATTAAATTATGGCCTTTCCCCAGTGGTAATGGGGAAAGTAAAGGCACCAAACCACTGTTCCTCATTACTGCAAATTGGTTTATTGTAATATTGAGAAATTATTCCTGATCCCAAAAGCTGTGGAATAACATAATTCTGACTGCATAATTGAGGCACAGGAGTGAAATGGGAGAAAAGTTTCTCAAACTGGAGAATTGCAGCAGCCCAACCAAAGATACACCCAAAACCTAGGTACGATCTTGGTAGTGAAAACCCCCTAGAATTTGATGTGAAAAGAGAAACTTGTTCCATGATAGTAAAGGCAGTTATCAGAAACTTAAAAACGTGAATATTTAGTGATGAATATTTAATGGTGAATACATTACAAGTAGTATTTTACATATATTTAAAGGTGCAGAATGTCTTTACTGCTGTCACCTCCGCATCTGAATTAATCAAACCATTTTTCTAGGGTGTAGTTTCCTTGGTCCCAAATGGCCTTTTAAAAATCTGTACCCAAATCTCTGTGTTAATTTTCCCTTCATTTTGGTTCGACCCCAGAAGGCAACTCAGCCTCACACAGCCCCCGTGGTGGGATGGGGGAGAGAATCACAAGGGTGAAAGTGAGATGACTTTTGGGTACAAATAAAGACATTCCAATAACGAAAGCAAAAGCCTTACCCCAGCCCAAACCAGCACACTGCTGGTTGGGACATTCATTCTCAGTTTGTATCTACTTTCTGCAAATATCCAGTGATTAATCGTATTCTCTTCAAGTTTTGTTTCCTGGGCTTCAAATGCACATTTTTTATCCCCACAAGTACAGTCACACACTGCTGTTATCCTTCTGGTATCCTCCTCTGAAAGTTCCAACTGCAGCTGACCTCTCTTTCGACTGGAACTGACTTGAATTGCATTTGATGTTCCAAATAAACCCATTTGAACGGCCTGTAAAATGACAAAGAACCTGTTTTGCAAGTTTCAAGGAGAACAATCTTGATATGGGCCAGGCATGAAAATGTATATTGAACAGCAGCATCCCAAGCATTTCCTGAAGGATTTAGTCTCCATGAAAACAGCGGTACGTTTGTGCAGAGATTACATGGACATATTTAATTCATGAGGACTTTCTCAAGGAGGGTTCAGAACCCTCTCTTATCATTAGGCCTGATTTGTCTGAACAGGTTCCAGAAATTTTTGGTTTGTTCTGCTTTGTAACAAAAACCAGACCTTGGAAATTGCATTTATAGAGAAATAAAGAAATGGGTTGAGTTGGCTGTTATGTGTATAAGTATTTTTAAATAATGTCTCTAATCTCTACACTTGTAGACCAGCCTTTTGAACACAAAATCCTATCCTGTGTGCTGTAAAAATCACTTAATTTACAGTTTTACAGAGTTTCAAACTATTACCTATCCTTGTGACACTTTTTAAATTTTGTAAATACTTTTCTCTCACAACATTGTTTTGATTTAAATATTCCCAAGATCAATGGGTAAAAAGTGGTCTATCACATTCAACAACACTATTAATCACATAAGGTGACAAAAATACATTACTTTAAACCAATGTATTAGCACTAAAAGGAAAGGGAAAGAATTATCACTCAAAAACCCCCAAATCTCTTCTTTGGTATCTACAGGTGGGCATTATTCTCCTTATAAAGAGTGGTTGTAACCCTGTGGTGAGACCAAATTGTGCTATCCAAAATTAATTTTAGCATCTTTTGGATGAGGAATCATCTGTGGCACAGTGCCATCCTGTGGACCCTGAGGTGACCCAAGGCAACCACATGGTTGCAACAGTGGGGACAGTGCAACCTCTTGCCAGCTCCCTTGTTGAAAAACCCAACCAAGTCCAACTTGTCTCAAAAGTCTGTTTTTTGATGGATATTTTTGGGGGCATCTTGGTTCAAAATTACTGAGTGTTACATGCTAGTGGTCAGGCCACAGGTCACACACACGGGGGAGCCAGGCTTGAGGCTTTGCTATGGTTCAGGTATAATTTTTCCTCACAACCCATGTTAAATTTGACCATGAGAAAGTCACACCCTAAGGCAGACTCAGGAGGCCTGTCTTTCATCTTTGCTCGTAATCCTGAGAAGTGACTTTGTTCCACAAAATTTCCTTGTGTTGGAAATATTTCAGCTTCCTCTGACAAAAATTATCTTGTCTTTTAAAAAAAGGACACATTTCCTGGCAAGCAGCTGTGTCGAGCACGACGTTTTTCTCAGGAGACATGATCTACATCCTTTCTTTTAATTTTTTTTGATGGGCCTGGAACAAGAGATTCATTACATTTTTAAGAAGATTTTTAAAATAGCTCTGGGAAAGGCAGAAAAAAACACTCTTCTAGTGCCTTGAGAGTTCATTTAAGGGGATGGCTGGTATCAAGTGAGCTGAACACTCTGTGACCCCAACTGGATAAAGACAGTTCATCTGATTCATACACGTGCAAACATAATGCTGCTCAATGGAAAAGCATTGAATGGATGGTCTCTGGTGACCATTTGCAGAGGCAGAGTGTTAAAAGTGTTAATGCAATCAATAAAGAGGAAAAGGCCTGGGAGTAGCACTCAATCTGAGCTGTCGAAGCTTTACAGAACATTGCCACCGAAATAAATATTTAGTAACTCTGCACTAAAGGTGCTATTCTTTTGACAGGATGAGTTTCATGCCTCACAGCACAAAAGTTATGAGATTTCAGCCCGTAATCAAAGAATAACTATTTTTCATAGGGAAGAAGACGTTCCTTCTTTTCCCCTGACATGCCCATGATTAAATGGAACAGTCCCACCTTCTACCTCTGCATCCCACACTTTCATTTTTGGGCAAAAAAAGAAGAAGGGGGGGAGGGGGGTGAAAGGAGTATAAAGAGAGCAGAGGAAGAGTTGAAAGAATAGTAGAAAATGTGAGTTAACCACACTGTGGTAAACTTGACAATGGTGTACAAGTGCCAGTGGGTGCCACTACTATGACATGGTTCGATTCTGAGGTGGAATTGTGGCTGTCTGAACTCAGAACTGCTCCAGAGCTCGTGACTAAAACCACAGAGAATGTGCTGAGGCTTAGACATAAAAGACATTTGGATATCTGGATGCCACAGTACCAATTGCAGTAGAATTTTTTTTATTTTACTACTACAGGATTACTGCATCACTTATGACAAGATTTTGGTTTGTAGATTTATTTTTTTTTTTTGTTATTAACTCATTCTATGAATTTAATTTTAGACTAAGCTCACTCCATTTTATGTAGGGCTTCCAGTTATGAGAGTGAGATGGTGCAGAAGTTTGTGTCAATAACACATGAATAATAAAATTGTGGCTGGTTTCAGGTGAGAAGCTGGAGGTTTTGACAGCTGAGGATTTTGGCATGTAAGAGAGCTTTGGGGAAAGTACATCCTGGCAAGTTGTTTCTGCTCCAATGCAGCAATGAAATGCCTTAATAAGGTTGCCTCTTAAAATGCCTTCTGGTTTCTGAAGTCCTCCAGCTGAGCAGTGCTGCACATGGACCTTGAAATGATGTTTCCAGGAGTGTTTCCATCACTGTTTCCATGACTGCTTCCAACTCGTCACCCTCTGGAGGCTACACCACATCCACCAAAATGCATTTTTCTTTGAGTCATAAAACTTCCTTAGCTATGAAGGGCAAAACTGCAAGGACATGTTTACCTGATAAGAAGTCCCCTGTGTCAGATGAATGGATGGGATGCTGCTGCTGGAGACCAGCAGCAGGGAGGGACGGGAATGTTTTCTGGTGTGAAATAAGTGGGTTGAGCAATAAGTAGCTCAGAACTGCAACAAGAAGGAGTGACAAATTGGCACCTTTGATTCCCAAAGTGTGACTGGCTGTCTTCATGGAGATGGTGGGAGAATGCCTCAAAACAGAGCAGAGAACATTCTCCTAAATAAAACACAGAATTAACTGTGTTTTTAATACTACGTGGGCTGCAACCATTAGAAAATAATGTTGTTGTTCATCTAAACTCGGTGTACTTCAGACATTTAATGCTAAGAAATAGCTTTAAGTGCCTTGAATGGTATTACTGTTTGGTGCTTAGGAAAAGCAGGGAGGGTAGCTAAACAGGTAGCATTTTGATAACAATGTGGTATTTTTGGGGGAGGGGGTTCTCTTTTTTTTTTTTTTAATACAAAACTGAAAAGGTATTTTATGAAAGGCAATTGAAAAAGTAATATTTTAAGTAAATGATTTCTGAAAATTGTAACAGTGGGATCCTGAAGTCACCCTCATGGGCAGCCAGAACTGGGTTCCAACATCACTTTCACTGGTGCAGTTGTTTTTCTTCTTTTCAGAAGCACTTTCTACTCCCTCTAATCAGTGTTAATTAGATGGAGGACAATCACGGGTGTGCTGTGGTGTCATATGTTCCTGTAAGCAAATATTCCTAAGACAATGGAAACATATACTTGGTCTTAGCTGAGGCCTCACGTGTACTCAGTGATGCAATGAAGCTTTTGTCTCTTTGGTGACACCAGTACGTGTCTTGTGCTCAACAATTATTCATTGATTTTATGAGTTATGGCTTATCTTCAGCAAACTTGAAGGAAGACTCACAACTCCTTGAAAGGGTTCCTTGCATGTTCAACAACAAATGTTTTTTCCTTGTGTATTTTTTTCTCTTTCACCAAGAGAAGCCCCCCAAATTTAATTAAATATCTGCTTGATAAAGACATTGACTTCCCAGGAAAAGAATTTCTAATGAAAAATCCCAGTAGTGGAAACTGCTTCTTTGTCTTGGTGCTTAATAAAAGCATTGGTTTATTAATTCCTACTTTTTAGCTTCTTAAATACTGACATATATCCTGCTTTTGAATATACTGGACATAGTGGAATGGAATCCACACAATCTCTCAATTTTATGACTGTTAGCTGAATTAACATTATTTTAACTTATTTGTTTATGCTTGGGTTTCTGGTGTGTTTTTTGGGTTTGTTTTGGTATTTTTTTGTGGAGGTGAGTGGTGGTAAGAAGTGTATTCCCTTATGATATACCCTCTTATAATGAAGGAACATATTATGGCATTCATGCCATTCAAAAAATTGCCTGTGTTTTTTTCTGAGTACTTATGTGGCTGTTGTGAGCATGAGGTTTGATTAAAAATACAGAAGAATACCCCAACATATATTATTTGTATGAATTGCATCAAAACATCTCAGTCAAGTGAATGGCCTCTTGTAGGAGAAGTTATATATTAAGGTTATTTTCTAGTAGCTTAAAAAGTATTTTTGTAGAGTTTATTTATTCCATACAATTGACAGTTGCAAGAAAAAGGGCTCGTGTTTTCATGCCTTTTTTTTTTTTTTTTTTTTTTTTTGGCTAAGCCTTAAAATCCCAGCTGTCATTCTAAGGTAAACACTACAAAATATATTTTAGAATGCAGTGCAATTTTCTCTGTACCTTTATACTATTGACTTTTGTAGAGAAAAAAAAAAAAAAGAAAAGCCTTCTCAAGACATGGTTAAATATCTGGGTGGTAATTTAAAAAAAGAAAAAAAGAAAAGAAAAAAAGACATATGGTCAAGAAAAAACCTTTGGAAAGCACTAAGTACTGGCCTCAGATTGCTCCCACAGAAGGTGTTATTATTGACTTCTGTGGATGCTGAGTGATGCCATCACTCATATACCTCATATATTTTTATTTTTTTCTATTCAATTTTTCTTTGGTTTTTGTTTTGTTTTTGGAGGGAGGTGGTTGTTGTTAAGGACTACAGTCTCCTGCTGTAACAAAGGAACATAAAATTGCACTTGAAAATCAAGTAAATGAGGTGAACTGTGAGATGCCACATCTAAAACCTGACGTGTGCACTGTGTTCTTCAAATTCTGACACATGTGGTGGGAGAGGCAACCTGGTCATGTCACGCTATAGTTCATAAAAGGTATTTATTTACAAGCCAAGTATGTTTCTTTTGGTTGACTGCACTAAAATCTTTCTGTAAGGATCTCCTCAACTGTAGTTCACAAGTCATATAGGAAAATTTTTTCCCAAGTCAAATAAATTTGGTATTTTGCAACTGTAAAACAGAACTTAAGTAGAGCACTTTGGAATCATTTATTTTAAAAGTGATTGCTGAGTTCTATCATTAACCCCTTAAACTGCCATAATTATGGGCTGGATTTTTATCACACTGTTTCCCACTGCCATGCAGAAAACTCCTTAGTGGTGTTGAAGGATATTAAGTCAGCACAGGCACTTCAATCAGCTTGATTTTCCATATCAGAAACTAGATTTTACAAAGTCTGCTTGCTAGAAAGAACTGTTGTTTATCATTAAATGCTTTACTATTCTTCCAGGTTCCACTCATGGGTCTATGCAGTGTCAGACTTCCTTCACTTTTTTCTCTTGGAATGGTCAATTATTACCTCCTGGGAGCATAATCCTGCCTCTTCTACAAATGTATGCTTTTTGTCTAAAGTCACGAAGAAATAAAAGACAGGTTACATTGTTAAGCTTTATATTACCTGATTTTTAAAATCTTATATTAACGTGGCACTAATGCCTGCTTAATGCACTATTCATTAATACAAATGAATTTTCATTATGCATTAATTTAATGTTAATTATTGCTTCAGGAAGTCGGAGCTGATACTTCCATGCGCAGAGGGGCATAATTATACTTAATTCAAACTTCACTCCCCCTCCCTCCGCTAGACTTAAAGAATTTTCTGCACAAAGATGCACCTCCTGTGAAGATTCTTAACACCTGGGCTTGAAAACCACACTAGTTCCCAACCAACACTAACAGGATCATTCCTAAACTTGGGAAGAATGCTCCAGAGTGCAAAATTATCACTTATATTTCTGTAGAAGAGTGGAATTAGCTGTTAAAATCCTACCAACTTTGCTTTTATGCCCTCTCATTGCTCAGAATCATAGAATCACAGAACGGTTTGGGTTAGAAGAGGCCTTAAAGACCATTCAAACACTTCCCTGCTGTTCTTTCTGCTTTTCCTTTATTTAAAATAAAAATTAAGGTTAAATTAATATTTTTTCTGTGTTTGGCTGGAAAATATAAAATATTTCTTCCTTTAAGCAACTCTTTAGCCTCATGCTCCCTTCTTTGTGTTATCAAGTCCTAATAATAACATTTGTTAATAACACAGAAGTGCTATTGAAAATTTTTCTTACTTTGTGGAAGATAAGTCTCATATGTTTTTAGACAGTGATCCCACGTGAGTGAAAGTGGTCATTTTCCTCCACGTTCCTCCTTGAGGAAAAAAGTTAAATATATTTATAGGGAGCAGCCTTTCTTCCTAAGGATTCTGAGTGCTCCAGTGAGCACTGAAAATGAAGGATATTCTCCTGTGCACATGAGTTGAGTGGAATTCGTTCCTGTGTTGTCGACCACCAAAAGACTGAGGCATTTGTCAGCCCTGAAATTTGTTTTTCAGTAGATGTATGTTGTGAATACAGCATTAGCTACTCCAAGTGCTTATAGATAATGACATCTTGTGTTTCTTTTTGTGTTTCAGTGGAAAATAGACTGAAACTCATATCCACTTGTTTGGGCATAGGCATTTAAAATTACATGTTGTATCCCCTCAGCCCGAAAACTTTACATTTCTAGCCAAAGAGAAAAATATTGTCAAAGATTAGAGCAGGAGAAAAGCAGCAGCAGAAAATATCTGTTAAAATTTAAAACTCTTTATTAGCAAAGATAGGCTTTTTCATTTCTACTGAATTTATCAAAACTCAAATACAGCAGATTAAATGGTAATTCATTAGTGAAATATTCCATTAGGAATATCCCACAATACCTTCACTTTTTCATGCATGCATTCACACACACACACACACACACACACACAGAGATATATTTTACAATCTCTAAGATTTCACCAGTGGTCTCTGTTAATGTGGGTTTTTTTGCCACTGTTGATGTCAGCAGGGTTTAACATGACATAGTGCAATTGCTGACTCTGTAGGAGGCAAAATGTTGTGTACAAAATTGGCAAAATCTGAAATAAACAAGGGGAGTAATGGAATGTGTCCCTGGAAACGTTCTGTGGTAATCAAGTTTGTAAAGGACAGAATATCTGGGAAAATTATGATTTCAAAAGAACGTGATTGCTGATCATATTGACATGTACAAGTTAATCATTAGTGTTATTAACAGTATTTTCATCATATTTTACTGCTATGCACTTTCAGAATCTACCAGGATAAGACAAGCATTGCTTTTCACAACTGCTGTATTATTAAAGAAAAAAAAAAATATCTGAAATTCTGTAAAACTCTGAATTGTCAAGGCATTGCAGTTGTCTGAACAATGAGCAATAATAATATCAACTTTCTGGTCCTTTTACTGTAGCTGTCATGAGAATAAATAGTGAACACGTTGGTCTTTGGAGGAGAATGCAAATAGGGGAAATCAAGTTTAAAATGAGAGACTACAATTATACTTCTTTTTATCTCTCAATTTTCTTTGGATAGGGATTGGAAGATATTTTTAAAGTCATCTTTTAACTACTATTATTTTGGTCCATTTCATAATACATTTTAAAGCTTAAATCTCATCATTTTATTCCTTCTATTCTGTCATCTCATTGAAGCTATGTGTTATAAATCACAGACTAATGTGAAATGAACTAGTAAATTGGTACATAATAGGCAATTTCTTTATATCTGCTGAAGTATTTCACATGCACTGATAGATATATTACACTGGATATTCATAAGTGGCTTTTGAAGAATGCAGATTCAGAAATCTATACTTCTGGAGAAGTTTAAACTCTTGACATTCATTGTTCTGTGAAGATGTGAGAGTTTGGGCCTGGATTATTTTGTTTGTTTTGTATTGTTTTTCTGGTGATAAAGACACAATTACCTGTAGCCATGGAAGTCTTTTGGGAAAAGATACTCCAGCTAAGCACCACAGGAAATAATGTCTTTATGATGACCTTGTGTCACTGCAAGTACAAAACAGTCTTCACAGCTGAATGCTCCAGCCCTGGGGATTACTAATGATGGAAAGTAATAGCTTTTAAACTTCTAGCCACCTGAGCTGTGTGTCACACACATTTATTCCCTTTGGAATTTTAAAAATGTATTTATGCAGTATCTCCCAGGATGTTTTTAGAGGAGCAATATCACCTTGGTGAAGAATTCTCATGAATTTCAGGCACAGCACAGTAAGATGCTGTTAGTGATGAATTACACCCAGGGAGCCAAGGAACTCAAAACTGCACGTGGCAGTCTAGAAAACATTGGTCACTTTCTGTTGTGTTGGTGTTCAGTATATTCAGTGAAATACCCTTTGGAAATGCTTAGAGAAGCAAATCAGGAAAATAACTATAAGGATTTCTCCTTTGTTTCTATTCTGAGAGATAAAACAACCGCTTGGGTAATGAGAAAAAATCCAGAGATTTACAGGCTTAAAATACAAGGCATGTCTGTTGTGACCCCATTTGTCTTTCAGCTGATCTGTTCCCTACTGAGCACTGCCCTGCGTCCTGACCAGCCCAGGTATAAGACATGAGTCCTGAAGATGCCTGTTATTGTTTCCTTTCTCAGCACACAGGAAGTCAGTAATAATTTCATGGATACCCTGATTTGTTTATGGAATCCCATGGTGGTTATTAATGCAAGACCCAGTGAAAACCTGCAGTAGAGAAGGTCCTTTGCCAGAAGTGCTTATATAACCACAGGGTGGTTTGGATTGGAAGGGATACTTAAAGATCATCCAGTTACCTGGGCAGGAGCACCTCTCATTGTCCCAGGTGGCTCCAACCTGGCCTTGGACACTGCCAGGGATGGGGCAGTCACAGCTTCTCTGGGAAACCTGTGCCAAGGCCTCCCCACCCTCACAGCCAAGAATTTCTTCCTAATATCCCATCTGACCTCGCTCTCTTTCAGCTTGTGATGTAACCACTTCTGCAACTGCAGTATGGCTGAGTCTGAGGTGGAGTATGTAACTAAGTGGTTGCACTGCAAGACAGCTGCGTGACATTAAATGAGAATTATTGCATGTATTCAGCCTTTAGGAAAAGGAAATAACCTACTTTCACTTGACTTATTTTGTCCTTTTGTGACTATTTTTGAAATTTATTGGGACAGCGGGCTTTTTTAATCTCTAGCTGGCAGTGGGTGATTAGTCACAGATGGACAATTGACATGAAAAAAACCAGAAAATCTGTGCATTACCAAGTACAGAATTCAATAATGCAAAGAAGTGAATAGTATAATTATATGTAAAGATTTTACTGAAGCTTTTCATATAATGCCTCATGAAATTTGCCCTGAAAAATATAATTCAGGTAAATTGGGAAAAGCATGAAGAGAAAATTACCAGAAGATCATTAAAAAGTGCTATGATAAACAGTGATGTGGTGGGTTGTTGGAAGGTTGCTGTTGGAATATCTAAAGGATTAACAACTATTGTCAAAGACACAAAACCATACACTGTGTTCCCTTACAAACTTCTATGCAATTTTTCCCCCCTATCTTGTACAGAAAATATTTCTGTGATATTGCATTGCAAAGACCTTCCAGTGGCAGGAGGGTGCTGTCCAAAGAAGGGTAAATCTCTGGGTTTAGGAACAATTTATCAACAGATAAATGGTTTCATGTTTGTTTTCCTTCTTAAGCTACTTCTGTCTGTCAAGAGCATGATTTTGACAGCAATTAGCACAGTGCCATCAGTGAACACTACCCACTCCTTTGTAGTGTTGAAGTCTTGTCTTTGGCTCTGACAGTAAAGCTAAAAATAATCATGTGCTTCTAACAAAACCTATCTCATGGGATTAAATTTGAAAACAGAGCAGGTACGCTTTGCTTGTTCCTTCATGAGTAGAACAAGAAGTCACCACAGTTGGAAAGTGACAATTTTTGTAAGTTTTTAAGTGTCCCTACGGCTGCTTCTTTCTGAAAGGACTGGTTATTCATTACTGCAGATTTCATAATTTTTTCTCAGACTGAGACAGTTTAATTTTATCTGTTGGGAACAGTGATGAAAAGAAAAACAACCCACCTACTGAAACCAGCAGAAGCACTTGGAGGATGATGGAACATAAAACAGTAGAGTATATATGGTCAGGTGGTTTAATGATGCAGTTTCGTTATTTCATGATAATTAGTGTCACTTGCATGAAAGCTCATCCCTGAAATATATGGATTTACTCAGAGATGCTCTGATTCCTTGGCACCCTTAGGGACAGCTGTGAGGAATAACAAAGGAAAAAGAGGTTTGAGCTGGATGGATGCTCAGACAGATGGACAGACAGGTGATTTACATGAGTGTATGATATGTAAGCTAGGTCCTGCTCATTAAGGAAGGAGTTACAAAAAAAGAGATGGGTGAGTCATTTCCAGTGTTTCATGGCTGACACCAAAACTGAGTTCTCCCCCCACTGCAGTCAGTGTGCTGCTCATGGGATCATTACCTTTGTGACTCAAGGTTCAACTTCCCTTTCCATCTTGGGTTTCTTACGTAACCAGTTTTGTTAATCTGAGCTTTTCTTCTGCCCCTGTTGCCAGTAATTAGGAAGGGACCCGCACACCTAAGAATAATTTTACCAAAGTAGGGTCATTTCTCTTCATCCGAGGAGCTGTCAGAACTGTTTCTTAGATTTGTTGCACCCACATATTCAAATTGTAAAAAATGTTCATGAAAATGAAATGCTTTTTCATTTTTATGGTGCACGAGGGTAACAGGGCAGCTTTACACCAGATTCTGTGCTGACTTGCTACTCAAACTACCAACAGAGTGCACAGTAGAAAATGGTTTGATTTTAAGCAGCTGGGGAAGGGGCAAGGGAGATGGTTCACTGTCATTAACAGCAGAGATACAATGCTATTTGTAGGACATGAGAGCTATTAAAATGCCCAGGATTTTGTTCATCCTTCATGATCATACGAGGAAAAGGATTTTATAGAGGACTACAGAAGCTTTATAGCATTGTTACTGGTGTTCTTCATCATTTCAATAGGTTTGCAGAGGTTCTGTAGCCTGGCATAAAAACAAGGTTTCACCTGCAGGCAAACACCCACGAGGTCTTCCAGCTCCTTCAGTCCTCCTCTGTTCCTGAAAAAATAATGATGCCACATGATATGATGAGCTCCAGCAGAAAATAGAAGCCATCCTACTAATCCTTCCCAGTCTTGAAAGACTTGTACCAAGTCAAAATAGATACTGTTTGTGATTGCAGCTGCATTGTAGGATTCTTTTTATTGCTTTGGCTAAATACACACTGGCATTTTTGTATCTTGTCCAGTATGCATGAAAATAACGAAGGAAAGATGTTCCCTTTGATACTGAAAAATAAAAAGCATGTCAAAGAGAATTCAGAGATGTAAATGACATGTTAACCAAGGAAATTAATGAATTGGAGAGCAGTACCTTTTACCCTCATGTCTTAGACTTTCTGATCATCTCTAGAGTAATTTTAGTGGTAAAACTGTTCATCTAACGAATCTATATAATTGCTACCATATCCTTGTAATTAGTAGTTAAAAATCCCACAATACTGGAATTCTGGCATCTCCCCTCCTCCATTTTATTTTTTTTTTTCTTTGCCTCTGCTTGCCTACAGTTTCAATTGTGTATTTATCTCTCCAAAAATGTTTTACGAGCATAATGTATTCACATAATATGAGATCATACTGACAATTGTATTGCATCTCTTCTAGTAGTCTCGTTCAGACTGTGCTACATAATTTCTTTGTCAAAGAGTAAAGTATTCTGTCTTCTGAGTTCCTTCTCTTTAGGAACTGAGGAGTACAAAGTAAAGTAAACTCTGACACCATGAAGGCCTCAAGATAAACATATTTAGCAATTATCCTCAGCATTATGTGGGAAAGATCAAGCAAAACCAATCAATTTTCCAAACCAGCCATTCAATCTCACTAAAACAAAAGCAAACAAAGAGAAACCTGCCTTTATTTTTCCTTCTGCTACCCACATGGCCGTTTCCCATCTGGATGTTCTTGTCGAGGAAAGGGAAATTTCAGGAGGCTTCCTGGCTCCTACCAGCACAACGTCAAAGCAGTGCAGTTGAAGCCTGTTCAGGTGACCCTGGTGTAAAAATGTTCCAAGTTAAGGGACTATCAAAATCAATCCTCTCAAAGCACTGGAGAAGGCTCAGTTTTCCCTAACCCAAAGGTAGAGGCTGTGCACTGGTACCATGGCACTTTGACAGGTACACACCAGCCCCAGTCTCCCACAGCTCTCACGGTAACTCCACTACAAAATCACATGTCTCTCGGGCCAACAGAAGTTCCTACAGCTGATATTTTAAGAACTCCACACACAGCTGGGTTCAGTGTGACAATGTTGTCAGCAGCCTGACAATTTGCCTCCCAAACCTGCCATTTAGAGGGCTTTGTGCTGACCCAAGGCGTGTGAAAAGGCAGAGGTGAAGAATTTAGATGTTAATACGGATATTTTTGAAGAAAGGACTTGTAAAGAGCAAACAAAGTTGTTTTGCAGGACTAACCTTGGGTTGCTCAGGGTTTTATATAGCTTGTTTAAACAAGATTTACAGTCTCACTGCTTTTGGCTATATTTGGGGAATATTGTGTGAGTAATGCTCAAGTGCATTTACTCTATAAGTTTTAAAACCTTCCATTAATTAGGAAAAGTCTGAACGTGGAGATACACTCTAAAACTGGTAAACTATCCAGAGTCAGCAGTTTAACCTTTACCTGCTCAACACTATTTAATAAAAGAGTTTTATGGTTCTGCATCAAAGGCGACACGTGTCAGTCCAATCTCTGCAAATTTAGAACCCATGGATCTCTCAGACGACTGTGATGTTTTGATTGTCCTCCTGACTTCACAACCTATGTGCTCCCTTGAGATTTGATTTTGTGATAAACCTGGAGTTTTTTAGCCACTCATTTTTCTGCTGGATTGCATGTGTTCAAAATGTCCTGGCTCAAGTCTCTATTATATTAGTTAAATAACATTATAAAACCCACTGAATTAAAAGTCTCCTACACAACTGTTCCATGGCTCGGGGTTCTGAGGAAGCAATTGCCCATTACTGCACTTCCTGAATCTCTGCTGTTTTGAGGGAGTCACAAAATTAATTTATTCTTTTAATCCCACGATGCTTGTTCAGTCTGGCAGCTGTGGAGAAGGTCAAGGGAGGTAAAGCTGTGTTGCTTAAGCTGTAGTAGTTCTGAGAAAACCTGGGTCACTCTAATTACTGCCAGTCCAAGCTAAGCATAATGGCATCCTGCCTTCTGCTTCAGAGAGCCTGGCGGTGCCACGCGCCTCGGGAGAATGAAACACACTCTCTGTGTCATGTACTCGGAGGGTTGAAGTGGCAGCCACTTGGGGATGAGGCTGGATTTGCCTTTGAATGAAACCCTCTGAAGTAAAACAGCCTAACTGCCTTTCATCAATAATTACACCCGCCACGTAAATCAATCACCAAACGGGTCTGCCAGTGCACAGCAGATAGATGACATTTTTCTTACCTAACGGAGCCCTCGGCATAACAAAGGAGCTGCCTGCCCTGTGTGGGTTGAGTTTTCCTGTTCCTCTTGGAGTGATGTTTGTGTTCTGTCCAAAACCAAACCAACAGTTGGTTAAAACTTGGTGCTGATAACGCCAAGGTCACGGGTTCAACCCCCTCTTATTCACTTAAGAGCTCTTATTTACTTAAGAGCTGGACTCCATGGTCCTTGTGCACCTCTTCCAACTCAGAATATTCTGTGAGCAGGTACTATGGCCAATAAAGTCTTTAATTTTGGTTATACACACTGACTTGTGCACCTGGAACTCGTCATGCCCACGTGGTCCCACCAGTCTGGGAATTGAGAACATTTTACTGATGGCCAGCCAAAAGTATGATTTGCTTGATAGATCCCTATTTTCCTATTTTTCTGAGAATCCCACAGCCTTCACAAATTGTTCATTTAATAACAGAAGAATTCCTGGCCTCTGTGTTTATGAATGTGTCTGTGCATTAAAATGTTAAGCAAATGATGCTAGACATTTTCTACACTTGGAAGGGAAATGTTTTCAGTCAGTCATGTGGGAATGATTCAATATTTAAAAAAAAAAAAAAAGTGTATAGTATTTGAAATAATGAAGATGAACCAATGCTGACAGTTTCTGAGTCAAGCTCCTCTTCTGACGACATTTTTCTTTGTGACTCCAGAACAATAATTTGTGTAAAGACATTAAAAGTCAAAAATAAAATATACACTCCACTGTTACTTAGGTAGAGCTTGAGTTTATTGAATGGAGTACCACCTGGTTATATAAAAACACAGTTGAAACAAGGGGAAAATTGTCATGTTGAATACAAACTTTCTACACAGTAATCTTCAGTAATTTTAGGTATAATATCCAGACGTAGACACCTCTGAAAATGTATGTGATTAATAATTATGATTAGAAGTGGAAAATACTAATTTGAACTTACTTTCCCACCACCTCCAGTTTCTATTATTAATGATGTGGAACTTCACATTTAGAAATTAGCCACGAGAAGACCCTTTTAAGTGCTTTTCACCATGTATAAGCTATTTTTTTTTTTAATAATGAGCATAATTTTATAAGCTGAAGTTCACATATAAAGAACAAAATACTGCCTCGATTAGAGACTTGAGCTACAAAAAGACTAAAATGTTCAGCATTCATTCAGTTTTCCTTCAGGCTGTGAGGATAAGGCATAACCTCTCTCCTGATGATAATTGTTTGCTGCATTTTTCACGTTCATTTTCCCACTCCCTCAAAATATGGCTGCAGAAGGATGGAAGAATAGGAATGACTTCAATAAGGGAGGCTGAGTAAGCCTTATCCTCAAATATCATATGGAATTCCACAAAACTGTAAGGGTCATCCTCTGGATTAATAGTGTCAGCTGTCTGCATAATATTTGACTAGAAAATGCTAGACTTTACAAATTTAAGACTATGTCACTGAAAGGAGAAGGATGATCTGAATTAATTAATTAATTTAATTTTTTGTTAGTACATTTGAATGATGCATCAATTCTAAGCAGTATTCTCAGAAAAAAAATTTGGTTATAGAATTGCAGAATCACAGAATAGTCTGGGTTGGAGAGGACTTTAATATTAATGTAGTTCAAACTCCTTCCTACAGGCAGGGACACCTCCTACTACACCAGGTTGCTCCAAGTCCCCTCCAATACTGAATTTGAGATGCAAGCTAATGGAATCAGAACAGAAAACAAAGCAGTACAAAACAATCCACAGCAGTGAACTCAGAGATCATGGCACTGCAGAGGCCAGTGGCAAAAAACCTGTATGTCTCTGAGTGACTCCTAAGTCTGGCAAAATTCCTGATTTAACAAATGCACCAGTAGGGAAAGGCTGAATAGCGTTGTCTTTGAGTTTAGTGGTGAAGTCCAAGCATAAAGCACACTTGTAGGTGTGCAAAATACACATTTGGTTGTATTTCAGAACTGGATGGGTTTTAGATGGTGAACTACACTCTTCACTTGTGTGTGTACGAGAGCAAGGCAGATGCAATGAAGGAAAAATCCGGGTCTCCTCTTTCCCCATCTGACGGGCTCACAGCTTCTCTGACACCAGCAGACCTATTTTGTAATATCGTCAGTGTTTCCTTGTGGGTCTCCCCCAGGGTCTCTGGAGTGATCCAGTCGCAGCCCTTTGCAGAGAGAAGGTGCAGTCAGCTACCTCCAGTGCAGATTTCCCTCTCCCCTCTGCCATGGCTCTTGAGAAGGGTTAGTGTGGGGTATGTGAGGGTGCCTACAGCCTCCCTGCTGTCTGTTGGGTCAGTCACACACCTGCAAATGCTGTGGCACGACAAGGATGTGCCAGAGTGGAAAAGGCACCAGCAGAGCTACAGGGACATGGGAGGAAAACCCTTATGAAGCTTGTGCTAGTTACTTCCTTCAATGAGAACAGCTTGTGGCACATCCTGATGTTTTCCTTTGTGTCTCATGTTCTCACACTTTATCTATTGCTTGATTATTTTTTTTTAAGTATTCACATTTCAAAACCAAGCAGCGTTTTCTGGGTAAATAAGCAAAGTAACACAGAACACGTTGGAGTGTACTGATTTTTCATCATACTGAAAATTAACTCTTTGGTCTTTGTTTCATTGTCAGCTGCAAGGAATAATTAACATCGGACAAAGGAGTGCCACTGTGAGGAGCAGCGCAGCTGAGATCTCTTGTCTCATTTGCAATTGTGCCTGAAGGTAACAGGATCACATACCAGGATGAGATCCTGCATAATTAGTTAAGAGGCTTCAACATAATAGTAGTAGAAAAAAGGCCATGGCGAAGATGCAGACAAGGATGCCAGTGATGCAGCTGTTTCTGCTCCTGCACCTACCCACGATTAAAGCCCAATCACACATTCACACACGTGTGTGGGGCTGTGCTGCCCTTGGAGCAGAAGAAAAAGTGCCTCTTACAGCTTTGTTCTTTCTGTTTCTGCAAGCACATCTCAAATTTAGGCTTGCACAGTTAGACATTATTTTCTCTTCCTCCACCCCCACTACCCCTTAACTTCAGGTTAATAAAGGCTGTGGATTAGTATTCATGGGAATGATCTTTCCTATTCTCAGAGTAACTAGTTCCACTGCATGCAATCAGATTGTCTCACGATGAAAACAGATAAAGAAGAAGACCCTGTGAAATAGTTGAGATGTTTATTAAGACAATGCTGACATTTGAAATAATTTTAGCTGGAATTGTGCCACACGAATTAATCTTTCAAGCAAGTGGGCCATAAAATTAATTTCAGTTAATTCAGCTAACCATAACAACACTTCAAAGACACACCACACTTAGAGACTGTAAGACCTGGAGGGTCACAGAAGTGGTGGGGGATTAAGTTCAAATGAAGATTTACTCTTTTCCCCTCCTGTCCCTCTATGATGAATATTCAGTCCCAATAGACTTGATAAAAAGTGAAAAAATTACAGCCAAATCCTTGCTGTATAGACTTAGAGAAGCATTTTTGAATGGAAGGTATTGATTTTGCCCATGCTGTTTTTGGCAGTGATGCTCATAGTTCAGAGCCTTATGGTTGGAGTAGCTGCATGCAGGGGACACCCCATCCTCCCCCTCATCTCCTTCCACCTATGTTTCAGTTTCTGTGTGCTCTGAACTATGCAGAGAATGGCAAGCCAGTACCATGGGAAGGGTCAGAGATACAAGGGCAAAGTGGTAGCTGGAGTCACCTTCAGTGTGGCTTTACCAGCACTTTTTATCTGCTCCTAAAAGCTGTGCCAGGAGTCCTACTGATGACAGCCAGGAAAGGACAGTCGAAACCTTTTCTTTCTCAATTGTTGAAGTGCAAGAACAAGGAACTTCGTGAGATTCACTGGGATCTGAGTTGGTCCCATCAACATTTTACTGCAGAGCTAAATTGAAAGACCCGTATTTATGGAAGAAGATAAACAGAAAAAGGGATGGTTATCAAAGTGCTTCTTCTCAGCATTCCCCAGTTTGAAATCACATTACACTGACCAGGAAGTACCAGTCCAGACTATCTTGAGACAGTAAAAGGGTGCCTGGTCAACAAAAACACTGCTTTGCTGCATTTCAGGAGATGATCTGGGCTGCAAAAGTGTCAGGACTTTCAGTTGATTCATGGTGACATCAGAATACAAACTAAAGGATCATCAGTATGTACAGAGGGCTCAAAATAAGGGAAAAAAGGCAGCAGTAATAGGTTCCTCAGTAAACAACCAACAAACTCTGTGGCAATGGAGATTTTCACAAGACGGTGCAAGATGATTTCACCAACACTTGTGAAAGATAGCGGGTGAGAATTAGGGAGTGTTACATTGAGCCCTGGTAAAACTGAGCTGTTGTACATGTGGCACGGGGAAGGAGCATGGCACCCGCCAGAAATCACATCACCGCTCATGCTGGAACATTAGTCACACATTTCACCCTCCTTCAGCCTAAACAAGGTCCTTTGTTCTGTGAAGTGGCTGCTTGAAATCAAGCAGATGTTGACTCATCTGTCTGTTTACTGTGCTGGTGGCATCAAGGATGTCTGAAGCAGCCCTTCCATTTGGTATGATGAGGATGGTAGAGCAGTACCCTACATCTTGTGGACTTTTAGCAGTCCATTATCTGACTTCAGGAGGATATTAGTCCATTCAGGCAGTTTAAATGGATGGCAGACATGAATCTGAATAGAAAGTAACCCACTGGAGAAGAAATTAACCACAAATGCACTTCTTTTTTTTTTTTTTTTTTTTTTCTTTTTCTTTTTTTTCTTTTTCAGGCCAGAGGAATGCTTGTGGTGGAGGCTAGGGAAAAGACTGCTACATGCTTAAAAATACCCAAATGGTTTCAGTTGAAGTGCAGTCTTTTACGCCATGAAGGGATTAACTGGGACATGTTTACCGAGCCATTCCTGCTGCCCACTCTGTGTTTACAGATGTAAACTGTGCATGCCATTCAGTCAGCTCGGCTGTTGCACTGGGACCAGGCAAACTTTCCTTCCAACCACATCACACCTTCCTCCTGGGCTGCTCTGGTTTGGAAGTCTGGCTTTGGACTCCCAGAAATATTTGGGGAATGTGACCGTTACAGTCAGACGTGTTCCTAGTGAAAAGCCATTTGTGAATAGATGGTCTCAGTCCCACAGCTGAACAACACTTTCTGTTACAGCTCAGAAACTGGAAAGAAATGGGAAGGTGGAGCAGCCAATGCAGGTGGTGAGTGACATGTGCTATATATGTATATTATATAAATATGGGGTCAGATTATTCTGGAAGCCACTCTGACTCCTATCTGGAAACTGAATGTCTTTGTGAACAAGAAAACTGTCTTATTCTGGTCACTGGTCAGTGAGGGCTTTTATTTTTTTCTTTTTAAATGAAATATTTGCAAATCCCTCAGTAAAGGGAAAAATGGCTTTAAAATAAAGAAGCACTTCTGATTTTCCAGTAATGCTGCCTGTTTCCATGTGAAAAACCTCACAAATTCTGTGTGAGCCTCTAAACAAAGGTTACTGAGGACAAACATTTTAGCAGGGCCTGTTGTGATTGGACAAAGGGTAATGGATTTGAACTAAAAGAGGGTCGATTTAGATTAGATATAAAGAGGAGATTTTTATTATGAGGGTGGTTAAACACTGGAAGAGGTTGCCAAGAGAAGCTGTGGCTGCTCCATCCCTGGAAATATTCAAGGTCAGGTTGGACAGGGCTCTGAGCAACTTGATCTGGTTCAAGGTGTCCCTGCCCATGGCAGGAGATTGGTCTGGATGATCTTTGAAGGTCCCTTCCCACCCAAACCATTCTGTGACTGTACGGTAAACAAACCAGGGACATAAATAAAATACCTACAAACAAGCACTGTTCCTCTCATTCCCACTTATTTTTGTTTAAATGGAAGAAAATTGTATCAGCATATCCAAGAAGAACAGCTGTAGTAGGCTGCTGAGCTTAATTAGCATCCTTGAAATTCTAGATCCTCTTTGCTCTCTGTATTCCTGAATGACATATGACACATATGGCACTGACTTGTAGAAAATGCACATATCTATAAATATATAAATATACACACTATATTTACACAAACAATGCATGCTTTATTTGCTTAGTCAAAAATTCTCCACCACTGCCTTTTCTAAAGAAGCTGTGAACCTGTTATAGCAACATGAGTCACATGTAATAAAGGAATTTTTCCTAGTCAAAAATAGCAGAGGCACATCCTTCAAGAGAAAAATAGGACAGATGTAAAAATCGAGGGAAGAAGATTCAGGCAGAATATTTCTCAGTGTACACCCCAATAAGATTTTTGTTTTGTATTTAAAGTTCTGTTGGGTGGAATACAAACATCAGCTGAGCCCCACACAGCTGCCAGGTCAGTCTTTTCAATGGGCAAGAAAGGGAAGAGAAGAGGAAGATAAAAATAACATTGATTGCCCTTCCCTCATCCACCCATTCTGTAATCCCAGAAAAAGAAAGCTACCAAATTTCTCAAGCCTGACTTCCCCTTAGTGAAGCCATGGGGAACTGTCACCAATCACATCCTTATTTTCCATATGCCTCAGCGCAGTTTCCAGGAGGATCTGCTCCGTCTTTCCATGTATGTTGGTAAGACTGGCCACCCTGTAGTTCCCTATGTGTTCCTTAATTCCCACTTTAGAAATGAGGGTTAAGTTTCCTCTTTTCTGCTCAGTGGGACATCCACCAGACTTCTCAAACATGATGGATAGTGGCTTAGCCACTTTCTGTGCCAGTTCCCTCGTGACCCACAAATGCATCTCTTTGGGTCCCATGGACTTGTGCACCTTCAGGTTCCTTGGATGGTCTCAAGCTTGAACTTCTTCTGCAGTGGGCAGTTCTTCAGACCCTGCCTTCCCCTTCTGCAACCTGGGCAGTATAACTGGAGCACTTTTCCATGAAGACTGAGGCAAAACAGTTGTGAGTACCTCAGCCTTCTCCATGTTCTGGGTCTCTTGTTTTCTTCCAGAGTGGGCCCATATTTTCCTTACTTTTCCTTTTATCATCAACATACCTATTGAAACTTTTTGCCCTTGATGTCCATGGACAGATTTAATTGTATCAGTGCTTTGGATCTCCTAACCTAATCCTGGCTGCTTGGACAGCTTCTCTGTATTCCTCTCAGGCTACCTGTTATTGCTTCCACCCTCTACCCTCTACTCTCTCATTGCTTCCTTTCTGCTTTGGGTTTGTCCAGGAGCTCCTTAACACACACTGGGATTTTTGCTTCATTTTCTCTTTGTTAGGATGCTTTGCTCCTGAGTTTGGAGGAGATGATCTTGAATATTAAGCAGGTTTCTTGGGCCGCCTTCCTTCCAGGACTTGAAGCCATTTTACTGTACCAAGCAGATCCCTGAAGAGGCCAAATTCTGCTCTCCCGAGGTCCAGGGCACTGGGCTTTGCTTTGTGCACTTCCTGTGACCCTCTAGGGTCTTGAAATCCACCACTGCATTGTCCCTGCAGCCCAAACTGCCCCTGAGCTTCACATTCTCTGGCAGCCACTCCTGTTAGGTTTAAATTAGATATTACTAAGAAATTCTTCCCTGTGAGGATGGGGAGGCTCTGGCACAGGCTGCCCAGAGAACCTGTGGCTGCCCCATCCCTGGAAGTGTCCAAGAGCTGGCTGGACAAGGCTTGGAGTAACCTGGGACAGTGGGAGATGTCCCTGCCCATGGCAGGGGGTGGAACTGGATAATCTTTGAAGTTCCTCCTACCCCAAAACCAACCCAAGGGTTTTTTCATTTGAAATTGAGGCATTTGTTTTGGGCCCCAGGGAAGCCATTCCCCCAGCAGGAATGGCTGGAATTCCTCTATCCTTTCCTTCAGGGGTTCCCCTTCTGACCTGCCATCCCTCTCCAGGCTCTGGTCATCTCTTGCTGGTGCTGGCACAAAACTGGTTGGAGTGAGATGAACTGGGGTTCCCTTGCCCAGAAACTTTAGAAGGGTAAATCCATCCCAGCCAGACCCAGTACATGTGGATAGTGTTTCAGTCTATAGTGTCTAAATCATATTGTCTGACACTTTCATAAGAAAATAACATGTGCCACTTTTTAAGGGGCCTTTGATCCCACTTCAGTGGATAATATACATACTTTACACCCAGCTGTCTGTGTACTTGATTGCATTTATTGTGGCAAAGGCAATACATTTCTCCACAGTTCCTACTGACCTCTCGCAGCATCCTAGAAAACAAAAACATTTTAAATTGTTCATTTAGTCTTCCTTTGATTTTCCAGTCTGATGCAAATGAGTAGTGACCTTTCCTGCCATCTTTTGAGGGCTGATTTCCTTCATTTAGTCAGCAATGTTCCTACTGAGCTGATGTGTCTGATGTGTGGCCTCAGATAACCACAACCCATCAGCGAGACCAAGGCATAAGTACATGTTGTTATATTCAGAGGAATTTAAATACATATATTTACAGCTCCCCAGGCACTGATATCTGTATCAGTGAGAGATAATTTGCAATAAATGCAATTATAAAACTGCACAACAAAGTTTTAATGCGAGTCTGCCTTCTGTGTTTTATAATCTTAATTTAAAGCAGTCTTTTGCATCCTAAAGGGCATCCCTCTTTAAAGAAAATTATGCAAATGAAAAAAAAAACCCAAACAAAGTTTGGAACAGTAAAATTGTCTTCTATTTAGTCCTATCTTCTCTTTCTTTTTCCTATTTCACTTTCAAGATTGGTCACAGGCCACTTTGAACAAGCTGGTTTCCTGATATGTGGCTCTAAGGTACAAAATAAGTGTCATTGTGTTTTCTACAGAAGTATCAGAGAACACTCATTTCATAATGATGTTTAGTGTTGATATGTATGTTAATCCCTTGAGCTCATTAGCAACAGGCATGGGAAGATGGACTTTGATAATCAAACAGTTGCTATTCTGAAGAGATTTACTCATTATTTTATCTCATTATCTTCACTAGAATTCCTGGGGATATACATTATGGAAAATGAGAAGAAATCCACTTTTAACTTCTTCATGAACACTCCTCATGTTTTGTTCAACATTTGTGATTCATAATTAAAAGTGAGAGGTTCAAGGTTTGTATTTTCAGAAGATTTTCTGAAATTTATGACTGAAGCTCTGTTATTCATCCACCATTCTCTCCTGTGTGCAGCACTATATTCTTATTTTTGTGACTGGTGGAAATCAGAAAAATTGCAATTCTGTGCCTTTGCTGTTGAAAAAGAATGTTGAGTGTTGAGATTCCATGTTTGCCAGACACTGTCACCACTGCATGGTTGTGGATGGGTTTTAGTCACTAAAAGACAATTTTTGGTGAAAGGATACAAGCTCAAATTGTTCTAAAACAAAATCTTGTCTAATTCTGGCCTTACTCAAGGCATAACCCACTGAAGTTCCATCACTCTTAAGTAAGAAAAAAAAAATAAAATTGGGAGAGAATGTTTTTTTTTCATGCATTACTTTAACCTCTAGGCTTCTTCAGAAATTGAAATGATAGAGAATAAATTTTGGAGAGCAAGCTGTGTAGCAAATAAAATAGAAGGGAAGAAGGGACATTAGCAAAGACCAGCCCTGCTTTGGCATCTTGTAGCAGGTCTGGGCTGTAGCTGCTCTCTATCTTCTCAAAAATTAATTTGCCTATGCAGGAGTGGAGAAGAGAGGATAAGGATTGATAAATATCCCAGGAAATTTGACTTACAGGAAATGAAATTGTCACTTTATATTTCTGGTGCTCGTTCAGAGAGCAGCAAGATAGGAGGAAAAAAAAAAATTAGTCTCGTTCAAACCTTCTTTTTTTTTTTATCTGGAAGAACAAAGGGAACACACTGAAGGGAGCACAGTACCACCGTTGATTTTTCTGGAAACAAACTCACCCACAACAAAGACCCCGTGAAAGACTCCAGGAAAATGCCATGTCGTATCTCTGCTCCACATTTGCTGCCAGCGAGGCTGAGATAAGTTGTATCTCCTTCAAGGTATTGCAATATAAGTGCTTCAAAAACGACCTCATTTTTCAAAAGTTTTATTGTTAAGTTTGAAGACTAGACAAGGTCGTACTGGTTTTACATCGCTCTACATGATTTTAAGTATATACAAAACCATTTGAATATCACACAGCTTGAAAGGTTGCAAAGGTCATTGTGTCCGAGATACTTCTGTACTTACTGACACATCAGAAGCCAGCACTGAATATTATAGTTCACATTTGTTGTATAGCAAAGATACACTCATTTAGTATCCTTAGTCTTCAAAACTGACACCTAATTTGTATGCAGCCATTCCAAAAGAGAAAGTCAACCTCAAAACCAGAGCCAGTTAATGTGGTGAGCCCTTAACACAGATAAAACAGAGCTTTATTTCCCAGGCTGTAAACGTAGCACATTACCCAGCTACATAAAGGTGAAGCCTGCCTACAAATACTTAACTGGTTCAGGGTGAATTTAATTAGGAGAACATTTTCGGTCTTGTTCAATGTCATTGTTACAATTAATGCAGAAGCCAGAGATCGTTTCAGAGAGTTTCTCCAGCCCCTCTTAAAGGGACATACTCTGTCCTACACTTCTGGTTTTGTGATGCTGGTTGCTTTCACTGGGAGAGAGCAGTCATGTTAATTTGTATCTTCTCCCCTATGGCAGTGGTGTTCACCTAGACCAGAAAAATAAAACTCAAGGGAAAAAGTCTTATTCTAGACTATAATCTGATTCCTAACTGCTTTGTTAAATTTGAAGTATCCCATGCAAATCAAGAGTTATTCCAGACTTCTGCTGCTGGCACTGGGAGTAGAATTTGGTACCATGGCTTTATGATGCCATTTCAGGAAAGGTTTTTGGTAGTTGAGGAATAATGTGACAGGAATAAAAACCAGCACATAGGTGGAAATTGTAAGGGCATCACAAATATGATTCTTTTGCAAATATCATGGAGTGTTATCACAAGCTATGGAGCTCTCCTTGCAGGCTGTGAAGACTGCTGGCAGGTAAATGCTGACGCAGGACATAAGGATGAGAATACTCAACACTAAATTAATACAAAATAAAATTACTATGTTACATAGGATGACAACTCTACATGCAGATGAAGGGATAACAATTAAATTGCTAAATCAAAAATGATTAATTCAAAACCAAAACAGAAGTCACAAAAGATGAAAAACAACAAGAAAAAAGTCACTTAAAGCAAGGGACAAACATTTCAAAAGAACAGTAACACAAGTCATTAAACTAGGGAGCCTAATTTTCTAAAATGGCCTTCTGTTTTTTGGATACAGTTGACTAGAAGAATAGCTGCATGCTATTTTTCACATATGTAATTAAATTCAGGGTCAATTGCTCTCCTGTAAGAGGAAAATATCTCTGAACCTCTTTAAGTATTGTGTGAGCCCTAAAGAGATACATATTACTAATTTTTTTTTTAATTTTTTTTTTTTTTTTCCCCTAGAGCCTAAAGTGCTAAATATGGGCAGTAGGTAATTTGGGGATAGACCTGTCCTTTATCATTCTTTTTTTATTTTTTCTCATTACAACTACCATCATGATTGACTTTCTCTTTAAAATCGCTCATTATGCTTGAAGACCACTCCATATATACATCGTTAAGGAATGCTGTTAACACAGTTACAAACAAGACAGTAACAGTCTAGTGGCTTTTGTTATGCAGCACAAAGTAAAAAATAAAGAACAAACTTAGCAGTGTTGCACAGGACCTCAACATTTCTTACACATACTTTTTACCTTTACAGGACTCTTCTTTAGAAGTTTTTAAATGTCTAAGCCTTATAAAATAAATACTTGTATAAATACAGTTTAAGGATTAAGTCATTTTATAGAGGCAGGGTGTTCTGTTCGCTAAAATGTGACAGTTTAAGTGACACTATCAGAAAACCGCCACCAATATATCCCCAATTCTGGTATGTAAAATGCCTGGCTGCTATTCTAAAGTCTTTCACAGTTCAATGGATAATATATATTTAGTCTGTGGTGGAGAATGTGTGATTAAATGCAGGTTTTTTTGAAATCCAAACCATTTTGTTTCCAAGGTAAACTTTGCCCTTTGCAGACTGTGGGCCAACTAGCTGTTGGCCTGGGAAGCAGTGCCCAGGTTCATACTTCAGAGTTTTGGTGAGAATGTAACAGTGACAGAAAATATAAGTTCAGTGACATTTGTAATACATGCAGCTGCATCTCTCTCTCTCTCTCATTCTCTTTCTCCACATCAGCATGTTATGAAATTAAAAGGTTGACAGTAAATCCCAAGTGCTGTTATTTCAGGTAAGAGATAAAATGTCCCCTCGCTTCTTGTCCCAGGATTTTTTTTAGATTTAGGTGCTACTCTAACATAGTCTCAGCGCACTTTATTCCAAGTAAACTCAGATTGGTCTTCAAAGATTGGTGTTATCTCCCTCCGTAGGGGAAACTGAGGCACAGGGGAGAACGTCCCTGCTGCTGCTCTGTTTTTCCTCCTAAAAACTAGTTTTTAAACTGGGGTTGCTGTAATGGTGTTAAAACAACATAGTGCGTGCAAAGCATTTCTGTAGATGGGGCATGGTAGAAACCAGTCTCCCTGTGGCTCACTGGTGCCTGAAAGGACTTTTTTAGGAGTGGAGGCTGACAAAAGCCAAGCTTTGACACACTCCTACGACACCTCTTGCCTTCTGGGAGGAAGGCTGTGACCTTAAGAAGAGCCTACAGAGAGAGTTTCCTGGCAGTCAGAGAGTCATTCCTCCTGTGTGTCCTTTAGCACCTTGTTCCCTCGCCCCACATTTTCCTCCTCACAGAAATTCAGGGAGTTTCTGAAAGCAGCAGTTGGGTTGGCAGCTTCAATGTCCACCTGGGGTTGTGTGCTCACCTGTGGGCAAGTCATGAAATGGGATTTCTGATGCTCAGTGTGCCTTTTCCTATGGGAGTACCTGAGAGGAGACACCACCAGTACGCTGGTGTCTCATCTCTGCATCTGTGAAAAAGCACATCTTAAGCAGAATTAATAAACTTTGGCAAATTCATTAACTTCATAATACACTGATAACAGATTTGGTTACGTATGCAAACAGGTGATCTCTTCCAAGGAAAACAACATCAGCAGTGATACTAAACAGAAAAGATTGAGGTCGTGTCTACAGCATGCAAAATAGAGGAGGAAAATGGGGTTAATCAGGGAAAACCCTCCAGGTGCATGGACTCTACTGTGCAGATGGAAGTGATGAAAGGTAGCTTGCAACATCACAGGTACTGTGCTTTACAGTACCACAGAGTATCTTTCAAAACATATGTCAAAAATACTGACAGTGTTAGATAGGCACAATTACTATAATGCAGTCATCCCCAAGTAAACTTATTGCTAAAAGCTGCAGTATCACTTTTTGCAAGTAAGATGACAGTATGATGTATGGAGAACTCGTCAGCCCAATGTTCCTAAAGCTGCAAATGAGCTTCGTCACGCTATTTCTCTTCCCTTGTAAAAAGGATGCTGCTGTTTCCTTCATTCTTTTTTTTTTTGATTTTTTTTTTTCCCTTAACATGTTTCAACTGGTGGGAACAACTCAAAGGAGAACTAGGAAGATAATTCCACAGCAGAAGGGACGACACTAACAGATTTCAAGGACAAAATCGGATTGGATCATTTAAAGGGCAGGCTTAGACCTCCGTGCGAAAGACAGTTAGCGGCCTACCATAAAATGAGCGAGCACTTGGTTCATGGAAAACCCACTCAGCATCCCAACAGGCTTTGCACAGTTCCCTCTGCAGAGGGCCCTTCCGTGGCAGCGGGGTCTCCTCAGTCCTCGGCCGCGCAGCCCAGCAGCTCCGACCGCAGCGTGATCCGGCCGTACCACGACCACGGCAGGATCCGGACGTGCCGCGCGTAGATCGGGGGGTCGATGACGTTCTTACGGTGCGTGTCGTTGTCGAAATTTCCCTGGAACACCTGAGGGGAAGGAAAGAGGAAGTTTGAGATGGTGTGGGCAGCGGTGTAGGCCGCGATGTCCCTGCGGGCTCCTCTCTGTGATGGAGTTTTATCATCTCAACTTGAGCTTTAAACTGACAGAGAAAAGGTTTAGGTTGGATATTAGGAAGAAGCACGCCCTGGCACAGGTTTCCCAGAGAAGCTGTGGCTGCTCCATCCCTGGAAGTGTCCAAGGCCAGGTTGGAGCCACCTGGGATAGTGGGAGGTGTCCCTGACCACAACAGGAGTGAAACAGGATGAGCTTTAAGGTCCCTTCCAACCCAAGCCTGTGATTCCATGAGCTGACCTTGTAAAAAGAACCTGATAAGATCCAACAACATGCTGAGGCCTGGTGGACACTCAGCCCTGGTGGAGACAGAGCCTTCGATTCACAGAATCACAGAATGTGCTGAGTTGGAAGGGATCCACAAGGGTCATCAAGATCAGCTCCCAAACCTGCACACTCCCATCCCCAAGAGTCCCCCCCTGTCCCCAGAGGATCATCCCACCCCTCCTGCAGCTCTGGCAGCCTTGGGGCTGTGCCCACTGCCCTGGCGAGCCTGGGCAGTGCCCAAACCCCCTCTGGGCAAAGGAGAGCCTTGGCCTGAGATCCCCCCTGCCCCTGCCCTGACACAACTCCAGCCCATTCCCTGGGCTCCTGGCCCTGGTCCTCACAGAGTTCAGTGCCTGCCCCTTCTCAATTCAAAGCTTAATCTGCCCTTCCGCCAACATCCAGGGCCCCACTACGAAAGTTACATAAAAATCATTAACATTTAAAAAATTAAATGTCTTTTTACTTGGCATTTGTATCATCTCAGATTAATCCCAGGAGAGCCTGTTATTGTTTCCAGGAAAATAACATTAATAATTAAAGATAAGAAGAATTTTTATTGCATCACTTATGAATTTAGCTTGGATGCAACTATATAAACCCTCGTAAAGTTGGTGATTATCAAGGACACTATCTTCCCATCTGAAAAAAACAGTCAGCAGATGAATTAAAGGCATTGGGTTGTGACCTAATGAAAAAATCCTAGCACAGTACAGTGCATGTTATGATCTTATTTCCACCAATATTGATTAACCAACATATAATTGAGTTCCTAAACACCTGTCTGTGTTATATCAGGGCCAGCAACTATTGAAATTCAAAGGCCACATCACCAATTTTTGGCAAAATAATCAGATTACCCCCTTGGGTTATTTTCAGTTTTTATGGGAAATGTTCATTCTCTTGAAATGTCAGCCAATTCACTTCTCATTTGTAAAAGCTGGGTCTGACGGCTTTTCGACTGGAAATGAATGGCTGTCGTTTGCACCACGCAGGGAAGAATATGGACCTCCTGGAGGTGTGCTTATATGATTGAATTAATGCAGAATTACAAGTTTCCTAGAAGTTCTTGGGAAAATGTCAGAATTTGAATTCAGAAGAGGATGATATGCTATTTTATCCCTTAAGCTGATCCCTTCGTGACATGTTTCCAAAGCTTTTTTGGTCTGTGTGCTGCACCTCTTTGGGTTTTGGAAGCTCTTCTCCAGTGTTATCCATTCAGCACCTCATATGAAATGTTTAACGTCCATAAGTGGTGCTGTTTCAAAAGTGGAAGAGAGACTGACCACAGAAATATTAGTGTGAGTCTAAAAGGAAAAATAAATATATATCTACCATAGGAAAAATTGTTTGGTGCTCAAGCACAGTGTCGATTATATAAATCAGCTGGAACTTGGGTTAACAAGGTTGCATCTGAAGTTGAGTTTCATTTGTAGCACACAAAGCTCATTGTTGAGGTTACAGAGTAACAGCCCCCATCATTGGACTGCAGCCAGGAGAACTCAATAGTAATTTTTTTATATAGATTTGAATTTTTGTGCATGTATGTGACATACCTGTTGATATTTTTTTACCAAGCTGGATGATAAGTAATGAAGAACTACAGAAAGTTCTTGCTGCAGAACTTTTGGAAAATTCTTTTACTGTTTCATTCTCCCTATGGAAGATGCATTTCAACGATAACATTTAAAATAAAGGCTTAGAATAAAAAATGTTGTTTACCAGAAGAACCTTTCTAGGGCCCAGTATTCATATCTGCATACAGCTTTGCAAGATAAATAAAATTGTGTGATGCAAGCCCAGCAAGAAATACACCTGAAGAAGGTAGAATTATGTAATTTACCTACACCAGGAAAACAAGAATTAAATTTCATTTTTAACCCATACATGATTTCTTTATCGCTTGAAGTTAAACTCATCTGTTTCAGAGATCACTTTATGCAAATATGAAAACGTCCTTTCCTCAAAATTCACGAACTAGTTTCAAGGAATTAACTAAATGTACTAGAGCAGAAAAAAAAAAGAAACAAACAAAACCAAAACAACAAAAAAACCACAAAAGTTTTAAGGAAATAGATTTATCAGAAAGCAAGGGAAGCTTTGTCAACATCCACAAATGTGACCTGCATGAAATGTAACATTCAAATACAAATTTACTGGATTCATTTGCTGTGGCCCCATGGCAAATTTCTTATGAGAAAAACATATTCTTTGTCATTCTTCAATGAGGCTTCAAGCCTCAATTCACTAATGGAGTCAAGGAATTTGGAAAGAGCAGGGAGGACATGGCAAAACATATATATATATAAAAAAAAGATATTTCTGTAGCCAAAAGTAATTTTTTATAGCTTTATGCCCCAATAGTCAACACTAAATAAACCACCTAAGAAATTAAAAGCTCTTCAAGAGCCAGTACCTCCCACTGACCACTCCTCATATTTTTTTCTGAGGAGTTTTTTTCAGAATAAAACACTTCTGGAGGCTGTGATGATTTATTAGCATTCGAGGAGCTGGTGTTGGAATTGCAACATATGCAATAACACATGTAAAAAAATGCCCATTGACACAAAAGCCCCCCCAATCAAACCCAAGATGATTGGTGGTCGAGGAATAAAGAACAGAACGTTATGTTATTAATGTGCCAGAGCATAAAGCCAGTGATATTGTCTCCTTGCAGTTAATTGCACTGCTGATGGCTGATGATGACTGACAATGCTGTAGACTGCTAGACTCCTTTAGGCTACTTTCAAATCTTCTCATCTTCCTGTTAAAAACAGCCTCTGAAATGGCATTTGACACTTCAGCTGGCCTTGAGTTACCTACAGCAGGCTGTGCAATTTATAAATCACATGTGGAATGTGATCAAAAAAAAAAAAAAAAGAAAAAGGTCAGATTTGGTTTGGTGTCCTTAGCTTTGGAGGCATAGACAGCTACTGACCTCTAGTTGAGAAAAACAAGATAGCTATTAGCTATGGTCCCGTTTCTAAAATATATTTACTTCCTACATGCCAGCCTGCAATGTAATTTATTTTGCTTCTTGAAGGCAACAGGCAAAGCTTTCGTATTTTTCCAGGCAACTCATTCAAACTATTTTAAAAAATGAGAAAGGTTTGTTTGTTTTTTTATTTTTTTTTTGCCCCCAGTAATTTTTGTTTGCACTCACAGAAATTCATCACAGATGTGAAATGAGATGATTGGCCATTAAAGTAGCAGAAGCCAAGTGGGAGCTGGAGGAGACACTGTTCTTGGAACAGCTTTTCCATTCCATGCTGCAAAGGAGAAACTGAACACCCTATTTCCTTCTCCTTTAAACCTATAATTTGCTATGGGTTGATCAAAGATAGAGGCTGCACACAGTGTGAAAGATACAATATTTTATGTATTTATACAAATGTATATACCATATTGTATGGTATACAAGTGAGTAGTGTTTTTTTTTCCTTATATATAAAATCACTTCAGAAATGATGAAGAGGGAGAAGTGAACAACCTCAGGAATTCCCTGGGATCCCCTGCTATGTTGGGACTCATCCTCTAAACTGATGAACAGTAAGATGCTCAGCACCAGACAGGATTAAGCTCTCAGCTCTTACTTAAATGTATTATAAAGTCACAATATTCATCCACAAGTCATTATTACCAGCCTAACAATATCTGCATAATTTCTGTGTCCGAGACTTTAAAAGTGGTTTGTTTGTTTGTTTGGTCTTATTCATCCTGTCTTCCTTTCCCTGAAATGCTTTGGAACCACTTTTCTCCTGATTTTTTGGGTGATTATACAAGTGTCACAGAGTAAGTATAGGATGAGTTAAATCACCTGCAGAAGAAATAAGAAATCTATGTATTCCATCCCTCACAGAATAAATCAAGACGTTCAGTTAACAAATAGAACTAATGAGAGTAGATCATGAATAATTTATGCTGGCTGCTGTTGACAGTCGTCAGTATCTACCTTTTACCTCCCTTCTGTATCTCCTAGATACAGATGAAACATTTAACGGAAGTTTCACTTTGCTGTGAAATCTGGGGTTTTTTTCTACAGTGTTCCTGCATTTGGGAACAAATCTTGTGTCTTACCCTGAGTTAAGGAAGTGGTGGTGGATCCTGTGTGAAGATGGAACTGCCAGACAGGACCAATGATGCTATTTCTCTCCTGCTCTACATGGATGAGGTACAGCACTGATTTGGTTTGGTGTCAGACTAGAAGGGTTTAATGGGTGCCATTCTTCTGACCAAAGAAATTTATGTATTCTCAGTATTGAAATGGATGATGGAGATAGATACACTTGCTAAAAGTAAGGATGTGGCTAAGTTTTTAATTTTTCCCCAAGAAGAAACTGAGAAGAAATAGGTCAAAGCACTCTGACCAAAACACACTGGAAAAATGAAGATGAAATCAGTTTTTTCTGTCCTCTGAGGACAGGTCTGGGATATTGCAGCAAGGGGGATAAACCACCTGTCCATATTTAAGGATATTTAAACACTGGAGTTGATTCTTTATATGGTAGAATTTTCATCCCTATATGTTTCTGTGAGCATACTAAATGATAATCTGTTAGAAAATGGTGCAGGATATAAGTCTTGTTTGAGGTGAAGGACAAATGAATGAATTAAACCTTGCCCTAAAAAGGAACTGTCTGCTCCTACACCCAGGGAGGCGGGAAGGCACTTGGGAGTTCTTGAATCCTATTTTCTGCTAAGAAAACCTCAGAGGGGATGGGAGTAGAGGAGCACAGCCTCTTCACAGGACAAGAGGTACATGCCCAGGTGATGTCTTGAGAACCTCTTCAGTCCTAACTCCTATATAATTTTCCCAAATTCACTGACTTCTGTACTGTTGGACCCTGTCACCCAACTTTTGACTTTTTCAGGCTTTTTTGTGACATGGTAAAAACTGTAATAGGAAAGGGATTCTGGGTTGATGTTTGCACATCAGAGACCAAGGTCTAGACTCATATCAAATGATCTTGTTAGTTTATTTTGTACAAATTTAGGTTCAGAAATCCCAACTTCTGCTCTCCAGCACAGTGTATTTGATCTTATTCTGCTCTTAATTGCTCTCGATCTGTTAAAGAATCATAATAGTATGCATCTAGTTTATTCATAGGGATGTTAATTAATACAGGATGTGATGCATTTTAATGGGACAATGATTAAGAGTTTTCCATTGTTCCTAATGGAATATGCATATAGCAATTAACAACCCAGCTGATGATGAAAGAAGAAAGAGTTTAATTGCTTTGGCAAATGGTAAAAACAAGTTTAGACTGGAACAGTGGCACTAAGTCAGAGTGCACTTTCTTTTAGATTTGGTTGTGACTGTGTTTATCACCAGAGATTTGAGTGCTGGTTCTCCTTTACAGAGAAGTTAATGGAATATTTCACTAAAAAACCCCAAAACAACCTGGTTTGGAGAAGACATTTCTTTCACAGCAGAACATTTCTTTCTCTTTTTAAATGCCAGGGATTTGAAATAGGATGTGTAGAAAGTACTGAAGTGACTATCTGTCACTTCCATTGAATGCACTGAGGTATTCCTACAAAAGGTGAGTTGTTTGTCTCCAATTTTTATCTGACAACCAATTATGCCAGACACATCCATCCATGTCAGGACCTTCTAAACTGCAGGTCCTGCCTAAAACAACTGATTTTGCTTTCTGTATCTAAAATCCTTCAGAATTTAACAGGGAAAACGAGTCAGTGCGGGTTAAAACCACAGTGACCTGACATTTGGCTCTTCAGGGTGGGGCTGTACAGTGCCACCTTTGGATAATAATCTTAGAAGCAGAACTTGACAGTGCAGTCATGCAGTTATGTACACAGTAATTCAGGACAGACACATTCCCCTAACTAATAGGTATAGATTTGATCAATCATCTATAATCAATGAAATCTAGGAGATGAAGTGGTCTAACCCCTTATCATTAGATCTCTCTGTACTCATAAAACACATGTCAATACATATCAAAATCTTTCTTACCAATTATAAACAAATAATTGATCTAGTTGAAGGATATGGTTTTTTTTTCCTGAAGAATTTCTTTTTACACTAAAAAATATAAGTGCAAATGGAAACACATTTGCCACCCTGAATACCCAGACCATTATCAGATGCATTTGCCATTTGGTATTTCAATAAAAGTATATTTTATTTTTTTTTTCCAATGAGACAGAATGTCACTAAGATATTTAGTAAATACTTCACATTTAAATTAAAGGTATAATGGCAAGAGAAAAGTTAAAATGCTTCCAGGTAAATCAATCAGCAAACCTATACTTTCCCTATCCTGCTCATTAAACATTTGCAAAGGAAGTCGTAAAACTTTTTTTCATGTTTTGTGTTCATTTTATAGTGTAATAAAAATAATATTTTCATTGGGTATTTGAAACCCCAGCCATTAATTTCCAGAAAGAGAAAATCAGTCCAAAATGGCTATAGGTAATGAGGTATACTAAAGAAGTGCTTCACAGAAAATTACTGAAAATAGGGCATACTTACCTAACTATGCACCGAAACACTCTTTCTGAATATACAAATAAACTGCTATTTACACACCTTCTCTTCTGGAGTTAAACAAAGAAATAATTCCAATAAATGGAGAACTGTAAAGTTTTATGTCCCATATTTAATAGTGTTAAATCAGGTGCATTGCACTGATAGGTACAATATTACTGCACTGTGAATGCCACTGTGTTATATGACTCTTTTTTATTCACCTTGACTTTTATCTGTGGGATCCCATGCATATGGAACCCCATAAAGCAGGCAGTGTGAAATAACCCACAGACTGTGGTGTTACTACAGATGAAGTCCTCTGCCAATGAGTCTGAAACACCAGTTTTCTCTTTGCTTTACCTTATCCTTCTTTTGTTTCTCATCCTGGTATATTTTCCAGTGCTCCCCATCATTGCTGTAAGCAAGCTTGTAGGACCCCACAAACTGGACATGGCCAAAATCTTTAGCTCCTTGGGTGATTATCCCAGTGATTTTTGTAGGGATGAGCAGGTCAACCTGAACAGAACAGAAATTAAACAAAGCAGGGAATATAATTAGAACAGTTTCTGTTTGCAGTCTGACTTTACACCACAACAAGGCAAAATGGTGCAGCTCTAGCTGTGGCTCTACCACCACAGAAAGTAATTTCCCTTCTCCAATCTCCGAGTCAATCAATTTATTTTTGTTTTCCATTCTTTTACTTACTGTTTATAGCACCTACTGGCGCAACAGGGCTAATCTCACACCATTTTCCATTGTGCTCAGTGTCATACACAGCCCCGGCAAAGCAGCAGTTGCCACTGGGCATGATCTGTAGCTATAAACTGTTCCCACATGCTCCTAATAATCAGATTTCCCATGTGCCTTTCTGCCTCATTCACAGCTCCAGAGCCCATGCTTTACCAAGTCTTTTAAAACATTTGCTGTCACACTTCTTTTCCTGCTGAAATTTCTAACTTTTTTGGCTCTTCATTAATTTCTTTTTCTACCTCAAAAGCTCAAACTTTCTTGTTCTTTGATTTATTTTTTTTTTTTTTACTTCTTTATTTTATAATCTTAGCACAAGACTTTTAAAAATGCAAGGCAGTAATCTTAAAGCCTAATAAAATCTGAGCTTTCAAATGGCTTTCATGTGGGTCAGAACATCTGTGATCAGTTCTTTTGAACCAGAGCCCAACATTGAATGAAACCAGATTTGGAGCAGATGCCTTGAATTAAAATGATCAAGGAAGAGAATAAAATAACAGAAGTAAATTGACCTAATAATGTATTTTCAGAGGAATAATGGAGCTGAATTCCCTATCAAAATGGACATTTTCTCGAAATGAGGGTATAACTGAGGTTTCATTTTGTGTCCTCCAGCAATGTGTCAAGACAATACAAAAAAAAAAGAAGCAAAAAGTAGATTTATTTCAAATAATAAATGGCTGTGAAACAGTCAACATTTTTAATATTGTCTATTGAATCAGGCAAGAGAGAGATTAACAATAAAAATATTACGGTAAAATGAGAGGAGTGCTGAACTCCACGAGAAGATGACTGGTATGTTTTTGCAGAAAAAAAAAAAAAAAGAAATTAAAAAGAGATAATGAAGAAATAAAGAATCTCTGGCTGATGAAATGCTGAAGATCTAGTGTTGGCTTTTCGGGAAGCTGAAGCTCCATAAGCAAACTTGATTTTGACTGGAATGTGGGACTAAACAGAAGAACAGATGTGTTATGAAGCATAAGAAATTAATCAAGAGAGAAGAACAAACAAACAAACAAGCTTCAGAAGTCAGCTAGTCCAAGATGATGCCTTTGAAAAACAGACATTATGGTTTGGACTTGTCTGTGGATGGGGCCCTGAGCAGCTTGGTCCACTGGAAGGTGTCCCTGCCTATGGCAGGGGGGTGGAATGAGATGGGCTTTAAGGTCCTTCCAACCCAAACCATTCTGGGATTCTATGAATGCATAAAGAAGAAAACACAGGAAAGTATAAGAGTGCATTTATAAGAACAGAAAAGTGAAAAATGACTCTTTACAGCAATCAGACAAGGCAGGCTGAAGATCCCTATTTGATCAAATAGTAGCAAATAATGATTAGCAACCCTATTAGGAAAAGGATTAACTTTAAATATGCAGTACTGAGACACCACAACACTAAATAGAAGAATTTTGGTTTTACTAACACAGCTAATTTACTGCCTTCTGGTAGTAGCAATGCTGCTCAGAAGTACCCCAGAACATGAGGGAAGTATCCCTGTGGGGCAAAACTCATTCTGTGTTCCCTTTACTCAATGGAGAGAGAGAGAGGGACTCAATCAGTGACCACTTAGAACAGGAGTCAGCTTTGGATGCTTTCATGGTTGGCCTGAAGAGACTTTTTCCATCTGTTAGGAGTTCAGGGGGGCTTGCTTCCCCAGCCTAAGAGTGCCTCTGGGAAACGAATACTGCTAATTAGTATAAATCTTTCATGAATTAATAAACATCAGGAAGGTCTCCAGACCTTACTTCCAAATATTTTGGAGTCTAAATGAATAGTCTGTTTAAAAAAAAACCAAAACAAAACCAACCGGATCTGGTAAGGAATCACTAATTGGTCAACACTTTCAGGCAGCTTTTGAACTCAGCATTTCAGAGTCAGCTTTAGATTCTTCTTATAAATAATTTAAATATTATTATTTTACAAGTGTAACCTCTTTTTTAGAAGAGAATGCTTCTTGTACTAAAAGTCAATGTCTCTCTTGTTGACTTGAAAAAATGCCTCCACAAAACCAGTTGTTTATTTTTAAAATGTTGAAACTAAGCTGAAAGGATTTCACAAATATTTAACATGGCCATGACACTCAAGAGTACTTCTCATTGAAATTCAGAACAGGGAGAAAAAAAATTCTCATTAAGATTCAGGGGATTCCAAAGGTAAAAACACAATAAATCTTTACTATCACACAGATTCAGTGTTAATAAAAATGTCCTAGTAACAATTGTTTTGTGCTTATAGGACGTACCCAGTGGCCTTGTACTCTTGTTCAGAAAAATGATGTGGGAAGCTGGGAGGTAATTTGGCATATGTTCAATCTTTTTCAAAAAGACTTATATAGGACTGTGTAGAAAATGTGTGTGTGTATTACATTAAAAAAAAATTATGAAAAAAGAAAGATGTAATGAATAGACAGACTCTATTCCAGGTCTTGATAATAGGGACAATATATATTACTGGAGATGGAGGAACACAATAAATGACATAGCAACAAGCATCTCATTCTCATATTTTAGCATCTTATTTACTTATTTATTCATAAGCTGATGAGAAACCTTTGGGCAATAAAGATTATTATTAACCCAGCAATTACAGAAACACAGTTTGTACTCTGTTGTTTCATTACCTTCTACAAATGGTTAACACCCTTGCTTGTCATTATTCCTATTGAAACTACTTTAGAGCAGGAAGGTGAGAAGAATTTACACCATTTGTAGGCAAAACATCTGCGTTAAAGGAGCTTAAATGAAAGTCATAACTTCCCATCAGGGCACAGAACACATTTATTCAGTTAGTGCAGACTGCAAGTAACAGGCAATCAAACAAATTACCGGGGAGAGAAGTTGAATTAACGCACAACCACTTCGTGCTCCTCAAAGCTGAATGAGATCAGGATTAGAATGTGACTCTGGGTTTTTCAATGCAGCAGAATTTAAAACGAGGTAAGGGCAATTAGTCTGCAACTGATAGGATCATTAGCTGGTTACACGAAGAACCGTGGTTTACAGTTAATGTACATTTCTACAAGCAGCTGATCAAAAAGCAGTTTAACATCTTGTGTCTGAAAGAACTCTCTCAGGCTATAGCTATTCCCTTTTCCCACCTTGTTTCAGATGTTGCAGGTGATTCAGTGTGATTTGGAGGAGAATTAATTTAAGGAAATCACAAAGATAAATCCACCTGCGTATGAAATATTTTTAATGAACCACTGCATGGGTGTGCAGCATGCAATCTGTGTCTGTGCAGTTAGAAGTGGAGTGACATGTATTTGTACTGGAAATAGGTCTTCTGGATCAGGAGAAACAACTTCTTCATTGGCCAGAGAAGCTGTGGCTCTCCTGTCCCTGGAAGTCTATAGTCCCTGGGACTATTAGGAAGTCATAGAATCACACAATCATTCCGTTTGGAAAAGACAGCTCTAAGACAGAATCACAGAATTAACTAGGTTGGGAAAAGATCTTTGAGATAATCAAATCCATTACTTAATTACCTAATTAGGTATTACCTAATACCATTTCATCAGCTAAACCATGGCACTAAGTGCCTCATCCAGCCTTTTTTTAAACACTTCCAGAGATGATGACTCCACCATCTCCCTGGGCAGTCCATTCCAATAGCCAATCACTCTCTCTGCAAAGATTTTTTCATCATAGTCTCTCCTGGAAACAGAAATATGTGCTGCAATTCTGGCCTAGAACAAGACGAGCCTGGAGAATACACAAATTGCAGAGGGAAGATGGGTCTAGGTGGCCACACTTGGTGACTCTGTGTGACCTTGTTTGGTCGAGGGACCAGGTCATGGAATCCTAGAAAGTGGGGATGGAAGGGACCTTAAAGGTCATCTCACTCTACACCTGTGAGCAGGGACACCTCCCACTATCCCGGGGGGCTCCAACCTGGCCTTGGACACTCCCAGGGATGGGGCAGCCACAGATTCTCTGGGCACCCTGTGCCAGGGCCTCCCCACCCTCACACATGGATTTATGGGATCACCTCCTGTGATTGTCTGGTACATGGCAAACCCCAGTCACGCTGCCCAAAATGTAGGATACTGGGAAAGCACACACAGGTAGACTGTTTGTACTGTCAGACACCATGGGGGGATGAGTGCAGACCTGCAAAGCAAGGCAGCTTTATCACAGGACAGCATGTCTGCACAGGTGTGCTGCAGGGTTTTCACTTCCAGGTTGTCTGGAACAACCTTAGCAGCACATATTTTGGCTTAATTTAAACCAAGGGGAATCCATGGGTTTTGAGAATACTCCGTGTGAACCAATGCACAAAAAAGTGAAGGCTCTTTTTGTAGCAACACACCCCCTATCCATACTGCAGAGTTAAAGGAGAAGGAAGAACCCCCAGGATCCAGGGAGTGTCAGATGCTACTTCACAGAGAAGATAATGGGGAAAAGGCTCACTCAACCTTCAGCTGTGGATCCTTTAATTTTATGTTTTTTTTAAATGCTCATTTTAGTCCTCTACTTATACAAACAACTATGTTTTTGCTTCCAGTGTAGCTAATCCTATGCTCAGCTTTTCTTGAACCTTTAGAGTTGCCATTTTTTTTTCACCTCAGGTTTTCATTTATTTACCTTGGTGATTTTGTAGACTGTTTTGTTTTTGTTTTTGTTTTTGTTTTTTTTTTGCGTGTGTGTGTGTTTTTAAATCACTTGTCAGGTAACACTGAGGAATTCTTGGTAGTCCTACTCTACTTGGCAAACAGAAAAGCACCAGGATCAAAGAGAAAGAAACCTGGATCCAACAAGGTGGGGGCAGTACTTACTCTTAAGAAATTAGAAAAAAAAAAAAATTCTGCCATGGTCTCCAGTTGCTAATTCACCAAGGTGCAGACCTGCCTGTCATATATGCTGGTCTTGTAAGGACATTTCAGATACTTTGTGATGCTTGATATAAGGGCAGACACTCATGGCTGAGTACCTGAATCCCAACAGGAGAGTCCAGTGTAATTACCTGTGCTGAGCAGGTTATTCACTTTTTATTTAAGATCTCATGATTCCTTTGATTTTTTCTAGGGACATCCAGAGACACCCAAGTCTAAGGAAGGGAGGGGCAGGATTGTATGTCTACAACATAAAGGAGAAATGCAACTTTCCTTGTTTTAATTGCATCAGAGGAAGGTGCTTTGCATTCTCCTCCATGCCCAGACTCTGGAGATAAAGGAAAATTAGTGATGGTACAGTAATGCTTGCTGCATATGTGCAACATCTGTATGTTTCTAACAGCATTTCAGCAGGATTTCTTGTTTGTGAACTGTGAAGCTCAGCATTTCAGGGTGTTTTCCAAATGCTTGTGTTAAAACCAAAACAACGTAAATAAACACAAACACTCCCCCAATATTCCCCGAAATCACTAATAAACAAATGAACAAACAAACAAAAACCCAACACCAACTCAAATTATAGTCCATTATGGCTAATTGCACCTAAATAATCGAAGGCAAAAAACCTCCCAAGCAACTGTATATTCCTTGAAGAGAAATCTAATTTTCATCACAGTTTCTTGTGTTGGAAAGGTTTTTTTCAGTAGAGTCACTATTAGGGTAAATATTTATTAATACAACCTGAAAAAATTACAAAAAGAAATTAAGTTATGAGACAAGAGGAACTGCTTTAGAAGAAGCCATAATAATTTGACAGAAAGAAGCATTTTTTCTTCCATATTCTTCTGTACAGCATGTTTATGCTTTCCAGGTAAAATAAATAAAAAAATGTAATCACTTTTAATTGAGTCTGTATTAGCTGGCATATGTCTAAAATTGAACTTCTTTTCATAAACTCAGGTAGAGATGGGTTGTTTTCAGAAAAAAATAGCACTAGAGTCATTCTTCTTTAAAAATGTAGGATTTGTTTTGCTGGCTTCTTTTGCATTTAAGCTTAGACCTTCAACACAATTTTAATACCATGCCACTATATTTTTAATGTTTCCAGTCCTCTAGGCTAGGATAATAAATGCTGCTCTTATTTTCTTATTACCCCTAATTGCATTTCCCTCTGAATGACTTTATTGCCACAGTAACTGCACTAAAGAAACAGGTTAAAAGAATACAAAGTACCACCAGCTGTCTCCAACACAGTTCAAAAGTGATAAACTGAGAGGGGAGAAGCGTGTTTGAAACCTCCAAGGACCATCAAAAAATACTTTTCAGAAAGTTTTGGAGTGGAGCACACAGCCAAGCTGACAAGTCATTAGATTTCCATGAGCAACTTCTTAAGCAGCAGCTACTTAAAGAGTGAGGATTGTGTGAATCCTTCTTTAATGTACTTATTAATCTCTGTTATACATGTATTGCATGAAAAGGAGGAAAAAAACCACACTTAAATTACTACAGGATTTTGTCAGCATTTTAGTAAAAATTCAGATAAATCAGATGTATGTTTCTTTCAGAGCAACTTTTCATAACCAGACTTTACTAAGCCATGACTAACCCCAGTCCATAGACAACTCAAAAAAAAAAAAAAAAAAAAAAAAAAAAAAAAAAAAAAAAAAAAAAAAGAAAAAAAAAGAGGGAAAAAGCAAATTTTAGCCTTCAGATCTGGATTTTCAAAAGCTCCAAAGGGAGTTGTTGCTCATTTCCTGTAGGAACTCAAGGCAGCTGATGTTCTGCGGTTGAATCAGCACCCTGGTGAATCCTGCCTGCAGCACATACAGGATAAATTTGTTTTCATTACTCATCCTGTAAACCACAGTAGCTTCTGTGGGTCTTGGTAACTCTCACAACTTATGAGGGAGTACCTACAGGCCCAAGGGAAAGTCTAGTACCAGGAATGTTCGTGTTTGAAGCAGAAGAAAATTTAGAATTTTGAGGCGATAACATCAGTGATGATGAAATCTGTAACTTTACCTCCTAACATTTAATATTTCACATCTGCACACAGCAGTATTTGCTCTGTAAATGTAATTAGAAGATTTTCATCATAGAAATTACATTATTTGGCTTAATTGGTTACCAACAGTCAAGGAACTACTGATAAAACAGTATCAGCCTCTGTGTCTGCTATGGAATATTCAAAGATTATCAGTCCTTGAGGGTTGTAGGAGACTTAAAAATTTAATTTTTAAATTTTAAGTATTTAAGTTAGCAGTGATTAAGTAGGCCTAGAGAGTTGGTGGAGGCAAAAGAAGCCTTTGAGCTGCATTAGTACACTGCAAAAGTTGATAAAATCTGGAACACCACTCTCTGTTAGGTCAATCAGTTGGAGTTCTTGTGGGAAAGCCAAGGACAGAATGATACTTAGCCACTAAAATAAAGCAGAGAGGAAAAAACATACGAATATGATCATAAGCAGCTCATGACACAACAGGCTGATGGTGTTATGCCACTACTTTGTCAAACACTACTGCCCAGCAGAGACTGTGCAGCACCCATTATGGATGGAACTAGATAAGGAAATAGGAAAGAAATTAATTTACATTCAGTTATTTACACAAGGTTAAAAAAGGGGCAAAAATTGCAAAAATTTGCCTCTAAAATTAAAGAAAATACGCAAGATTGGATGACAATACGAAGTAGCTTTCAGGAGTGTGGTTTCTGTAAGATGAAATTTAGAGTCATTCTTGCTGTAAAAACCATAACTGTGAGAAGTTTTGATCAAATGTGCTGGCTATGAGTAAAAGTGAAGATAAAACACAGAAAAGAATAATTACTGCAGCTGAAAAAGATAACAGAAAAAAAATGGGGAAATGGGGTCTATTTAACTGTAAATTTAAGAATGGCATTAGAGAGCAGAAATGTGAAGAGTGAGTAAGTTAACATTCTATACCAACACTTCAAAAGTCAATCAGGAGAAATATAGGTATCTCTGGTTTCATTTGTCCTGGGGTTTTGGTGGATTAAAGGTTTTAAACTGAAATCAAAGGCTGGTGATGCAACACCTGGGAAAACAAAAATACTTCCCTACAAATGAAATACTTCAACTTCTGCTCAGCCTTCAGTAGGGAAGATGGTCTGACACTTTTTATTGGAGGACTGATAAATATCTTTGTAAAAATGTTGGGATCATAAACGGGCTCACCCACACATGAGCAGCTCATTTTGTTTTTAAAATGAAAAAATAATGGTGGTAAATGGAAGTTCATTATTTATCTGATGTTTTTTTCCTTTTTTTTTTTTTCCAGGAGATTAATAATGTTGCAAATAGCAGCACGTAAAAGTGTCCCAGTAATCTATGAGTATCTTGGCTATAGATCAACAAGTAAACTGAAGACAGGCTTGCACACAAGCTACTGCAAAGTGACTCATAATTAATATAACTACTGAGCTGTTGAAATACTAACAAAAACCTGCCTGTAAGCAAAGCTACATCTGACTAGAAGATAAGTGGGGTTAAGGCTGAAAGTTCCTCCTTGGGTTTAAAAGCTCTGACTGCATAACTCTTATTTTCACAGGAAATGCAGCCAAGACAGCACCATTCAGCCATTCTTTTTAAAAATGACTTTGCCCATCTGTCAACAGGGATTATTATGCATAACCTGTTTCACACAGTTATGCTGCTGTAGCTGTAAACCAAAAATGTCAAAATCGTGATACTAGACTTTGAAAACAACTGCAAGCTGCTTATTTAATTTGTGTGTGTGTGTGTGTGTTCCCCTCTGGATTGTTAGGACAAGCTTTTGTCTCCAGTGACATAATGCTGATATCCAGCAGAAATACACAAAATTGGTGCACTACAGTGCAGCTTTGGCTTTTTAATATAGAAATATTTTTCCAGGTTTACAGAAGAAATCAGGTTTCTTTTCCCTTTTAGGCTAAATGGCTTGGCACTTCTCAGGCAATAATCACATAATGTACTTGCTCAAATACAATTAAAAGATCTATTAATCTTCATTCTGCAGGACATAAGAAAGATTATCTGCGATTATTCAAAAGGACACCCTGGAGCCCCTATTATACAGCTTGTAAACAGACCTCTGGTCAAAACAAGGCTGGGTTACTAGCAGGACAGATCCAACCCTGGGACTCAGTTCTGCTTTGATCTGACACAGATGTGTTTTTCTGGTTTTCAAAACACCCTGTAAAGGCTTATCAGCTCTGCACCAACTGTGTAGTGTGTGGAGAGCACAAGAAATGACTGATTTGAGGATTAATGCTCTCCTAAAACTGTTGACCAGTTGGAGACTGTTGACTGCTGGCCTGGAGTTAAATGGGAAAATATCTTCACCAGAAAAAAAAAAAAAATAAGCAATAACCATTTAGTGCCAGAAAAAATAAAAAACAAAACAAACCAACAAACCTCGGTGAAACAAAACCAAAAAAAAAACAACCAAGGAAACAAACCCACCAAACTCTCCCAAATAAAACAAAAAACACCCCAAAATGAACAAAAAAACCCAAACCCCAAAAATAAGACCCAACCTAATCCAAACACCTCAGCTACTCTGAGAGGTGAAAGTTGAAGTTTGCTTTTGAAAGAGTTGATGAGCATCTCCTGGCCTTTAGGTCTGCTTGGCCAAGTTCACTTTTTATCCCAGGTAATGAAAAGAAAGGCCATGAAAATGGACTTCCACATTCCAGATAAAAGCAACAACTGAGTAACTTCTGTCATTTTTAGTATAAATTCCATTCTAGAAAGCTCCACAAAAGCTGACTGATAGGGATTTACTGTAGGAATTTTCAAGAAACTTGGATTGACTGAACTTGCAAACAGTTCAACAGTTCAAATTTTAAACTAGAACCCACTGACGTAGTAGCAGTTAATTAATACTGCACTATATTTAGTTAAATAGTAAATAAAGTTGATCTGCAACCAGAGCTTTTGTATCCAGAAATGACAACAAAATCTATTTGTCTCTCAGATGTGAATGCCAGTTGTCATAAAGTTCAGAGATTGACCATTTCAGTAGTAGAATGAGTTTCTATTGAAATTGTCTATAAAGTTGTTTCATTTTCACAACAGGTATAAAAGTAAAAATAAGAATTCCAAAATATTTTAAATTTAGCACCAAAACCTAAAATGCTGCATTTTCACTTTGAATGTTTTTCAGCTCTTCATATAAATAAGAAGAGGTTGCTAAAATATTTTTTTTTTTTTTAATAAAAATGACAGCGATTCCATCCTTTGTACTGCTAAATAATTAACCAAAGGGGTGCTGATGCTTTAGTACAAAGGCAACAGGGTAAATCAGTCGAGACAAGTTGTTTCCTGAGTTTATTTGGAATCTTCTAAGTTTGAAAAAGAAAATGACAAAGCAGACTGGAGGTGTGTGGACATGAAGTGTGGTGTTTGAAGTTATGCCTGTTTTGGAATTAAGTATCTCTACTTATGCCTCAGTAGACCATTTTCCTTAGTACAATGTTTAACTCATTGTGAATGGTCCCTATAACTCGTATTAACCCAAAATATTATTTTTTTTAAATTATTTTTTTCATTGGTTTTGTAAAATTAAAGCATTCCTTTTGTACCCTAACCCATCTGGAAACAAAAAGAATGTCATGCAGAAGGCTGGCCCATAAATATACCATCTCAGCCTCTTGTCTAACAGAGAGAAGAATCTATAAAAAAAATTTTTATAAGGTTAAGAAAGTTAGGATCTTGCTGACTGAGGCTAGAAAAAGCATCAAAAGTGATGGTTCCCCACAAAGGATACAGGACAAACTACTTCCAGGGTTATAGAAAAAAGGTACTGTGTTTTTTAAAACTTAAACACAAGCTGGGATAAGTTTCTCCATATAAAGTCTCTATAACCCCTCCTGGAACACACACAGTGGACTCAATGACTGTTAATGGCCACACCTTGGAGATCACACTCTAAAGTTCTGTTGCAGACATGTTAAAAGCATTAAATAATATTACCACCATTCCCTGTGTAAATAAACCCATGTTATTTGTATGTTTCAAATGTCACACTTGCAGCTTTCTAAGGTTAACATAATAAAGATTTAGATAAAAAAATTACAGGCCATTTTCTCACTGAGAAGATTAGCAAAAATGTTTGCTTTTCACCACATGAAGAGTGCCAAAATTTCCTCAGGTGCGCTTTGGCTACAACTAGTTGCAACTAGCATTTTTGAAAAAAGAACAACAGGATTTTTTTGAACCAAAGACAGTAAAAGAGAAATGTATGGCTATGGATGGAAAAGCAATATACAGTCCTCTCAAAAACATTTTGCTACCATAAACAAGGCTGGATCCCAGAGAAAGTAGTATCTGAAGCAGAATATTTGCAAATTCTATATTTGCACAGACCCATGTAATCCCTCTTGACATTTGGTACAGCTGACAAAGAACTGCACACACCACAGAGAGTGAGGTCTGCTCTGCCATAAAACAGCAGAGAGACAGGAGACGATAAATTATTAACAAAGTCGAAATCTTAAAAAGTTTTGAACACCAACACACTGAGAAGTCTGTGAAAACACAGCTTTAAGAAATCTGAAAAGAACATATTTTCAGCTCTGGGCGATGTGGTTTCCTTGTAGATCCCTCAGATATCTTCTGCTTTTTTCCTTTTTCCCTTGTGTTCCCACAGTTCCCTTCACAAAATTAATCCTTTACGCTCCTTGCAGCCCTTGCTCTGCCAGGTGGGTATAAATCTAATTTGCCAAGATCCAGTGTTGACCATCAAAGAATTTGTGCCATGATGGAAAGCAAATTTTCCAGTCAACTAAAATAGTCAAAATTTCTAAGTCAACTTCATGCACCTGGGAGATGTTGTGACACAGCCACTTTCATACTACAGGGGACTGAAAACTGATTTTAGCTGTATAAATCAGGGAAATAAAGTTGAATATCAGTGTAAACATACCAGCAAAAAAGTCTACAAAAACCATACCTTAATTTAAATGAACTTCTACTAGAAAGCAAAGAACTACATTGTCTGGCAGACAGAAATAAAAGATCTTTGGCTTTTTGTTGCAGCAGACTGTCTGGTAAGGAGTGTATTACATCAAGAAGTCAAGTAAAAAGTTATATTCTCTCCACTGTCTGTAAGTAGATGTTTCTCATTCATGCACTGTGGACTGTTCCCTAGCTATTTGCTCTGTAGGCAGCAGAAAATATACCTCTATTACTGTTACACAAATCAGAAGTAATTCATGTCTTGCAGCAGATTATTGTGCTTACATCAGGTGGCTCAATGAAAGAACATAATTTTCAAATTTGCTATGGTACCCAGTAGTGAAAATGTTTGCTTTTCCCACAGAAATCCGTGTTTTAAAAAGCAGAATCATTAATAGACAATTTATATATTTTAAGCAACAGCATCTTTAGTATTTTCCCTCACTGACTGATTCCCAGCAAGTCTTTGCAGAAATGTCTTGCCACTTGCCTTCTCGCCTTTAACCACTTGCCAATGTGACACCCACAGGGACTATAACCGTTGTGTTTTCCCCAAATGTCATGTTAAACTAACCAGATTTAAAGGCTTTGTGGAACTGAGAATATTCTGCTCCGAGCAAGCGCTGCACTGCGTTTCACTTGGGATTAAACAGTGTCTTCGTTTTTTTGCCACAAAACACACACAGAAAGGGCTGGTTAACCTCCTGCTCATTACTGATGCAGTTATCCCCATAAGCTTCAGCAAAAACCTTGGCTACAGGCACACAGGCACAGCCATCCATGATCCCGAGTTCACAAGAAGTTGCAAGCTCAAGTGAACTCGACCTTTTTACATCCTGGGCCAGGGGCCTCACCCCCAAACACAAATCACCCCACAAGACTACTGAGTCAGGTATTTCAGCCCTTTCAAATTGCAGAGCCACTCATGAGGCAGATGATGCTCTTCCTACATATATTTCTGATTTCATGAGAGGGGGTGATATGGTGATATATTAATTTGCAGTACTTCCTGATTTAGAAATGCAATCAGCTTGTAAAAATGCAAGTGTTATCTGCTCTATTCAGTAATTTATTTCTGAAATTGAGATGATGATTCTATGATGATAGCACATTTTGGACTTTGGTTTGAAAGATACTTGGAGAGAGCTGGAGGGACATATTTTTGCAAGGACAAGCAGTGATAGGACATGGGGGAAGGGCTATAAGATGAAAGAGGGTCGATTTAGATGAGATAATAAGAAGAAATTATTCCCTGTGAGGGTGGGCAGGCCCTGGCACAGGGTGCCCAGAGAAGCTGTGGCTGCCCCATCCCTGGGAGTGTCCAAAGGCAGGTTGGGATAACCTGGGATAGTGGAAGGTGTCCCTGCCCACGGCAAGCAATGGCACTGGGTGATTTTTGTGCTCCCTTCCAACCCAAACCATCCTGTGATGCCATCATTCTATGTTTTGCAGTCATGCTGTTGCTCAAGAGCATAAAGGTCCGAGGCTAAATCTGAGAGAAATGTTCATGTTTTTAAAGTTTTTTTTTCCTGCATTCCTTACTTCCACTTCTGATGACACATTCAGCTGCAAAAGAGAATCTCACAGAAAAGCAGATTCATTTTCCTTGTCCAAATAACGTGTCTGAAGTGGACAAAGGCCTTTTAGAAAGGAGCCAAAAAAGCCCCCACGCAATCCCTTCCATTTTCTTGGGATATCTCAAAGGAAGCCTCATTGACTGAGATTGCAGTGAAATTATCTGCAGGCAACAGCCTAGCTGTATTTTGATTGCTTGGAAGTCAATTTGGAGTCTTAACACCCGCAGGATTTTCCAAAGGGCTTTTATTTGGAATGTTCTAAGGTTGCACCAACTCTTGACAGCAGGTGGGAGGAACACCCTGTAGAGACCCTTTAGCTGGTACAGCTCAAAACATCACAGGTGTGCGTGGTAGCCAGGGACACAATTCATTCCTGACACCACACAAATGACTCACGCAGGGTGGGTTGAAAACTGAAACAGAAATTCCAGCATAAAGTTTTGAAAGAAAACCTCAGATTTTAATAAGGCAACTATTTCTGTGCATTTTGCCTTCATTTGGCAAGTTCTTTTTATGCTGAAAGTCCTTTGTGGTCAAAAGGTGTTCTGTTGTAGAAAGACTCATATAATCTGTTTCTGTATCTATAGACATGCAGGGGCACACACAGAGGTAGATGTACTTACATATGCACATACACATCTTTAAAACACAGGTCATCTTTGCTTAATGGTTTTCATCATCTGTGAAGCTGCTCTTTGGGTTAAATGTGTGTTCTCTCCAAAACACTCCTTAAAGCACTTTTCCATCAAAATTCTAAATGATTTTTACATTGAGACTAATCCTTACCACAGCACTGGATGTCCCCGTGCTGAGGAGAAATATACAGGGATTTTTATACCTCTGTATATATATGTAGACATATGAATGAATTAATGATAAATTCAACTATGACCAGGTGAAAGCACATGTGGAAGAAGAAGCAAACTTAAAAAAGAAAAACATTGCTGAAAGCAAGTAGGAAAAGTTAATTTCTTACTGTAGAGGAAATCAAAGACTGGGAGACAAAATGTAGGTGATTTCACTAAGAAATGAGAATTAGATTCTTTGGGATGATGTGACTATTATATCTGGGGCATAGAAAAGAATTTACATCCATAGCTTGAAAATTTTCATTTTCAGTTTGATGCCAAGAACATTTTGGATTATATTAATTTCCTAATATTTTTCAACAAAGCCATGTGAAATGCTGAAAACATGTTATTTACATTATTTTTGCTTAGTCTTAGATTCATGTTTCCTTCCATAGACTCTAGATAAACACCTTGCACAGGCTTTTTCATGTTCCAGTACCTTCTAATACTTGAGTTAATAACTGAGACTTGGAGCTTCATTGTGGAAAACACCTTCTGAAGAACATCCATAAAGGTAGTTTTTGCCCCTGAGCAGACAAGTGACACCTCACCTGACAAATTCAAGCCACTGTGTGAGTCTATAGTTCAACATTATTAGAAACCAACAATCACCTGCCAGTGTAGCCCTGTTTTCCCATTTTCTCAATTATTTTTGTTTTTGATCCACACTTGGAAGTCCTTCAAAGTAAATCTGAGAGCAATGGGATGCACTTAGTCCCTGAAAGTAGAGGAAACTGACCAAATTTAGGACATGATCTTCCTGTTAATGACAGGAAGATGTATGACATAAGAAATATCTATTTTTTCTGCAAACATTCTCAATGTTACATTCTCAATGGTGTATACAACTGATATGTTATTTATTATACACATCTGTGCTTTCCCAAATATTTGTGGAATATTACAGGAATACCCTTCTCCTACTGTTGCTTCCTGGACCAGTTTACATGCCCTTACTCCTATTAACCAGTACATTGACTTTTCTGAAACTCAACACAAATATTTTAGGTCAAAATGAGACAAAGAAGACAATAAAATTTAACTAGGCACTGAAATTGCCTTTAACCTGTTGACAAGTGCATTGCTACACATAAGTCACATCTTGAATCTTGAATTTACCACTGTAACTGTTAAGAAGTGGATTCCATATGGAACACTGTGTTTTATTTGTTTAAAGTTTCTCAGGCTGCATATCAGAGAAGTCAGGTTTATTTCTACATAGCAAATGAAATGCAATTATCCTGGAGAAATAAAGAAGTAACCTTTCTGGGCAGAAGGTGATTAGACAAAATAAATGAGATGGGACTTGCTAGTATTTTTTATATCCTAGTTTAACTACTTTAGCTGATGTGTTGATAGACATCCTAAGAATTTAAAACTTCATCCACAAAAAAACTAGCATTTAAAACCTGTAAGTATGTCAGCTCTGGTTCAGATTGCCTTCTATCCACAGCTCATGCAAGGAACCATGAGTTACAAATCTTCTTCTGCCTTTTGCAGTTGTGATCTTAAATTAGTGAGGCTTTCACAGGCTCCAAAGGGGAATATGTTGTGTCTTACTCTCTGCTCCCAAAAGCACACAGATTAGCCTTGCATGTCTCTTGTTCCACTGCCTGGAACAAAACTGGGAGCTGCTGTAGCAGCTACAACACCAGTGACAGGCAAAAAATACGAAGGTTAAGCTTCCCACAGCTGCTCAATTAGGAGTATTCTCATCAGACTGTCTATTTGTTTAATAATTTGTTTCCAAAACTGATTTGTAAATGAAGGGTAGCAATGTAAAAACCTAGCCCTTTTTGTCCACATTGCAATTTGCTTGGTTATGTTAAAAATTAAACTCTGTGGTTTTGGATCCCACTGAAGAGTAAAACCAGCACGGTAATTCTTAAAGTATTTTTAAACTGCTATTCACTAGTTTTGACTTATTGCTTCAAATCTTAACTCATAAGATGCTCACCAGCATAACCTGTCCCACAGAGTTCTGATTATTACAGCACCCACTTGAATTTAAACAGAGGTTAGAAATATGGTGACATAGCCAGAGACTAATTACATATGACTGCATTTGATCATTAAAGTAGAAAACTGAAACACAAAGACAAGTGCAACATGGTGCAATTGGTGCCCCTGATACTAAAATTCCCTTTGTTGGAGTAGTTAGTGCTGAAACTTCTCTAGTTTCATAATTTTTTAAAAAAATAAAATCTAATTGCATATGGATGTTTTGACCAATACAAGCCTACACCAAATGTTGGCATCACTGAGATGGGAAGCCATGGGAAGCAAGAGGACAGGTGGTAAAGATGTGCAAATGCAAACCTTTTTCTATTCTAAGGGGATACAACATCCACAGGAAAGTTAAATCAGGATGTTGACAACACAACTGTCTGTATCAAGACAGCAGAACTATCTTAATACGAATTACTTTTCAGGGTAGGTAGGATGTAATGAATATTTCTGTAGTACAACTCAATTTTCAGGTTAACAGGAGTCTGGCACCTGTGTTACTTTTAATTGGAAAAAATGTTTAAAAGATTCTGCCCTTTTTTGTCTTGAAAGTGACACACTTACATTATAAAATCAATATGCACCTTAGGATACCCTTATCAGCTTGCTAAAATCCCGCAATTTTGGCATAGCAGACAGCAGTGCAAAGGTGTGGATTACAGCTACTGAGCCAAATCCCCCCATGAATTTGAAAAGAAATGCAGACACCATTAGTGACAACATTACCACCCCTGGGTAATTCTGATTTAATTTTTATTCTGGCAGGGTGACCAGTGCATGACTGCAATGTAACATGCAATCTAACGTGCTGGGTCAGATCAGTGAGTCTGCACACCCTGTAAGGCTTCAGATCTATTCTGAAAAATCAACAGCCAACACTTCACCCCTTGTGATGCTGCTAATCAAGAGCCGCTCTTCAGACCTTGCAAGTATTTCAAGTTTAGGATGCATAAAAACTCAGTGAAAATAAAATGAAAATGCATTGATGGGGTTATTATGAAAGGCTAAATATTCTTACAGGTGTTTGAAGCTTTTTTTGGAGTTATTTTTATATGTACATGTAATTTAAATTGGTACTTGTTTTGCCCAGAAGCTGTGGATACTCCATCCTTGGGCCAGGTTGGAAGGGCCTTGGAGCAACCTGGGATAGTGGAAGGTGTCCCTGCCCATGGCAGGGGGTGGAACGATTAAGATTCTTTCCAACCCCAAACATTCTGTGATTCTATGATTCTCTGAAATCTTTAAAAATGTATATTTGCACAAACATGTACTAATTTGGAAACCTGTGCAACAATTAGCAGAAATAAATATGATGGAAAGATTAGGTTATAAGTTATCCAAACAAGCATTCAAACATTAATTTCCAGCATTCTTGCAACACCCATTAAACCACTGTACAAATTAAACCATCACAGGGGGAAGAAAACCCCACAGCAGAACTAGAAAAGGAGTTTCTTGTAGGCAACATTTCCTCCTCCTTTGGGTGATGACAAGAACAAACAATAAAGAAACACCTGCTTACTCTTTGGTGGGTGGACAAGTTCTTATTTCCATGCCAATTTCCCAGTGCCTCTCACGTTCCCTATAATGTTCCCTCACAGCAGCTACAGCAGTTTGTGTTGTTATGATGCAGTGTCAAGTATTCAGAGTTTTCTTACAACATCTTGGTCTAAATCACTTGTTTTTGTTGCTTACTGAAAGCTTCAGCTAATACAAAATGCTTTCATCTCGATCAGAGTGGAAAATCTTTCAGTTTCTGTACAAGCAAGAGACTCCTGTGAGTTCTCACTCCCCCCCAAAAAACTCCCCCAAACAACAAACAATCAAAAAATTGAAGTTCTCTTTGCATGAAGTCATCCTTAAGTACATGTTGCAGTGCTCACATTTCTGAATTCACTCAGCTATGCTTCCTGTGGTATTTGTAATCCAACACTAAATCCTGTTTGTCATTCTTACCTGTACAACAACATTTTACAAGTGAAAAGCTGGTGAATTTGGTGGTTTTGATGCTAAGAAATTCATGTAGAGCATGAGTTGAGCAATCAGATTTTAAATCTCTGATTTTTAATCCTCCTGCTAACATTTGTAGTGGACACTGCAAGTTATGGTCTGTGCCTATGTTACTCACCAATGTGCCAAAACCAAGTTTGGATGTTTCAGTAAATTAAGCTTTTTGTACATAGTATGCTATCAGCATCTTGCTTATTCTCTAATAATTTATTTAAACCAGGCTGAAAAATACTGTCATTTGTTTAAATCAAAGCTGCTGTTATACTTTTGAAATTTCATTGATTATCAGTGACATTTCAAAATTCTTCTGTGAAGAAAGTGTAAACTCCTCTGTGCAGTTTTACTGGGTAGCTGAAAGAATATTGTGAAAATCACTTGGCCAGGACTCACATAATGGTAACTTAAGAGTTTAGAAATAGTAACAATGAAACAATTAGGTAATAACAATGAATGTCTTGCTCTCCTGGCTACTTGTTAAATTTCTGTGTAGGTAATTTATTCTATGGTAATATGCATGGAACCAGCAGATCTTCTAAAATCCTGACTGCCAGCCCCCAGGACTTTCTCCATTTCCTGACAGGAAAAGGTAAGTGTTAACTTCAGGGGACACCACCAATTCTTAGCACTGAAATTGTTGTGTAGGGATGTATGGCAGGTTAGTAGCATAAAAATATCAGAAAAAAAATCAGTTGGATAATTACATTGAAACGACTTTGGATAAAATTGCTGAATGTCAAGTTGGGGTAGAAATTTTTTTGTTAAAGGTAGGCTCCTAACCAAAACTAACCATGTCAACTCAGCAGAGTCAGTGGAGACAACAAGGTGTTCATTTTTTATCACCCAGAGGCGTCTCAGGAAACAAGTAATTGCTTTTTGCCTCCCTTTCAGTGAGATTTGAGAGGTGGAGTGCCAGTGATTTGCTTAGATTTGGCTACAGAGTTTTAGGAAAAATGCAGACACAAAACTTCACAGTAAAGAATCACACCAAAATGAGCTTTTGGCAGGATTTTAAAACAGGAAACATTCCACTGTAAACTGTAGCAACAGTTGCATGAAGTGCTTCTGCAGAAAAAAACCCTCAAAGGTCTGTAAAACTAGAGTAGCATCCAAAAATGAATCCTATGATATTATTCCCAAGCCAATCCAGTTGTGCAAGCTCAATGGAGAAAACTATTCTGATTGTGAAGACTACATACATGCCTCACATTTGGTCTGATGCTGGTTTACTTCCAGCTAAATAAAAGAGATACCTCTTTCATTGTTTTGAAAGCAGTTCTCCTAACAATGGAATTGCACAGAAATCTTAAAAAGAGCAAACAAACAAAATTTAAAAAAGCCCACTCAACAACAAATCCAAAAGGCGAAATACATACATACAGGTGTGTGTACACATATATATACATATATATATGTGTGTATATATGCACACACATCTATGCACACATACATTCTTCATTTGTTTTTTAGATAAGAGTTTCCTGTTCTGTCCATTTAGGAATTTTTAATGGGTCTCTTCCTATCAGAACTGGACTAGATCAAGTACAGCTCCCCCTTGAATTCAAGTCATCTTCTCGCAGCCTCAAAATCATTTTCCAGAGTTTCTCTGGTCTGGCACTGACTGTGTAAAACCACCCCCTAAAATCTGACTGTTGATATCCTCTGGTTCCAGTTTCACATACTTCCTTTATCCAGGTACAACAGGCAGTGTTATTATTCACTTTTGGGCAACACAGAGAAGAAAAGGAGTTGGAGAAAGCATGCAATTCCTAAATCCTGAGTCTGTAGGGGGCTGGTGATATGGACTATCACCACTGCAATGAGCTCAATGTCAGCTTGTGACATGAATATGTTTCCTGATAATCTCCTGTGACCCCACTAAATTCTTGTATTGAAAAATGCTGCATACTACACTCCAAACCCCCTTCTATTTCCATACTCCTGCCTGTCATTTTTTTTTTTTTTATGACACATTCAGAAATCTTAAAAGATTTGGCTGAAAGTAGAAAAATCCACCATATCTGAGCATACTCTGCTTCAAGTAGACGTTGTTTATGTTGGATATTGACCTTTCTGTTAAAAACCCCAACATTTTGTGTAGTATGTTACATAATGGCACTTCCTGAGCTGTAAAAATCCTCCTAAATAGCTCCTATGGCAACGTGATCCTAGAGATGAAGTGATAAAGCAATTAATGTAACAAAATAAAAGAACTGTGTGCCTTATTTTTTTAATCCCTGCGACATGACAACTAAAACCAAGTGCACTTCAGCGAGGAGATCTGCATTTTACAAGCAATGCCTTTTTAGAGTCATGGCACTGAGTTCCTTCTTACTCAATTCCCTTTAATCTGTGAAATAATGTGAGGATGCAACACAAGGTGACAGATGATCAAACTGTCTAGAAAGCTCCTCACAGAGTCTCTATTTCAGTTTTGAAGACCACATTGCCTAAATGGCACAAGTGCCACGCTAAAATGAGATTTAGAGGTCTCTGTAAAACTAGGAAACAGATTAAATTTGAATAATTAATTTTAATGTTTTAATTTATTTTCTTGCACATTAAAGTTTAACTTGCTTATGTCTTTTAATGCAAGAAATAAAAACCTAATTCCCAGAATCCAGTTCTTGTTTCAGCCAAAACAGAAAGGAAAGTGCAGTGTGGGAGGACTGCAATGCAAATAGATTATCCACAGTTTCCACCTTCTGAGTGAGATACCATAGTAGATGACAGATTTTTTTTTTTTTTTAAATCACAAAGCTGGATATTACTGAACATGACAACATTTATTTCCAATTGCTTCATTTTCTCCTGAATGCTGTTATTCCACTTGAAATTTAACTTTTCAGAGGGTCAAAAAATTACAACACCAAGGTCCTTCTCTACCCATCCTCTCTGGCTCTAATAGAGGGTGTCATTATTGTTGCATTGGAACTAAAGGCAGATAAATTTTTATGACATTTTGCCAGAAGAGTGCAATGCAATCAGAAAATTGAAAAAATTATAGTTGAGAAAAGATGCATCTGCAGAGAGAGAAAGCAACTCAGACAAGCAAAATTCTCAAAGAGCCCTTCCTTCAATCTCTTGTACTTTATCTATGATGTATATTTTAAATGGAAAATTACATTAGAATTGCAAAAAAAATATAAAATCATGTTGCTCATATACAGAGAGTCAGATTCTCGTGGCAACATAAAATTACATCCAGTAGGATAGGGAATAAAGAAAATAAAGGGAATAATGTTAAAAATCTCTAAAAGTAACCCCTAAAGAACTCTTAAGTTCTCATAAACCAAAAGACTTTCTAAGGCTATGGATTACTTCTGTGAACACTGGAAAACAAGACTTCTAAGTGCATCTTAAATAAAAAACAACCCCTTTAGTGTATTTCAGAATGCAAAGCAAATCCTACAGTGGTCCTGCAATTTATATATGTGTACATTTGGGGGAACTTAAAAGAACAAATGGTTTGGTGGCAGATGCTGTGAAAAATGGTTAAGCACTAGTAACTAAAGAGGCACCTGTTTTAGACCACCTCTGAGGTGTATCTTGAGTAAAGTGGTGCTCCCAGTGGAGACAGATCTTCAGGAAAGAAACAGGAAAGCTTGTCAAAGGAGCAAAATGAATGTGCCAACTCTCTGCCAATAGTCAGGCTATTTTTCTTTCAGGTCCCTTGGGTTTGGCTCAAGTTCTCCTGACGCGTGACCCAACATTGTGCTCACCTTTGACTGAAGTTCCCCCCATTCATTGCACATCTATGAGCATGCAACACACACACAGAAGGAAGTCATGGTTTTTCCAGAGATCCCGTTGAAGTGGATGAGGAACCTCAAAGAGAAATGCTGAAAACTACACAACTCTCTTCACAGAATCACGGGATGGTTTGGGATACCTTCCACTGTCCCAGGTGGCTCCAACCTGGCCTTGGACATTTCCAGGGACAGGGTAGCCACAGCTCCTGTGGGCAACCTGTGCCAGGGCCCTATAGACAGAAATTTCCTCCTAATATTCAACCTAAACTAACTCTCTGTCAGTGTGAATCCATTCCCCCTTGTCCTGTCACTCCATATCCTGTAAATTGTCTCTTTCCATCTTTCTTGTATCTCCCTCAGCCTTAGTGTTTCTCATGCTGTCAAAGGGAGGTCAATAGCCATAAGGTCTTTAAAAACATTCTGATAATTTTCTTCTAAATATTTCCTAGCTGAAAACAGTATTGGTGTGTTGCAAGTCTCATCATCTTTTAACAAAGACGGCCCATTAAAATGGGTCTAAATATTTTTACTTTCCTCATCAGAATTAACATGTCTGTGTTTTCTTTACAGAGGTGTTTTCACTACCTATACATACAATTAATTTCTAATTGTGAAAATATTTTTCTGCTTAATTATACAACAAAGGCTGGCTTGAAATAGGATTAATATATCTTGTGTTTAATTAAACATGAAGCATCTAAGGAGATTGCTCCAACAACAAAAGCAATTAAGACTTGGTTATGTATAGTACATAATTAAGCAGGAAGTTCTTGTAATGCCAAGGACTAATTTTTAAAGCATGTATTCCTTTAAAATAACCTATTTTCTGACTTATTTTAGAGAAAACTATCAAATGTAAGTATAAGTAATGTCAAAAGTCAGGTGTCTTCTCAGCTCTTTCCTAATGTCACAAATGAATTATAGATTAAAAAAACATGGCTCCATTCTGAATAAAATTGCTTCCATTTCTACTCTTAATGCCTGCTGCGTAAGAGAGTAGATGCACACAGTGACACAAGCCCAAAAAGCAGCCAGAAAATTCTGATGAAAGCCCGTTTTGATACTCTGAATTACAAGTCTCAAGGTGCTCTTGAACAAGACCCAGATAATTGGAGAAATGTTTAGTTGCAGTGTTTTCATGTCTGCGGTGATTTCCCTTTCAAATTCTGTTTCTCACCTTCTCTGCTGAGATTTTTCTTTCATGTCATGTTTTTTGACAGGGAAACTGCTCTTGCATTACTTGAGGATTGAGCAGGATGAATGTTATTAAGCAGAGTAGAAAGAGGGTCTTGCACAGTACATTGCTGTAGGGACACACCTGAGTTAACATGGAAACCAAGAAAAGACAAGTATTCTGCTGGGATCAACACTAGACTATGAATAGGGTGTTATTAGTGAAAAATACATGATGAAAACAATGAGTAGGTTAAGATTCAGAAGCCTCAAGAGAAATGTTCACATCTACTTTACGTGATGCTTTAACATGCTGAGATAAGGCTGTTTCATTTTTCTGCTTACTGCTAAGCAAGTGTCAGCCTGGTTAAGCACGTTTTCCCCCTCCACAGAAGAAGGAAGTCTGCCAGATAGCTTGTTGCCTCCTATTTTAGATTAATTTGAAGTTCCTTTGCCACCACTCCTCTGTATTTGCATCTCAAATTCGCTGTTCACTTGGCTGAAAAGATACCACCTTTTTTCCCTGTTTGCCAAGACAGGAATCAACCTGGTTCTATGTACTTTATGTAGGGAACAGAATACATAAAAACAAATAGTAGATTTTGGACATAAATGTTCTGATGTCTGTGGAGAAGTCACAATAGAGCTTCACTCTGTTTTCAAAGTGGCATGAAAAGAATGCAGAACTGAGTCTTATTCAGTGACGAACAGCTTTCCTTGATGTTTGTACGTTTTACTCACACCATCTTGACAGAGTCATGAAGAAAATATTAAGTACCTTGCTTAGTCAAGAAGTAATATTCAGGAAAAAATGCACAGAGCTAACAAAATACCACATTGCAGGTACCAAGCACCAAGCTCTTGGAGAACAGAACTAGGTTCAACTCCACTCCAGCACTGGCTTTTGCCTCATCTGTGTTTACATCTGATATTTTCTGCTGCTTAAAGATACTTGACCTTGAAAAGGTTGCTTCGTTTCTCTTCATCATCTGTGTTTTCTTTGTCATCCTTTTTTCTTGTCAAGTCTCAAAGTATTGTAGAGAAACAACTGTGACCAATTGAGCTTGAGTCTAAAACCAATTCAGAGGTAGCTATGATAACAGCAAATACTTTTATTATGAAAAAGTGGATGCTATTTTCAAACACTGCCATGGAAGAAGAGGGCATGAATAAGAAACAGATTTGCACCTCTTTTTAACCTAGGTATTCCTATCTAGACAACTTTGCAGCCATTTTGTCATTTTATGGGAGGGCAAGGAAAATACACCTTTATTTCACATTATTTCAAACCAGTAAATGATAGCTTGGTAAAACAGGTAGGAATTGAAAACAATGGAAAACTAACATCTTTCTATTAAAATTTCATGTGTGGCATTTTCAGAAGGTGCTGCTGTAGGCATCAAGCAGCACCCAAATTTCCACTGTAAATACAGAGTAACAAAAAAACACTTCAGACATCAAAATTCAGAACAACCAGGGAGTTTTTGCTTACACTCCCAGATTTTCTAAAGAGAGATTAAAACTTGTTATTGTAATAGGAAATGGGTCATTACTCAATTTAACTTTCATCTGCAGGGGAGTGATACACAGAGAAAAACTACAAGTCAGTGAGGGGACTGACAGTATGCCCTTGCAGTGCTTAGAGCTATTCGTGATTCAACTGTTTATGAAAACTTCTCCAGTAATTTCTGTTAGTGATGATGAATTTGTTATTTTTCAAATGCAGGCTCTGAAGCACTGATTTAACCCTCAGTTTTTACTGAAGGCTTAACAGGGAGAGCAGGGAATATATCTCAGTGAACAGAGTAGGACTTTGTGACTTTTTTATCCCGTAATCATGCTTTATCTAACTGATACCTGGACAACTTGAAATAAAAGCTCCTGTACTCTGCTTGTCCCTCTAATAATCTTTTTGTGTTTTGCCAGAGTAAAATCAATGATTCTACTGAGGCTCCAGACTTCACTACCTAAATGACAAAATAAAGCCTAAATAAAGCATTGAAAAGGCAAAATAACCCAAGATTTTATGCTGCCTTATTTAATTTCAAGGCTTAAATTCAATTACTACTATAAACATTTCCATAAAATGAATTGCAGAAGAAAGCTTTGCAAAGTCAAAAGCAATTTAGGAAGGGCAATGCTGAAATGCACAATTTAGTAACATTATTAATGTGAATAATTCATTTAACTTGAAATTATTTAGGGGAAAAACTGGCTTAAAATGTGACCACTGGAATGGCCATCAAATACTACTGGAAGACAACTGTGAGTAGGAAATAAAAGCATACTTCCTAACACCATTTCTGTAAGGCATGTATGTGTTTGTTAGCAATCTTAAAAACCCATTGGCAAAATACAGAGTTGAAAAAAAAAAAAATCTTGCTAATTATCTTGAGCTGTACACTGTCCTTAAAGCAAACAGTGACCATCTAGTTGCAAAATTAAGTTTATGGTTTATGGGCAAGGGAAGAAACGAATAAAGTGGCCTGTTTGCCATTCTAGCCAAGGCAGTGCAAAATCAGTAAATTCAGCATTGTGCAATTTAGAAGTGGGTATCACTCTTTTATCTATTTTCATCTTTGACTAAACCACTTAGAACTCCTTGTCCCTTATTCTATCACCAGCTGCTTTTTATAGGAAAGTTTACCTATAGAGAGTTTCTGGCAAAGTATGGGAAGGGTCTGTATTAATAATTTATTCCTGACCTGCCTTGAGATGTTGCTGCATGCTATGTATGACCTATCAGACTGTGTGAACAGAATACCACTCTGCGAGGCTGCTCATCAAGGCAGGCATAAGATCAAGGAGATGCCAAAGCTCAGTGTCCAAATTAAGTCCTTCAGGCAGAAATGACACTGCCTTGCCAAGGACAGCAAGAAAGGAAAGAGGTGATTTTTCATTAAAGAGATAACTCAACCAATACTGACTGTAAATATCTTTATCTCAATGAAAAGCAAAGGGAAGGCTGATCTCTGCGCAACTTTTCTTTTGCCATCTGAAATCTGAGAACTGTAGAATGGTGAGACATTCTAATAAAACAAACCAGTACCAACTTTGCATGTGGGGAACCAGAGACAGCTTCTGTAGCTGTTCCTGTAAAGGACACTGATTCCTTCCCTGACCTGTTGGTGGTGGCCGTGGTTTATAGAAGCTGCAGAGAAACACGGGTGTCCTTTGTTTATCATGTGTTATGTGAGCTCACAGATCCTGTAGAACACCATATCTTTCCAACACCAGTTATGACACATGGCTAAGCAGTCTAAGCCTTCTAGAAGTCATGCAATCTCATCTCATCTCATGCTAATTACCAAATTGGTATTAAGTGAGCATTTCATCCTATTCCAATTTTCTCCTTTTCAAGTCCTTATTTAATTAAGTTGTTGTTAAGCATTTTCTGTTGTGGGTTGTTTTGTGTTTTGTTTTTTTCCCCTCCCAGAATGTGGGTGTTACAACAATTAAGCTGGTGGCCAGACATAAATCTCTTATTTGGCTACAGTACTGGTATTAATACATGCTTTGCTAATAACACAAATCAAAAGACAATTAAACAATCCACACAATTTTCTCCTTAGGAGTTGTTTTCAGAATTTAGGAAACAATATAATACAGTGATTTCCTGTCTAGAAAGCCTCTGCAGAATTCATTACAAACAAACAGGGTAATACAGCAAAAGAGAGGAGAAAAGAATCAGGTGCAATAAGAGAGAAGCAAATACCACATGAGAGACAGGAAACAAATTTTTTAACTGACAGAGAGAATATCAACATTAAATAAACTCAGCTAACCAATACTAGATGAAAAACAATGTTCTCTTCCAATATTAAAAAAGGAAGGCTTCACAGCATACAACATTCCTCTTTCAAAAATTCATCCCCTAGTTTAAGCTAATTGTCCGTATCTCTGTCTGTGTGAAAGAGCAAAGGCCCATTTCCAGTGCTATAAAGTCTTCTATAAAAACAAAACAAAGCAAACTGAGTAGAAGCTGGTTCTGGTTTAGCCTTTAAACAACAACTGCTCCATTTGATCACTAAGAGGCTTAAACACCGTAAATAAAAAGCTAGAAAATGAAATAAGTAGATCCAATGATGGCATAGAGATGGTTTTGTAAGTGCATAACAAGAAGAGGATAATTATTTGTAATACAATTTTGCCTTTGTTTTCAGATAAGAGATGTTTTGATGCAAAAAAGATGGTTATGTATTAAACTGAAAGACTAATTTGATTGCAGCATTGAGACAATCATTTTCAAGTGGTGTTGATAAAAAAATCTCAGTAATATGGTCTAATACCGGAGATTAGGTTGCCAGGAGAATAGCCAACCTAAATCCACTGTACTACTGGCAATCATCATATTTCTAAAATGTGTAGGTATAACAGCTGCTTTTCAAAATTCAAACAATCTGTTGTCTTTATCAGCAACTGTTTTTTTCCCTAATAGTGCTTAGCTGATCCCATCACACATAATCAGAAGGAGAAACATTAGAAAAAAACCCCACTGTATCACCAGTTTTAAGATAAAATACTGCTAATATCCTCTTACATTTATAAAGTTACGACTAGGATAAAACACAAAACAAACAATGCAAAGGAGATGGTGGAGGGGGAAGAAGAAACTGGTAGCGGAGTGGGTATGGATTTTCAGGAAAATGTTAATTCTTTTGAATAATAGTTTGGGCTAGGAAAATGAGGCACAGAATGGCAAAAATCTGTTTAAAAGTGCTATTTCCAAGTATCTGATAGATCAGTAGCACTTACTTTCAATAATCTTTATGATGCCTCTGTTCTTCATTTTGGGCTTAAGGCAGGAAGTTCTCTAACATTTCCTTTAATGTCAAATAACTGAAGAAATGGGAAGTGGTGTGATTAGATGGAATGACAGTCCTGGATTCTGCACAGAAGGAGCCTAAGGACTCCAAAAACCTGTGGCATCATCTTTAAAGGAATGGAAAAAGAGTCTTTGTGAATTCAGTCCCAGCTAGAAAATTATGATTTGAGTCATCTCAGATATTTAACTTTCCCTGCATCTCAAAAGAAAAGAAATTTTCCATCACAAAAAAAGGTGTTTAGTGTAGAGAAATTTATCTGGGGAATCTGGAGTTTGTAGAGTCTGGAGCACAACAGATTTTCAACAGCTGCAGCATCAGTAAAGGTGAGTGTTCTTGTACCCAAAAATGCACAGTCTGTACATGGATACACAACATACTTCATATTCCATACACAAAATACTTCATATTCCAGCCTCAGCTAAATTATGGATGCACCTATCCAAAACACCTTAAAACAAAGAGCTTTCTTCATAATGGCTGCATTTTAAAATACATGGAAGACTCAAAGGTTTCCTTTTTTGAGAAAAAACTGAGTAAAACAACTGCAGCTCGTGACAGAGAGGAATTCACCTCTAGGGTTCATCCAAGAGTGCAAGTATCATTTAAACATGATGCAAACATCACCTCCCAGTAGCCATTATCACAGCAGGTGCCCTGAGATATATGTCAACACACAAGCTTTTAAATAGAGGAACAGTTGATAGCAGTGGCCTTCAGCAAGGATACCCCAGAATAACTGTAAGTCAGAACAGATCTTTCCAAGTCGTCCACATACCACAACACAAAAGGCAAGCAGATGGCTTTCATCCAGGTTTGTAGGCTTTCTGGTGAAAATTAAAAAAGATACCTCAAGAAAAGAATGATTTTTGGGAAAAGGTGTGTTGTTGATACTCCTGTGAAGATAATGAACTGAGCACACAGCCATATGACAAATTGACTAAAAGATGAGTATTTCTTCTCAGCTTTCTTTTTGACCAGAAAATAAAAAGCAGTCTTCATACTTCAAGGACATGCAGAGTCTTTGCAAGTGGTTAGATTAAATTGGCAAGTTCAGTTAAATTCAAATATACCAAGACCCACAATAGTAGGAAAAATTTTAGAATATAAGGATTAACTCTGCAGGCCCTCCATCTGTAGTTAATTAAAAACCCACTGTCACCTACAGGGGCAAGAACACACAACAGGAAATTGCTGTTGAGTCTCTGCACACCCTTGGTTTCACTGATGGGGCTAAATATCATGCAACTGTCTCTCTTTCATGTGAAGAAACATTTTCATCTGCTTCTCCACCACAAAACAAAACAATAAATTTTTCCTCCTCTCCTGAAGTTGCTAACTGCTGTTTCAACAAGCTGCCTTAACAAAAGCCCTTTGGGAAATCCCAGGCTCTTCAGTTATTCCGAGGCTGAACGGACACAGCAACTTCTGCTTCCTTTCTGGAAAGTGTGTAAACTTGGGAGAAAAAAAAAAATTAGCAATTGTATTCCTAACTTGCTTAGCAACTGTAGGTAAAAAAAGCTAATATGTCATAATTTATATGTGAAGGGATTGCAGGGGGTCAGTAGCCACGTCTGGTGCTATTGAGGCTTCCCACTGAGAACTGCACTGCAAACTGGCAGCTGACTGAAAACGCTGCTATTTTCAACAGTTCAAAAAATGTAAATGTGTCACCGACTGGTCAAATAGGTTTCCACACTGGTGATTTATTGCAATCTTTCACATTAGCGACTCGTACAAATCACTCCTGGGCTGAAAACAACCCCTGTGCACAGCTTTGTAATGAATTCATGTGCTGAATCAGTCCTGCTGGCTCCAGAGTCCTGATGGGAGGTGATTTTGAGCAGCCTCAATTAGACAAAGACAATTTCTACGAGCAGGATTTGCCAAGGTGCACGAAGATGAAAGTAAATATGTTTTTCTAGAGGGCTTTGAAAGGGCAGAAAGGAGGAAAAAAATAAAAAAAATGAATTAGTCTCTCTCCACAAAAGAGCAGCTACCGTTTTTGGTATCTACCATTTTTGTTCATTGTAAAGGAAAACTCATGGGGGCGGGTGGGGATAGTGGAGGCATCCCAGGGCAGGGTTTTCTGCAACTGAGCTACCAAAGACAAGAAGATCTCTTGGGATTTCAGAGCTTCACCACCTACACGTGGCAGGGTTTGGATGGTCACACTCAGAAACAGAAGATTATGAGCATAACCTTGAACCAGAGAACCGTCCCCACGCCTGAAACAGAAAGAAGAGAAATATTTGGGAAAATGCACATGAAATTTTACCTGCAACCACTGTGACTGGTCGTTGTGGCCTGAGGTCCAGGCGTTAACTTTGCCTTGCTTGTCCAGCCGAGCTTTCCTGGGCTCCCAAGTGAACATGTCCATGTTGAGTGTACGGAAAACACTGGAGGCACTAATTTGGAAGTCCTGTATATGTCCTGATTTCATCCCCAGGGGTTCAGAGCAACCTGGAACAGCAAGATAAGGTCAGTGACACGACCCACTTATCTCTGCCAGCGGTTTAGGTTTTATGTTCTGGGAAAGAAAACCTGCAGTTCTTGAGGAAAAGGTTTTAATCAAGATTATTGTCGGAGGAAGTTGAAAACAAATAAATGAAAAATAGATGATTCAAGGCACTTTATTTCATCAATTGCTTGGGTGAGTCAAAACCAAGATAGAGAATTCAACATATTTTATCCTGGCATAAATTTATGAAGGCAAACAAACTGAAAAGATGACTTTCGTCTGTGCTTATCTTGGTTTTATTTTCTCATCCAGCAGCTTTCCATTTTCCTCCCTGTTCAGTTTGATTTTCTCATTCTTTTATGCTACCTCACTTCAACCATGTGTTTGCCTACCGAGGAAACATTAATTATTCTTAAAGCCACTGCTGAAGAAAATGTTAACAAGCACTGAACTTTTTCATACTTTTGAATTACCTGGCATCTAACTAAAAATCTAGGATGCTCAAAAAGCCACTGAAGGAGGGGAAGATCACAGAAAAATAACTGTGAGAGAGGGAGAATAGTAGGAGATAATCACTGAGGGGAAATGGAGACATAATGTCTTATCTATTTGTGGACATGAGTTGTGTAGGTTGTAGAGAAAAAAAAAATAGACCTCAGGCTTCTTCTTTCTCTGTTCTACAGGAAAAAAGAAATAAACAAAGAAATATTAAGTGATTCTATGTTTCTCTGCCTTGCCATGGTTTGCTGGGAAGGTGTATTCGGACGCAGAAGGGGGAAGAAATAAGATGAAATAAGAGAGGCACATTTCAATAGCAACTCTGGGAAAAAAACAGTGGCAACCAAGGAAGGCAGATGAACTGGATGGCTTTAAAATAAAATAAAAAAAAATGTAAGAAAAAGAAAGGCAAGGCAAGTGTCTGAGAGCAAGAGGGCTACTAAGAGGACAGGAAATGTGGATGTGTGGAGTAATGATTGTTGGTGCAAAAAAGGTGAAAGATGGAAAAGATGTAAAAAAGTAGCTGTTTTCCTATTTCCTTCCTGCCCCAGCAGTCAAAGACCCATAGGTTTAACCTGTAGAATTAAGTTGAATTATTTGAGATTTAATCAGGAAGGTAAGACTACAGGCCCTTTGTGGGTGGCTAACAGGAGGACTAAATTTACATTACCAGAGACACAAAATAATATCATCTTTTATGTAGTATCCCTTGTATTTAAAATTTGAATATTGAAGTGTTTCATATTAAGAAAAAAGGGCAAAAAAACAGAAAAAAACCCAAGAGGAAACATGGTTAAGTTTTGAAAAAAACCCCAGTCTTTCAGAACTGATTCTCAGTGCACAAGTAGAAATTGCACAGCCTTGTCTATAGAATGGACTGCCTAGTTCAAAACAACAACAAAACAATTTTCTTGGGAGTGGGAGTGAGCAATTGGTAGTACAAATGAGAGAGACTAATCTGTTGCTTTAGAGAAGGACTTTGCTTATTATTAAATTCTGAAGTATCACTCCAGAATCACAAGGGTTGTCAGCAAGAATGTTTCATCTGAGGAATCTGAAGGAGGCTCCTCACACAAAAACATGGGCTGTCAAAGCTGTGTTTCAGAGCTGGCCCAATCCATCAAAAATAGTTCTATCTTTTCTGAGTACTATTATTGATTTATGAAACAACAGCTGTGTCTGCCTGTGCATGCGTGCATGAATTAATGGGATTTTACACTCGCCTGCCTCCTCCACGGCCCCAAAGGGAGTGGGAAGACAGTTGTTAAAGGTAACAGGAGAAAGTGAGAAGAACAATGAGAGCCAGAAGAGGCACACATGCTGCACTGGGGTGGCAGGACAATGCCTTAGCACCATCCCAGGGGGCAGCACAAGACCCTGTCTCTTCACAGTGACTATTTGGCTGGGTGAGCCCCAGCCTAGAGCACAAAGGACAGGACCATCAAACCAGTGCAGAACTTTCTGAAGAGTGTATTTACAATAATTCTCATGTCTCCCCAGGACATCTCCTCCTCCCTGCACTGCATCTTTCAGTTTGGATTCGATTTCCATTTGCATTTTCACAACCTGTTGAAGTTAGAGCTGATGCAGACATACTCATGGCTAAGCTCAGTGGAGCATCATAGGTCAGAATGTTTGAGATGCTTTGGGCATCTCCATCTGTGATAAATGGTGTCTGATCCCTCTGCATGTTTAAATCTACCTAGGTATAAGTTTGCAGTTACTCCTTACTTGGTCTGGTTAGATGAAACAGGAGCAGGGAGATGATGAGGACAAGTGTGGATTATCATCTGAAAATTGGAAGAGTCCACACAAATATTACTCTGTTGACTCTCTCAAGGGCACAATCTTTTATTCCTCAGTATGCATCCAGTACCATGCCCCTTGTGTGTGATTTTCGTGTGAATGGTACCTATAGGCACTGCTAGGATTGAGAAATAGTTGCCAGAGAACAACATGCCCAAAGGAGATGGAAACCACACACTCAGAAGATTCTGTGAGTGTCACAAGGATATTCACATTCTAGGGACCGACATCCTGTGCAAGGACTGAGAAACTCAAAAAACACCAAGAGCTGGCTGAATTGGTACATGGGCACCAGTACACATGATTATCAACAGCATATGGCAGGGACTGCTTGCATGGAGGCAGATGTTTGAATGTGAGAGTGAATTCCATGAGTAAGTCACTCTGTTGTGTGAACAGTGATCTGTTTTTAAAACAACAGCCTGATGCTGCTATTAATAACAGCTTAGTGAATAAAGGCATTGTCATAAACAGTAGCTGTGATACGTTTCTCCTCTCACATCAATACTCCGTGAAGGGAATTTAGGACACAGAGATGTGCAAAACACAAGTAAGGCAGGAATGCAGGGCCTAATTTTAAAAAAAATAAATAAATTAATGCCTAATTTATTGATGGATGAATCCACAGGCATTGATCTTAGTTTTCAATAAGATCTGACTGTGGGTCCTAGCAACTAAAGCTATTTATGAGACTAAAGCAGATTATATTGAACATTTTGCTGACGTTTGTCCTAAGGAAGTATTATCTTTTATGATGATCTGGTGGTGCAAGTCACCCTCTGCTCTGCCGTGATGCTCTTCTCTAGCACCAGGACATGCTAGAGAAGGCAGGCCTCCCAAAGCTCTTTTCTGTCCAAGGCAGACCTGGAATTAAGAGTGAATTAGTCTATATAATTATACTCTTCTTTCAGTAAGGCTGAAATTGTTCTGCTGAGCATTGGCTGCCTACAGTTTTAAGAAATGATGACCTTGAAACTGTTAGGAGTTCATGAAATGAATTCATTTTAGTAGCTTTCACAGTTCTTTGAGCAAAACAATTCCTGGTCATTCTGGCAAGGACTTACTTTAAATTGTGGTTCCAGAAATGGAAGACATAAAAAAATAAAAATCTAATAGACTAAAGCAGCTAGACAGAAATTTCTATTTACTCTTAAACCTATCTGTATTGGAAAAGGGCTACACTGAGATTAATGCATTAACTTTTCATTTCTGAATCTGGTTTTGATGCCACTAGAGGACTGAGAATTATTTAACTCCAGCTGTTTTGATGTATCATTCGTGAACTGGATGACTATTGTTTGTACAGTAAGCAAGCAGTCACATAAAAATCATTCTTAAATGAATTCAGTAGAGTGCTCCCACCAGTAAAAGGTTTATCTCTTGAAAAATATAAAAAAATTTACATGCTTTACTGAATTTGTAAGGGAACATGGTTCTTGCAAAAAGTGGCTAGAGGTCAGGCTTTACATTTCAGAGCTGCACTATGAATCTTAAGAGGGTTTATATTGGCTTCACTTGTTCATTTACTTTTTGCTAAGAGGCACAATCTCTGCTGCTGCTAAATCCACAAAAAACAAATTCAAACTGAAATCTTGATTAAAGCAGCCCAACCAAATGTACCTTGCTGCACTTTGAGTGGTCCTGGATGGCAGGGGAAGCACGTTTTGTCCCCCAGGGGATGTCACACAGCATGTCTGTGTTGTCACCCAGCAGCCAAGAGGAATTACCCCCATCAGGCTGGATTCCTGCTGCTGCTGTGGCTCCAGCACTGCAGAACCAGCTCTGGGACCCAGGAACTATTTGCAGCCCTGAGTTTAGGCTGTGCTAAGTACAGCTGTGAGTTAAGAGGGTTGTGGTCTGCTCAGTGTGGCACTTTACAGGAGTGGTACGTTACACTGACAATAAACATGCCATAAATGCTCTTTTCTAGGTTGCCAAGGCACATAGAAAAATTTACCAAGTGTTATCAGGTTGATATCACATGACCTTACTTCTAAGTGTTGTCACTGACACGGCTGACTGTACAATGCACATAAAAGCTGTCAGGATGGACTCGGGCCATCCAGCCCTGTTCTACCGGGCACAGAAAGCTCAGCTCAGACTTGGTGGCTGCAGAAGTCCCACCTGTGAGTTCACAGCCCAGGAGCTCCATCCTGAGTGTGCAGTGCCTCCTGCACACCTGAGGGTACAGCCGGATGTACTGAGACTTGATGGGAGGGGTGAAGGAGTTGGCGTACGGGGTGTTGTTGTCCACGTTCCCACGGAACACCTGCGAGAGAACAGCACAACAAACAACAAACAAACGTGCCAGGAGGAGGAAGGATGGAGCCCCATGGTAGGTTTCCACCCCTTTCTAAAGCGCTGTTCTGGCTGTCCCTGCGTGCTTTTCCCAAACAGCACTTCTAGTGCCTGAGACAAGTTTTTAAGCAAGTCGTCCTGCCTTTGGGTCACATCGTGATGGGTTTGAAGCAGGGCCTCTGTCTTGTCACTCCCAGAGACTGAAGCTATTAATGCAACTAAATTATGCCTTCTTCTCTAATTAGAGCATTAAATAGTCCCAATTCAATTTAGCCTGCAATTATTTATGCTGATTGACATTTATTTTTTTTCCCTCTAGTTCAAGAACCCGATCCAGCTCCCACTGAAGTGTACTGTAACTCTCCCAGTGATCACAGGGGGAACTGAATTAAACCTATCAGCATTCCTCTATTCACTCCTCACTCTAACCAGATATCCTTGTACTGTTTTCCTCCCTCATTATATACCTCCTCACAGCATTTTAATTTCCTAACAGAAAAACTATGTCTAATGCTGCACAGTGCCTTAGTTCTGTGTGAACTTACACAGCAAAGGGTTTTTTTGCTGCTTTTGACTCCATCAAAAATAATTGGTAACTATAAACTGTAAACACATACATCCCACTGGATGATACTGTTTGTGCAGAGCAGAGATTAGCATTGATGAATGGGTTCTGTGTTTTCAAGGGTTAACACTAATCTGCCAATGTAATAAAACTAAATTGAAAACAGAGTAATGAGTAATTACTGGTAAACTAATTAAAATGAAAATCAGTTAAGTGTAATAAACAGGATTATTCTAGCTTGGGGAAACAGTATTTATATAACCATCAATTAAAGTATGAGAAATTCTTAGCAGACAGAAAATGCAAATTTGTTGATGCTTTTTTTTTTTTTTTTTTTTTTAAATTCAGAGCAAAATAATAACAATGAAACCTATATCCTACTTCCAGGCAATTAGGCTAATCTACCAGTGACACCTCGTACTTCTAAAGGCAGTTAAAACATGATATAAATGCCTCAATCTTACCATATCTTCCTTTGTTCCTTTTACTTTGTACATTGTCCACGACTTCCCATCGTTACTGTATGCAACTTTATAAGATTTTACATATTCTGGACTTCCAATTCTCTTGGCACCTTGAGTTATAACTCCAGTGACTCGCATCTTCTTCTGCAGGTTTATCTGAAATAACGACACATTGTTATCACTAACCATCTGAGGGATACAATTCTGATCTTTGATTCCTTTGGTTCTTTTTTCTTTCTTAAATGACAGGAAAAAGCATAGCTGTAGCATTTAATTTACTACTTTTACACAAGCATTAATTCCTTTTGTCTTTCATTAATTGCATATCCAAATGCACATAATGAATAAAAAAAACCGAACCAAAGTCTGGATTTTGCTTATTTCATGTGTACGCACATATATACATATATTATGGATATACAGAATGTTACTGGTGCATTACTGGGATATTACATACGACTGGCATACAGGGTTGTTTCCTTCCTGAAAGGGAAAAGCAACAGTGTGATTTTACCAAAGGCTGAATCTTCTGTTTTATTAGAAGCCAATTTGCAATACCATACAAAGGATGCTAAATTAACTCTAAGTTAAATTTCCCTGTGAAAGTAAAAACACAAGGAAGTTCTGAAAGCTAAGAAATAGACCTTTTCTTGATTCTCACTCAAAATTCGTACATCTAAAGATCAAGGCTGAAATATTAATCCTAGACCAGTCATTACCAAAATATCAATCAGTGGATATGAACATTCCCTGTGTATTTGTCTGAATTGACTGCAACACTTTGAAGTAAAAAATGAAGATGTTCAGAACAAACAAATTTCAAAGATATTCCAACAACCTCAATTTTACCTTCTTCATCCACTTCTGACACGGGAGAGGCAGCCATACTCTGAAAATTTAGGATGTGACACTCAAACCAAGCAATTCTGGCAACTGTCACCCTTGTCCCCGTGCTGAAGTCAATCTGGGGCAGCTGCACCTCCCACCCTCTGGCTAGTAGGCAGCTGAAATGTGTAACTTTTGCACCAAGTGAAGCTTCACAAAGAGCTGTCACAGTGTGAGAGCTGTGTGAAGGTGTAGGCAGATGTGTGATAAAAGGAGATGATGGGAAATGCTGGAGAGCAAACAACTGGGACAAGGTAAATAATGCATTAAATGACATTAGCACTTCCCTCCTCCAAATGAGTCTTATCTCTACTCCTCAGTCAGTGGAGCTGACCTGGTGCAATCCCCAATGTTTGGAATAGCAGTCCCAGCACAGGTATGTGGGGACCTGCAGACAGAGCAGGTACCTGCTTCCCAAATATCTTAATCACTTTATTCTTTGCAATGTGGACTGAAGACTTTCTCCCCCTTGGTAATATAATCTAACCTCTTTTAAGGATGTAAGATGATCAGTCTTCAGTGTTTCAATATCTCATTGTGTACACAATGGGAAACTAGGGGAAGACAGAATTTTATGCCTTTTTTTTCCATTTCTTTGCTCCTTTTCTGAAATAGTTGGCTTTCAGTGTAGTTTTACCTACAGTTCTATTAGAAATTAATAAACACTCACACACCTTCAGAATAACAATGTCTGTTTTAAGAGGTTTATACCCATTGAGAGAGGAGAAGATTCCTATTAAAGACCAGATTTTTTTTACAGGATCTTTCTCATATAGACCAGGAAAGCTCAGCTAAGTTTGCAACTCCAGTGGGGAGAATGGACTCACATCAGGAGTTTAGGCAGGTATAAATTAGAAGAGATCCATGCTTTTTTACAGTGTTGGAAACCTTCTTTTCCTCAGTTCCCAGCTTCCCAGAGGGGACAACAAAACAAAACAAATATGTTACATTTGTGAAAGGTCAGCTCCAGAGACTACCCATCAGTCCCACAACTACATTAAAAATGTAGTTAACATGGAATAATAACCAGATAAAGATTTATGGAAGTCTCTTATGTGTATTTCAATCTCTGTATGTAATTTCAGAATATTAATAGACAGGCAGTAAACCAATTTTTCGTGTATTTACAAAATTGTTAAAAATGAAGCGAATACTATCTCCAAAAACAAATTAGAGAGTACATTCAAACAGAAACCAGCCATTGATTATGTGCTGACTGGTGGTATCTTCAGATTTCACTGCATAGGAAAAAGAAGGTATTATGCAACATTAATAATTTTTCTTTGATCCAGTGATGCATATTACTAATATTCTTTCAGCTTAATTCCCAATTTTTATTTTTCCAGATAATAATCTTAAGGAGGTTTTTTAGATGAGGATTTATGAGGATTTTTTTTCCCCCTCCCACTGTTTACTCACAAAGACTAGTTTCTAATGAAACTATGGCTTTAACCACTGGATATTCAATTCCCACAGTGGCTCCTTTCCACACCCCAGTCTGCATGACCAATGCACAACAAATAAACCACTGCACTTCAAGAAGCAAAACAATAGCCAAAAAATCCACCCAAAAGGAATTTGTCAAGTAATACTGCAGTTGAGCTAAAAAACTCCCAGCTTTCCCCCCCCCTCAAAAAAAGTTCTACTGAATGAAGGTAAGATTTGGTAAGACAACAAAAAAAAAAAAAAAAGGAACAAAAATAATTTATTTATTTTATTTTTTTTTAAATCTTGTTACACACATGACAGAGGTTTTCATTTTACTGAAACATTTTTGATCAGTGCCCATCCTCCAAGTCACCAAGCTGTCTTTAGGTATTATTGAACTTGATATAGCACAAGAAATAAAACCACAATGTTTTGCAATTAGGTAAACACTTGCAGGAAAATCCCAATGAAAGGGGAAAAAAATGCTTTCAAATCCCTGAGCCTTCCTTATATAGAAATCCCCACTGGGCTAATGTCATGTTTGTGGCAATTCCTTTCAGTGAACGTGGATACACCAGGAATTAGTTGTCCTTTTGTGCCTTTGGGGTTTTTTTGATGTGTTTTAAATTTTTCAAGTTACAGCTTAGCAAAAATTGAAATATTACAACTGTAGCAATGACTTAGTAAAGCAGGTGCTGAAATCTTTCTTTTTTTAATGTACTTCTGTAAGAAGCTGTGAAGAAACTTGAGCTACACCTTTTATTAGCTTATTCTGTGGCAATTGTGAACAAAAACAGCTCAGGAACCTCCACCTTGTGGATTCATATTTGGGACAGAAAGTCATACATTGTAATTACATGGATGACTGTTTTTTAAAAAAAGCCCACAAGGATAAGAAAAAAAGGTAACTTATTGAGGAGTCCTTATAATTACCTTGATGAACTGGAAAGAAATCAAGGATGATAGAAGAGAAACAGTAATATAAGTAGTAATGCATGGTAGAGACCTTATAAGAAGATACTTATATAGACGTTTGAGGGATTTACTTACAGAAAATTAAAAAAAAAAACACCTCAAAACAAAAAAGAAAGTGGTGGGGGAAAAGGAGAAAAAAAAGGAGAGAACCCCCCCCCCCCCAAAAAGCTGATTAGTTTTACCAGCCCAACTTCAATTTAAGACTACTTTGAAAGCAGTGAATTCTGACTTTTTACTTGACCTCTATTCATGGATCTGGTTCAGCAGCAGCTCAGAGAGGTCTCCTTTCTCCTTCCCAACATATTCCAGGGATTTGGCTGCAACATTGATGAGCAAACCCAAGGATGCCCAGTGAAGGAAGCACTTCATGAAACTCAGGGAAGTCACCCTGGTGCTGGGTACACTCTCATGGTCTGGACACATCCAGGTACTCAAAACAAACCAAAAGAGCCCTCCAGTGCACTGTGTGCCCAAGAGCTGAGTAATAAAATCAACTCCACTAATTTAGGAAGTCCCTGAAACTTTTTCTTGTTCCTTTCAACCAACACAATCTTCCCAACTCCATGATCAGACAGACCACTGATGACCAGAGCAGGTTACAGAGCTGCCGCCTTTTATCAGTAGGAGAGGAAAAAGTAACAACCATGACACTGATTCTGCAGGAGTAATTACCTATCAGCCAGTTTTCACTGGTTTAATAATGTTTTTGACTGCAATGACTCATTCAAATCTGTTTTGGGATGCTAAATAATTCCATTATCTACAGTGACGAAGATGAACCCAACTGAGATTTTACCGGAACCTGGAAAAAAAATCTATGTCAGAAAGCAAACAAAACAAATGAAAAAGTATTTCTCCATGAGAAAATGGCAATATGAACAAGGTAGTTTTATAGGTTCCTGTTGATTGTACACTGCACCATTTTCAAAGGCAATTCAGACCCAGTCCTGCAAACCTGCATGGCGTGTGTGCAGCTCCACTTGTAGCTGTGAGCAAATGTAGGAGCTGTTTTCACCAGTCTAAAGGGCTCCACAAAACAAAGACCATAAATAACTTCTCAGAGTGCTTAACAAACTTCAGAACCATCAAAAAAAAAAAGGACTAAGTTCACAATTATAATATAGGAATGCAACAGAACAACAGGGATTAGGGACAGCACCAGTGGAAGATGTTCTTCCCCTTCAATTTGTGATCAAATATTAGTGCATTCTGTTTGCAGAAGCTACATATTTGACAAAAAAAATATAAAACCCCCCACCCTATCTGTCTTATCTGCATTATTACATGCAGGAGAGGAGAAGAGACACCCTATGTGTTTACTCTGGACAGAATACATCACCATGTTCCACTCATTTGTTATCACACTTAGCAATAACACCACTAACATTTCATATGAAACAGGTTTGTCTGAAGTATTCCTTACGAGCAACCTTGCCAGAAATGCTCAGATTAAAGCCTTCATGAACCTTTGGGTGTTTGAGAATTTAAGTGTAGTTTTACTTTCATAAACAGGAATGCATTTTATAGAGAACTAGGGTGTTCACCTGTTTCAGTTACGAGATAGAATAGCATTGCCATAAATAATTCTCCATCTTTTCTAGCACAAAGTAAATATATTTTTACTGCTACTCACCACCACTCATATAAATATAGGGTTGAATAAGAGATCAAGGTTATACTGGCATTAAAAGATTTATTACAACAACCCTTCCCTGCTGATCTCATCAGTTTTTGAAAGATTGAAATTTAATTTTTTTTATCTCTTTTTATTTTTTTTAAAGTCATAATTCTGACAGAGGTAGATAGAAAGCACCCACAAAAGCATTTTGTGATGAAAAATAGGGACAATTGCCAATGGAAATGTTTGTAATAAACTCAGGAAAGGAACAACCTGACACAATTCCTTCAATACTGGGAAATTCAGTGACTCTTAAAGCTTCCTCACATGCTTCCTTTTCAATCTCCAAGCACTACAGCCCCTGAGCAGTGCTGAATTCTGCTGTTTCACATCAGGAGCTGCACAGCTGGACTCTGCAGGCCATGAGGAGCAGGGAGGTTTCAACAGGTCACTCACTATTAACTCCCCTGTTGCAAAGCCTTGCTGGCACCTGAGCACAAGGTGCTCATCTATCTTTCCTGTCTGTGGCTTTTTGATACTCTCCTAATCAGCACTGTCAGCAGAGCTCCTCCAGGTTTAGTTGAGGGCATTAATGCATTCAGCACAGCAGCAGTGATATGTGTTTTAAGTAGAACCCAGCTTAGGCAGCACAGTGATTTATCCATGGTAGCCCCACAGCTGCTGTCGACATGCTGGAAGGAGGGCTGTTATGTGGAGAAAAGCCAACATATTTTACCTTATAATATTCACATTATAGTATAAATTATTATCTTTAACAGCCTAGAAGAACTAACATGGTCATTTAACAGGTCACTTTACAAATAATAATTCCTAACGTGATTGTGGGATTCTGCCTTGAGGAAAAACAAATTAAACACTCAAGTTTCTGATCCCAACCTACTTTATTTCACTTATGTGGAAGCAGGTCCAGCAAAGTCTCTTCATAACTTTGATATTAAACTCTCTGCAACCTCATCCTCTTGATGCTGTTGGGTCCAACACACCTCAAGGTAACAGCAAACACCTCTCACGACTTCTCACCTACACCTTGGCCAACCCCCTAAAAGCAACTCACCACCTTTGCCATCTTCAGTAACACTTATTTTCATGCTTCAAATCAGGCATGCAGAAACAAAGATGCAAATTGGCCCACTATTTTAATTTGCCCATGCAATGCTAATGTGGAGGAACATATGTTATGAGAATTATCAAAAAGCACATACTTTATTTGGCTTTTGTTGGGAACTTTCAATTTATGCCTCAGAGAGCTTACATAATTAGGCAGACTAAAAACTTGTTTAGTCTGTTCCTTCTTATTATTAAGTCATTATTTTAATCCCAAAGGTAGTTGTTATGAATGCCATTAAATGGATGATATGAATTATTCAAACATGTTTAGACTGTCATTTCAAGAAGTGGCCCATAATCAATCTCATGTCATTCAGAAGTTTGTAGCCCCGCAAAAGTTCATCCTATTTACAAGGTATTGATTAAATGAGTATTAACTATCTGAAATCTAAGGTCAGGTAAGAAACATCAAGGTCATTTATTGCTATTTTACTTTTTTCATATACTTTGAACTTGTGAGTACTCTTCCTGTCTTTGGCATGCTAATGTCTCCTGGTAAGAATTTCCCAAGAACGTCTCTAATACTCCTTAAAGAATCAGTCCAAGAATACCTACACAAAAAGGTCAGTAAAAATATGTATTTCCCCTTCTAAAATAACTTTGATCAATAGGATTTAGGAGACAGGATCAGGTCACAGAAACAAACACACACTTTTCTTTTAATCCTACATGAAAATACCCTTCTCTTTAAGGAAAAGAAATGCACTCATAAGGTACAATATTAAAATCACTATGAAAAATAGGTTCAGGGAGATTTATGGGTGTGAAATAATTTCAAGTATCAGAGGTACCTTCTCTTACATACTTCCCATATCTTCTTCTGTGACAGATACACTTCTTTGGCAGATACACTTCGGTCAAAACTCTGATGACAAATATGACCTTCCCTCAACCCCATCAAGGACGACTGGGGGAAAAAATTGCAATTCTGACTTCAGTGGGCTTTGTCTAGGTCTTATGTACCTTCTCAGATCCCAAAATCATAGAAATATAGAGTCATAAAGGTTGGAAAGGACAACCAATGTACTGATTAAATGAGAATTCTCCATCTGAAATCTAAGTCTGGCTAAGATACACTAAGATTGTTTGTTGCTATTATTGGTTTCCTCGTGTACTTTGAAGTTGGGGACACCCCTCCTGTCTCTGGAATTCTGATGTGTCCCAGAAGGTACCTCCACAAAATGTCTAGAACACTTCCACAGGAATCAGTTCCTCTTGAAGACTCTTAATGAGGAACCCTCTGAGCCTCCTTTTGTTCAGACTGAACCCCTCCAGGTGCCTCAGGCGAGTAAGCAAATGTTAAGTAAGAAGGAAATGTGCCAGAAACCGACAAGTCTCTTGCCCAGGTGAAGAAATTTTCCTCTTTGATTTTGAATCCTAAAGCTGAACCTGCAATTAAACCCACCCATTGAAAGATGGGGGCTAAAGCAAAACCTGAAATAGCAGGGAACATGCAGGAGCATTAGTCTTCCCTGGTCCTGTGAGATCCCTACTGTGAGATCCCATTGCACATTCCCAGCTTATTTTAACACAGTGGGAAACTCAAGATACTTAGTTCCTCCACCAGAATAAACTCGGCAAGAGATAATAGTGCTACCAAATGGTGCATAACTTGTATTAAAATACACATATTTACCCCCTTTTTTCCATGGTCAAGGTCATCCTAATCAATGTTTTCCTGTATAAACCTCATTTTGCCAATGAGCTTGGCCACCACAGCTGGATTTATCCTGCCCACCTTGTTTGCACATGCCATCTTTTTTTTTTTTTTTTGCTTTTTTGCTTTTCTCATATATCTGCAAATGCCTTTTCTAGTTACTTTGGGGTTTTTTTCCTAGTTGTCAGTTTCTAGAGTATGAAAAGCACATTGAAGTTCCAGATGTAATTAGTGCTTCTGACTGAGATGGGAATGATACACATAATTAGGACAACTGCTAGACTGCGCCCACAACATGATAAAATTTGTGGGAGAAAGACAAGTGGTAAAGCAGTGTGTGAAAACAATCTTTCCCGCATATTTCCATCCTAGAGAATAATCTGTTAGTTGCTATGAGACTGGTTGTGTAGGGAGGGAGGCCAAGGTTTGAGATGGACACAAGTGGAGTGAAGAGTTTGATTAGTAAGCACATGGGGGACAGATGGGTTTGTGATGGATGAAAAGAATGTGCCACTCAAGTGATTTCTCCCTCCTCAGATGCTATTACAGGACACAAAAGGTTGGCCGAAATGATTAGTGTCTCCTGAACCTTGAGAAAGGACTTGGCTGAGTAGTTATTGAGTCATGAAAAACACACTCATAAAATATTTTTCATTATCTTTTGAAATTAAGAATCAAAAGAAAAAAATAGTTGATATCTATATCTATTATCTACAGCTAAAAGTTACCCTTCAGCAAGACTTTCCTTTTTAATTTCTACATTTTACCTCAAAGTGCTTTTTCCATCTATAAAAATTGTCAAGGAAAAAATTAGATTGAAAGCATCAAATGTTGCTTGGTTTTGTGTTAGCCTTTATCTTTGAAAAGTCTCATTGAAAGACTCAAGGTTTGAACAATGTCTCTTTATCTTATCCACTCACAGAAGAAGAAGGTTCTAGGAGTGCAACAGTAAGATATGTTCCTATTTTTCAGTCCACAGAACTGATATTTGACTGAAATTAGAAGGCCTTTGAGATGACAAAGGGGAGGTCAAGGAGCATGAGTTCACTTTAAAAGAGAAGGGCCTGGGTGTCCTGGTGGAAAACCAGCTGTCTCTGCCCACCAGTGGGATCTAGAAGGCCAATGGGATCCTGTGGTACATTTCCAGTGGATCAAGGAGGGGATCCTGTCCCTCTGCTCAGCCCTGAGAAGCACATCTGCAGGGCTGGATCCAGTTCTGGTTCCTCAGCACAGGAGGGACATGGAGCTCCTGCAGCAGGTCCTGGAGCTACAGAGATGCCAAAGGGATGGAGCACCTCTGTGCCCAGGAAAGGCTGAGGGAGCTGGGGCTGCTCAGACCCTGAGAGGGGCCCCCATCCCTGGGTGTCAGGGTGTGCAGGGAGGGGGCAGAGGATGGAGCAGGCTCTGCTTGGGGGCCCAGCAATGGCACAAGAGGAATGAGCAGGAACTGATGCTCAGCAAGTTCCCCCTGAACATGAAGAAGAACTTCTTGGCTGGGCAGTGACCCAGCACTGAACAGAGAGGGTGTGGAGTTTCCCTCACTGGAGATATTTCAGAATGATCTGGACACACTCCTGTGCCATGTGCTCTGGGGTGACCCTGCTGGAGCAGGGCCATGGCACCAGCTGCCCCAGAGGGATGCCTTCCATCCTTTTCCATTCTGTGATTCTGCCTTTGCACAACACCAAGAAAAAAAATCTTAATATACTATCACGTAATTTCACTTTTCCTTGAACTTTGCTTCCTGAACTTTAGCTGTGATGAAGTAACCTGAAACAGCATTTTCCTGTCAAGTCAAGTCTGGCAGGAGAATAACTACGAGTGAGGATCATTTGCTTTGCCAGTTTTGAAAGTGAGTGTCTAGAAGATAAAAATGACTCATTTGACTATCACATATCAGCATGGCATGGTATCATCTTACAGACAGAGATCTTGTCCTCCCCTCCAGGGATCTATGGCCCCCACACATCACCACCATCTCTTATTTTCTTTTTACTGATGCAAGAAACCAGGTGGACACACATTTGCTCATTCCTGTTTGTCACCACTTTCTGGTTTGATTGATTTTAATATCAGGATGGCAAATGTGAAAAAAAAAAAAAAGAAGAAGATATTTAGCTGAAATGGATGGTGTCACAGATGCAGGAAATAATATGTTTAAAGGTCTTGTTGCTTGGGTCCTTCAGTCATATTACATGGAGTAATTAAGGAAAGCTGGCGTGCAGGATGACAGAACACGTTATGGATGGTGTTCATAACAGCACCAAGCTTCAGTTGCCATGGGGATGCTAACTCTGAACTGACTGCTTTTGTGTATCCAAAACCTCAATCAAAAGTTGTTTGAATATGTCTGTGCGTGGGTGTTTGTGTATACAAAGAATGAAACCAGGAGACATAATATGAAATAGACACCAAGATATGGGACTCAAGGGAGTATATGGATGACTACACTAAGAAATAGGCTCCCAGTCCTTTTGTTTTCTTGCCTGCTTTGACTACATAAATTATATTTTTGGCCTGTAAGCTAAGTGTATAGATGCTGAGGGAGACCTGCACACAGCAGATATTGGTATTGAGTTCACTGAAGTCAGTGAATTTATGGCAGACTTTGGCTAACTGACAACTTCTTCTCATTCCTGCAGTTCAAAAGGTCCTAAGTGGGAGAGTTTTGAGAAAAGTCAGCTGGACTTTCATTATTAGTTTCTGTTCTCCACTGTTAAGCACTTTCAGGGACTTATTGCTGCTCTCCAACATCCTCCAAGGAAATTCCTGTGTGATATTACTCCAAATTTTGGAGTACTGACAAAAGAAAAGCAGAGCTTTAACAAGTTTTTCAGCTTCTAACAGCAGGTGAAGTCCTCCTACATGGACTTACACATCATCATCTTACACAATGAGTCTGAGGTTGTGCTTCATAAGGTTCACTTGGCCACACTGTGCCATGATGAGAGCTATATTAAGTAATATTAAACACTTAAGCTGTGATGACAGGTATTTTTGGAAGCTGATACAACAGCACTCATGAATGAGGAAATGAACTTTGACAAAGTGAATGGTTTGACAGATGGTAGTTTGCTTAGAGCTCTCTCCAACAGATGTCTGAATGAATGTTCTGCAAGACCTCTGTGTATTTTGGGTTTTATCATTTCATTAGCAAATAGCTATCACCTGGTGTATACTTGCTCTTTGGAAGCTCTTGATGAGGAAGCTGTTAATTTTTTTTCTTTGGCTTTTTTGGAGAACCACTCCCCCACCAATACTTTATGATTTCCTGCTTGGGGAGAAGAATGATGGGGCTTAGAAAGTTTCTGAGTACTTTTTTTGGGTGTCATAGTAGTTATGATTAGGTTTATGGTATTCATAGTTACAATTTTAATTATGCCATGGGACTGCAAACCCCGAAAATGTGAGGCTGAGCATCAGAGGTGGGATTGAAACCAAAAACGTTGTGGAGACACTTGTGTAAAAAGCAAACAGAGCAACAATAAAAATATAGCTTGTACTTATGAGAAATAATATTCTAATAAATTTAGATTTCAAAAAACCTTCTCTCAGTAATGATTAAAAAAAAGATTGACAAAGTAATTCTAAATTCAACAGAGGTTTTGGAAATGTTTTGCTTTGAATCTGCTGGATTTGATCCTTTCTTTTGGTCACCTTCTTTTATTAACAATCTCCACAGGAAGATTATTTACTTTTAGTTTCAAGAAATACAGTGAATAAACTTTCCTAAGACTGCGCCAAGTTATTAAATAAAGAGCAAAAAGTATTGTTTACAACAGACTCACTGAGAAGGTAAAATTAAATAAAACCAATGTATTTCATTTTGGGCTGGAATACTAAAGTATTCAAATTGCCAAGTGGAAGCTGGGCAACTTTTCCATCGAGCTATTTTATCTCAGAATATAGAGTTTCATCTGAACTGCAGTGCACAGTTTCATAGAAGTCATTAAGGGGAAAAAAATTAGAAAAATGCTAAAATTAGAATGCCCTTTTCTTATATTCTAAATAAGACTTCTAGCTTTTCCACTTTGGAATTACATATGGCTTTCAAAAACTGACCCCCCAAAAGAACAAAAATACTAAGTAGAGCTGGAAAGGGATGAATTCTTTGAAAAGGAAAAAATTCCCAAACTACTTTGGGTACTCTCGCATGCAACAAAAACTAGAGGGAGAAAAGGAAACTACTCAACCTGAACCAACTTTACTTCCCATTTTTTGATTCTGCAACCCAACTGAGCAGTCCAGCTGTTTTGTAAATGAATCCTTCTACTTCTCCCAATAAAAAAACCAAATATCTGAATATTTTATTTAAAAACCAACTGGTGATCACAGCAATGTCTGCATAGAAACAGTTTAGTTAATTTAATGAGGGATAACAAAATAGATTTTCATTATTCTATTCAGTAATGTATATTTATATATAACAGTCTCCAGTTCAGGTGTTCAGTCATAGCTCCCACACAGTGGCAGGTTACGCAGTAGCAAGTGCATTTTCTTCATATTCTCCAGAGGTAAGGTGTGCTCAAATTTTGGTGCTTGTGGGCTAATACCTTGTAAAAACAATGTCCATGTCCCAAAGGCTACAAAATACTTTAAGGGGGAAAAAAAAAAAAGTGGTAGTCTCTTAAAAAAACCTCAATAAAACCAAAATAAAATAAAAAAAAACACCCATAGGCAAGAATCCTCTTCACAATTTATGATTTTGGATATGTTTGGGGAGATAGCAGAAACAATAATCCTGCCTATGGCCATTTTGATTCATATTGCCTTAAATTTTTTTAAAAAAGAATATATAAAAATGATGCCTGCAAGGAATGTGTAGAGATCAAGTGAAATTGGAACAAAATAAAATTATGTATTTTAAAGCCATAAATGCAAAAGGACAAAGAGGAAGAGAAATGCTGTTTTTAAGAAAAGAGTTGACAAAAAATTCATCACTGAAGAAGGCAAGGTGACCGTCTTGGTTATATTTCAGGATCAATTAATGAAAAGTAGAAGTATGGGATTATTTTCTCATTGTATTTGAAAATGGTAAAAGTTAGTAGCACTACAAAAGTGGTAAGCACTGCACAGGTACTATTTTATCATAGCTAACCTGTGAGGAGAAACAGAGGTCAGCAGAACTTTAAAAGGCAGGTATGACTTACTCTGACTTTAACTTGCTTTCAAAAACCTGGTCACTGACCCCTTAAATCACAAGCCAATTACAAGCATTGTAATGCCATTACTAATTACATGCTGAGAGTGTAAATTTAAAATGGCAATTTCAATTTTCAGTTCATTGTGAGAATGCAGGAAAATGAAATTGCATACTAATTAGTTCATGTGTATCAGACACCTGAAAGATTAGAGAGAAAAAGCTCTGCACTCATTACAAGTGAGTTATAAGCAAAGCACTCAAACCTTTTATTTGCCAGGCTGCATATAAATAAAGAAATTAAATGACAAAGAAAATTGATAATGATGGAAGAAGGCAAAAATAGCTTCAGGCCTGTACATAATCATACTTTGCCTGACTTTGCCCACTACACACATCTTCATTTAGAATGTATCTGGCATTTGATGCTGCAAGAGGTGAACAGGCAATTGCTTCAGGTTGACCACACCAAGCACTCATTTACATTTCCTAAAAATGAGACTTTTGCAACTTTTCCACTTTATCTCTGCCAAACATTCACACCATTTTTTGTGCCTTCTTCTGGACCAGTGGCCTCATCACTGGGAGCAGCATGGAAAAGGTTCCCTGTACAAAGTGCTTGCAGCAGGATCTGGGGAGGAGCTGGAGACACGAAAAACACAAGACTCCAGCAGGTCCCAGGTGTTTAATAAAGGAGAAGAGTCTTCAGAGGAGGAAGGAAAGAAACACTCTCAGGATTTAAGGTTCTGTTTTAAAATGACAGAGAGAGTGTTTAATTTTGCTCCGAATGAGAAAAAGAAAAAAAAAAAAGTAAAAAATAAAATTTTGGCAAGTTTTTTGAAAATTGACAAAAGGTTATTTTGCAAGAAAAATGTGAAGAAAAACAAAGGAATACCAAGTGCTTACAGAACAATAATTACATTGCTTAGAAGAGTTCCTTACACACTATAGTTCTCAAAATTACAGAATGACCTGTAAGGGACTGGAATTACCTAGATTTGAGACATTAACTCCAAAAAAAGAACAAGTTCTTCAGAGGTGATGCCATGGAATGAGATTTTAGACACGCTTTCTCCCTTGGCCCAATGATCCTCCCAGGTTAAGTGTAAAGGGAAGATCCCTCTTGAGCAAAGCCCAGGGCAGATCCACTTCTTTGCCAAGCACAAACATGGGAGCACCAGATCATCACACATCCCCATCCTGTCCATCTCCTAGAAAAAGACATGTCTAGGGAGGCAGTGCTAAATGCTTTGGAGCTTTCTCTCCAGCTCATTTAATAAAGCCCACACTCTAACACAGCCCACAAGCTACTGTAATGCTGACCTTTTAATTATCCCTTAAAGTAGTATTAGCTTTCTGCTCCTGTGGAAATAATTCTGCTCGAGTCCCTTAGCCTTATTCTCTCCAGTTCTTTTCCAATGTATAAATTTATAGATTTCCTAACCCCTCTGGTCTTTCTAGATGAAAACTGACTTAAGACACGTTGAAGGGCCTTTGTGTTTTCACTCTGCAATAAATAACATACAGTAACACTGGCTTCGTTTTTCAGAACTGACAAAATTCAGCGCTCTCACCACCCCGGTTTCAGAAAACTTCATCAAACTGTGCTATATGTGTGCCCTCCAAACAAGAAAAATGAGCAGGTAGTCCTGCATGCTTTTTCCCCAGATATTTGAGAGCTGCTCAGAAAAATCACAAGTGGTAGTCAGGATAAAAACTTTAATATGACAAATATTGTGACAATGCACCTGAAGGTAACTTCAAGAAGAGAGTGTCTGACACAGCTAAGGGACATTATGGACATTTCAACACAGTACTGGGAGGCAGGATACTCAAACACCATGTTTTGCTAAATTCTGCAGCGGGTTTACTGGGAGGGAAACATTCTCTTCACATATTGACTACACCCCTCAGTGCAAAAGGTTTTCTGATAAGTGTCTACCTTACTAACCTTTAATTAATTAATCGACAGCTGAAATTGGCAAAACTTAGCCCAATTCATATATTATGAAAACACCACAAAGCAAATAGCTACAACAATGGCTAGATAATCATTATCTTCATTAAAATACTGCCACAGGACTACTTATTCACTGCTTCGTGATTTCCACTGGAGTAATTTGTTGTGCACAAAGAAATCCTGTTCACAGTGAGGGAACTGCCATTTCAACAACATCCCTGAGTGGGAATGAGAAAATATCTATTTTCAGCCCCATGGATGTGGCTTAATTAAAACAGTTCTTGTTACTTCCAGTATTGTGGAGGTGACATTTAACCTGTGTTCCCAGAGCAGCTCAGCAGAGAGGACCAGCTCTTCCTGCAGGCTCTGGTACAGCCAAAACTACACTAAAGCACTCTAGAAACATCCCCAGGGAAGGCTCCACATGTCAAAACATCTCCACCATGAGATATTGCTGTGATATTCTTCTAGGGACCCAACAACCAAATTAACATATGTGGACAGCAGCTTCTTTGGAAGGAGCCTTTATAAACCTGTTTCCATGGTTTAGAACCACAATGGACCATATGCCCCAGTGTCTTCTTTTTTACATTAAAAGATTTGTGCATTTGTAAAGTCAAGGTTATCACTGTTTTGCAACTAAATAGTCCCTTTTAGCCTAGGCCATGTTTCTGACAGGGAATAAGAATCCTAGCTGTTCATTAACCACTTGTCTCCATCCGTTTCTTAAGTGACACTGGCAATTGAATCAAGGATATTTTCCCCCCCCCCCTTCAGCTCCATCTGTTACCTGAATCCATGGCCATCTGTCATTTTCTGCAGCAGTCCAGGCATTCACAAGACCCTTCTTATTAAGCCTTGCATAGTATGGATACCATTTCTGGAGGCCAAAAAGAGCCCGATGGGTGGATGATGCAGTGATTTGTTGGTTTGAAACGATTCCTCCTTCTATCCCTAGTGGGCCAGAGCATCCTGCAAATGGAAAAGGAAAAAGAAACTAATGCAATGAATGGTCAACTCTACTGAATCCCAAGTGGCTCTAATTACAAATAGATCCCAAAAGTCACACACAGAATCGCATACAGAATTTAATAGGCTGGAAAAGACCTTTTGAGATCATCAAGTCCAACCTATAAAATAATGTCTAAGTCATGCCAAATTCAGCTTAGAAGGAGCTTAAAGTACTGGACTAGAATCTTCTTTTTGTAGAAATTAAAAAAAAAAAAGTAAATATTTCTTTGAAATAACAGTTCTCATTGTAAAATTAATGAAATGGCTTAAGCTTTCAATTCTTTCTAGTCTTCTGAAGAGATTGTGTATTTGGGTTTTGTGACACAATGAAAGAAAACAACACTCAGATTCAAATATTGAAATTATTGTTATAAGCAAATTTAAAATTCTGCAATTGCTACTAAGTTCCATATTGCTGCTCTTGCCTCAGAGGTCAGCATTTAGCCAAATCCCTACAAATTGTTATTGCAATTATCTTTAGAAATATGAAACATGTTATTGTTCAGATACATTAAAAAATATTTAAAGGTCTCATACATTTAATCAGCAACCAAAAAATGTGTATTTAACTGCAATGTTCCTTTGTTAATAATTTTATCTGTGAGGTTCATCATTAATTTATTCATTGGAAGTACTTGTAGACATTTTTTTTTTTTTTTAAATAAAGGTATTTTTGTTTACAACGTTTTCTGAAGCCATTCCATTTGAGTACAGGAAGAAAAGCATTCAGCTCTTGTGAGCAATTCAAACTGAGAAAATTTTGAAAATTCATTACATAGAAATGATTGGCAGGCTGCCTACTATTCAACATCTCCAACTACTTCCAAGTAAATGAGACTTTTCTTTCCTCAATTTTGATGCAGAATCTAAAAGAGCAGCGAATTGCAGGAATTACTCTGGCAGCCAATGTTACTCTATTGCCCAAAAGATCTTCCGCCCTGTGGGTCAACTGCACTTTGGCAATTTCGAGCACCACAGGACAGATGTTTACTCACATTTCAGGTCTTTTAGAAACCTGGCCCAAGCAATACCCAAGAATGAGCTCTGAAGTTGTGCTGTTGTAAAATCTTTGCACCCCACGGGCAGGAAAGTCGCAAACAATTTAATTCCTCGTTAATTTAAGGGTACAGAGAAAAAGAAGTGACCAGTGCAATTTTCTCCTCTCGGCGGGGAGACAGTGCAGGGAGTCACTGGTAGCACAGACCTCAGGTTTTGTGTGTCACTGATGATGGAGACAAATACAAACTAAACTGAAGTTTTAAGCTCTGAAAAGGCAAACCAAACCTCCCATACTGATGGGGTTCAGGGTTTGTTCTTTCTGCAACGCAAAACCCGGCCAAAACTTACAGAATACTCTTAAATGAAATCCTGGCCCTACTGAAGTTAACTACTAACTTGCCCTACAGAATGATTTCACACGCTTTTTTTTGACAGTCCACACTTATTTTACCAGCCAACAATAATGGCTTTGCATTCAGCACCTGACTAATAACATGACAAAATGCATCTCTCTCCTGTTGCTGTGCCAGGCATGCAGTGGTTCCACAAGGAACAAATCCTTTGTCATCAGCACAGTCAGACAGTATATAGAATGTATTCAGAAAACCCACATATTTTATAAAAGTGTCATTATTCATTGTGTTTTCATCAAGCATTACTTAAGAACTGAAAGCCCTATTCAAGCCTTAGCTCTGTCTCTGAAATATTTCCATCGAAGCAGAATAAAATCCTTTGGTGTATGAGCTGCTACATGTGCTTGCAAATCAGAGGTAAACAACTCTACTTTCCTATAAAACATGCATGTTTTCAGAAGTTTCTTATATTTTCTAATTAAAATATCTTTGCCATTTCATAATGGAAAAGAAAATGCACACGGATGTGCCTGTGTGTATGTGTAACTCACAACAAACATGTAAACACAGGACACATTCATGAAAGTAACCACCCTTAAAAGCTTATTAATAATTATAATTATTAAAAAGAATAATTATTAAAAAATAGAGACATGAGAAAGCATAAAAGAGGCTTCCAAGGAGAGCTTAAAAAGTGAGCATGTTGGAGGTATGTTAATTAATGTTTGGCATGTTAGTTCATGCATCTCGTTTGAGATGTATAAAATGTTATTTGAAATATGTGTGAAATCCTTAAAAGAGAAAGTTGAGTTTTCTTTTCTAAATTGAAGGCAGTTTAGTTTCCAAGTACAACTAACTCCACTTTGACCATATATGCTCAGAAGTGTTTAACTTCCTTGGCTTTAGGAGGATTATTCCTGAAATCCAAAGCAAATCTCTACCTTCAGGGAATAGGTGCTTTATTGTGCCAGCTCCTTGTTTACATTGCAGTTCCACCCATGGTTTGTCATGTTTGTCACTTTTCCAGTGTGAGATAAACACAGAATTTACCACTCCTAAAAGTTAAAACTACCACATTAGCTATACTTAGGTGTTAAGTTCAGGCATAACAACATGTGATGTGTGGGAAGTATGAGACTGGATAATAATTTCTAAACAAAACTGTACTAATTACATTTCTGAAATTATCAGAACATATTGCTATTTTTTAAAAATTTTATTTATTGAATAGGACTTCAGCAGACATTTCATTAGGATGCCACGAGCAAGCCCCTGACACTGTTACACCTGCCCCTTTACTCCCCCTTTAGGTCTTTATTTTAACCAGACATAATTCTAGAAGAAAACCTTTCAATTTACTTTATCAGTTAAAATGAAATCTTGAATGCATTTTTGGATAGTCAAATACCACAGCAAATGGGACTTCCCTTAGCCATATGCTCATTAATTTCTTACAAGTACTCCACTACATTAGCGAGTCACTCTTTCTTCTTATGAAAGATCTCATGGGGTTATTACTCTCTAAATTCAGAAGAAACTTGCTTTTCCAGAAAACTCCCAGCTGTTTGACTCATCTCTAGTTCCATCAAACATGTTTTATCACTAAAGGACTAGTTACAGAGTAGTATCTGCACAAGGTATTATTTCAGACACAAAGAGTACTTTTCTTCAAGTTAACATATCAATTATTTTTTTAAGTGTTTAAGAGCTGTGATATGCCATTGACCACTAACACCGAAGAAAACAACTAAACACAACTTTTTGAGATTGTTTTTTAAAGACTGAGGTGCATATTTTGCAGAAAAGCTACAAACTGTGTTATATCTTACTATTATAGGGCTGTTTCTTTTAAATCTACAGTTCATTTAACAAAAATCATGACAGCTTGGAAATAATAACACCACTACAGTGACTGTGATAATTCTGTTAGGCCAGTGTTAACCATTAAATTAAAAAAAAACACACACACATTTTTATTAATTTAAGCAGACACATTGGAGCATGACAATATGCTTGATCCAAGGAAGTAAAAAAAAAAAAAAAAGAATTAAACAGCAATTAAAAAGCTGCCTGACAAGTTCATGATACAGATTCACAAGGAAGATTTTGTTATCTAGAGCTGTTACTTTAGTGTCACTAAAAAGCAAGATGCTAGCTCAACTAATAGTGATTTTAATCCTACAGTGACAATTATGGGTATATACTAAATAAAATCCACTTCAGGCTTCTCCTGTTCTTATCAAACACAAACCTATGCCCATAAAACCTCACTGCCCATGAGGATAAAAGAATGCAAAGGTGCACCAGTGTGGAATGTGGATGGATCCAGGGAAGGATGTGAAAAGTCAACAACACAGGAAAAGTGAATCTTTTCAGTTCTCCTGAGTCCCCACCAACTCATGTGAAGACAGCAATGGTTATAAACCTGCCCCAAATGCTTCTTTTACAATCTCAACTTAATTGATCCAGAAACATTATGTAATTTTGCACCACAAACCAATTGATTTTAAGTCCAGATTTCACTTGTAGACTGAGGGTATGGGAATCAAACAGCTCCCCAGACTGAAGATGAATTCTGTGCTTCCACACTTATCTCTGACAACAGTAAATCCCTCCAGCTGATCAATAATATTTGTACAAAAGGAGGGAGAAGATGACAGTTCACTTACTGTGTTTAACACTGATATCTCATCAGAAGAAAATTAAAACAGGGAAATAAGTCATTGACTCTCCCGCATTATGACGAAAAGACAAACCATTTTAGGATAAAAAGTTACTACAGTGAGAGATGATAAGCAGAAAGAGCTGGGCAAACATGTTACTAGAGCATATTTAATTTGGACTTTCACATTTATGTCAGTCCACAAATTCAGCAAAATCTCTAAATCGTTTAAAAATTGCCAGAAAATGTGGGGATTATGCCTCTGCAAACAGAATGAGAAGATTTCTTGCTATTGACAATGAAACATGCTTGGGTTTCCAGCATGAATGTATAGCTTTCATTTCCTCTGTAGGTCTGCCTCTAGCTGACGTCATCAAAACAAACAGATGCAAAATTGAAGGCAGGCAGAAAACAAATCTGCTTTTAGACCCTTTCCTTTCCTTTCCTTTCCTTTCCTTTCCTTTCCTTTCCTTTCCTTTCCTTTCCTTTCCTTTCCTTTCCTTTCCTTTCCTTTCCTTTCTTTTCCTTTCCTTTCCTTTCCTTTCCTTTCCTTTCCTTTCCTTTCCTTTCCTTTCCTTTCCTTTCCTTTCCTTTCCTTTCCTTTCCTTTCCTTTCCTTTCCTTTCCTTTCCTTTCCTTTCCTTTTTCCTTTTTCCTTTTTCCTTTTTCCTTTTTCCTTTCCTTTTTCCTTTCAAGTTAGTCCTCTCCAAGTAACTGTGAGTTTGACTTTAAGTGATAGATATGGGCAGTCATTCAAAGTTACCAGAGTGCCCATCTCTCTGCAATAGGACATTCTTGCAGGGTTTGTTTTTTTCACAGACCTGACACAATAATGCTAAAATCTCCTTTACAAATGCTTTATAATGTTTTTGCAGAGAGATGAAGACACAGCTTCTATTCCTGACAGAGATACTAGTGGACCCTCTAATGGTTTCAGTGACACAACAGTTCCCAACTTTACCATGGAACAATGAGATTACAGATGACCACAGATGTTGCATTAATTAATTAATGCTGATACATGCATACTACCCACACACAAGCTAGTCTTCTTTCTTCTTTATCTTTCATACAGAGACTTCAGCTCTCTGCCCATAAACATTTTCCCACAATGAAAGTGCCACACAATGGGATTCATATCCCTCTGATGGATATTCAGAGGGATTTTCTACCTTGAGTGTGAGAAAATCTGTACTGCCAGCATAACACAGGAACATACGTAGACAACAGATTATGTCTTTTTTTATACAGTGCTGTGATTGAAATAAAGGTCATTATGCAGGACTGATTTGCTTAGTTCTAGTTTGGCAAATTTTCTATTCTTCTCTTTGAGTAGGATGAATAGGAGTGCAAAATCTTCACTGAACACCACAGGGATTAATGTTGGGGAACTGCAACATACAAGAAGTTACCTAACTAAAAGGAGTGAGATTCAAGGAAGATACAACTTCTGATTTAGTTAAGATCTTTAAACTCAAGTGTATTTCAAGCTGTGAAAATACAATGGCACAACCGTCACTTAATGCTTGTGCCTTTTCTTACTCTCACTCACCAATCACTAACTTCTGATCACTAAAATAAGGCTATTTCCTTGTCAGCAGACCAAGCATGGTTGTTTTTAAACTCAAGGGTACATCTAAAATCTCCTATCTGCAAAGCTGTAATTGGAAAATTCACTTTTTTTTTTTTTTTTTTTTAATATTTTTCAATTAAGAGATTGTGTTTGTGTTGAATTCTACCAGATTAATGTTACTGACATCATCCCTAGGCACATTAAAAATGTTTTTCATGTAACTGGCCTGGGAAGAAGACTTTCAGAATGAAGGCACATGTTTATGTATCCCTGTCTGAGCAAACCAGGGCACCCATCCAGCTGGAAAAATCTCTATCCAAAGAAATGTCAATATTAGAACCATACCATTCCTGACAAAGATCCCTTTTCTGAAAAGATCCAGTAGTGAACATTCAACGGCGCCATTTATTATTGAAGTCCAGTCTGAGCCTTTTTTATTGCATTTATTATTTCTTGTTCTGATTTTCTGAATGTGGACAAATATGTCCTCTTATAAAAATAGGTCTTAGAGTATCTGTCACCTCTTATTCTCTCTTTTATCTGAGTGATGCCAAAAAGTCAAAATTTACACCAAGCACATCATGTAGCGCAGAGTATGGAGGAGCACCGGTCTCCTTGCCCTTTAGGTTACTGGACAGCTGGAGACAAAACAAGGAGTTTAGAACTTAGGAAAAGGATTGGGTGAACCTTTATTTAACTGCCAAAACCAAAATAATTCCTCTGACTTTATGCCATTATTCAAGTTACAGCATTCAACAATTCACTGAAACACCTTATTTTGTTGTCAAGCAGCAAATTTTTGACGGGAAAAAAAAAATTATTTTGCAGTAAGGATGTTGATTTCCTAAACTCCTCTGCTGAGCTCTCATACAGAAATACTTCAATCTTTATGTGAAAAATTATTTTGACCTTTCCAGATAGCACTGTGAAAAATAACATTTCTGCCATGCTTGAGTATTGACATTAACCATCGACATAACTCACAGCCACTTAAACATAACTATAATTAATCTGAATAAAAGAAATTATGGAGCAAGACTAAAAAACCTCCAACCTATCCACAAGAATGAAACTACACTCATATTTCAGAAGGTGAATTCATAGTAGCTTTCAAGTCATACTGAGAAGTCATTGCTATACCTACACTCCTCAGAGATGACAGACACAGAAACCATATTGCCACATAATTGATTATGACTATCTTTATCTCAGGTTGCAATGAAATGAAAAGATAAGTGATTCTATTTACCAATCCCAAGACTTTTTGGTGGATCTGGACTTGGGCAGCTCTGGATGGAGGAGATTTGTGCAGCCATGGATCTATTAATTATCCCCTTTATCTCTAGTGACTGCAAATGGTTGTGGCACAGGCCACAGCCAATTAACAATTTAAGAATAATTTAGGCATTTAAAGCAAAATTAGGAACCAAATTGGATTTGAAAATAATCTTCTTTATTTGCTGCTGCTGAACCCTGTACAATCCATGCACTTTTTCACTCCTCAGGTAGTGAGGGAAATATTTCTTTTAGGAATACAAGAAAACTCAACAGCTTTCCAGCTTTTTTAGGAAATGTGCTAATTAGACACAGTGTTCTGAGAAAGCTTAGCCAGATTTCAGGATAGCTACAGACAACTTCTCTCAAGAGTTTCCTGGCTTTATATGTACATTTATATGTCCTTAGTGACACACAGGTTTCTTTTCTGCTGTTTGTGGAGCGTGTAACACAAACAAAAACTTACCTATGTGGCACACGAATTATAGCATATTGTATCCTCTCCAATCCTTAAGTTCACTCCAAAGAATTAGTGATTTTTTTTTGGTATTGTTTGGGATTTTGTTGTAATTTTATTTGTTTGTTTGTGGTCTTTTAATTTTTGTTTTTCATTTTTTGGTCACAGAGCAGCACTTGAACTAGAAAAATTAGTAATTTTAACCTATAGTAGCTAACCAACTACAGATAATGCTAATTTGAAGGCATCCCACAACAAATGTATCCATGTGCTTACTGACTGCTCCTTCTTAAATCTGCCTGTCCCAAAAAGCAACTTTGGAAAAAAACCCAAACCTAAACCTTCTCTTGGAAAGTGAAGGTGGAATGACAAGTTACAGCCCCACTGAAAGATAACCTGCATTTTTCTAGGAGGTCTGCAATGGGAATCAGTGGGATTATAGCACCAAGGTAATTAGTATTCCTGTCAGCTGGCCTGACTACAAGCATTTGCCAGGAGAAGAGTATGTGCTTTTCAAGAGGCAACTCTTATTTTGCCGCCTAGAGATGTTCTTTCTGTCTCTGTGGTTTGGCATTGTTGTGTTTTGTTGTATTTTCTTCCCCCTCATAAGATCATCAACTGCTCCTAGAAATTACGCTAAAATCTGAGTTTAGACATGTTCATTGAAAAGGTTTAAAAACTACCAGTGGCACTAATATGAATTCTGCATTACAATGGAACACATGCTTTTCAGAAAGAAGCAAAATATGGGAATATCCTACAATATACTGCTGAAGTGATATTCTAAATATGAGCTATATTCACAGCACGGGACACAAACTGCATGCAAATGACTGTTATTTAAATCTGACTACACAGAAACAGCCATTCTTATGGTCTCTAAGCTGTTTCCATCTTCTTCTATAACCCATCTAACTTTTTAATAGCTGGAAATTCAGATATCTGCACTTAGATCTTGTTCCTGGAAGATATTTGATGTAGATATAACCTTATATTCATGTAAAATATCTTTAAGGATCAGGACTTGAAGCACTGTTAAAAAGACAGAATTAATTTAAAGGTCAGGCACTTTTATTAGGGTGAAAAAAATCAGGATGAAGATTCAAAAAGTTCCCCTTCACAGATGCAGCAGCAGAATTCTTTCATTAGTATTGCAGTGTAGTCAAATGAAATGTTATATTTCTGACTCCATCATGCATTTTTGTACATCTTGATTTTTTTAATATCCCCTTATTTCTCAGTATATGCCTTTACCTTTTCTTATCAACATCTCTTTTCACCATAAAAATGAAATTATTTCTAAGTGTTCAAATTGAGAAAGGGCTAAACAAACAAGGCAAACTTTAGGAATGCAACCCATACAACCCAGCTTCAACCACCTAAAAATTCCTTATCTACCCAAAAATAGCTTCCCAGGCTGTTTTTGATTTCTGTGGGAGGAAACAGTCAACTCTAAACCACAGTTTTCATTATGTCATCATCTATTAAGAAAGCATTTAACAATGTAGTCAGCTTCTCTGTGTCTACTGACCAAGAAAACACCTAGAGCACCACCTTCAGCTTAAGGACTAAGTTTGAGGCTAAAATTAAGTGAAATGAATCTACTGAGTTTTAACAACACTGAAAATTACACTTTAAAAATACACAATGATCTGTTTTTCTTCAAAGGAAGATGTACTTGATACTCAGGCTTTGCAGAAAGAGGTCTTTTAAAAATAGATTCCCTAGGAAGAGATGAGCACAACAAACAACTTCCCAGACTTTGACTTTCCTGCTGACAAAGACGACCTCAAAGTGGTTGATTTTGATTATAAAAGTGATTTTGGAATTGGCAGACAAGGACCTGGAGGTCCTGGTTAGGAAGTCGGCCATGAGGTAGCAATGCACCCTCACGGCAAACATGACCAGCAGCCTCCTGGGCTGCTTTAGGAAGAGCTTTCCCAGCAGGTCAGGGAGGCAGATTCCCCCTGGTCAGCTGTGGGAACACACTTCTGGGGTGCTCTGTCCAGTGGTGGGCTCCCTACAGTTGAAAAAACATGGATTTACTGGAGTGATTCCATCCCAGGGCCACGGTGGTGAAGGGACTGGAGCATCTGACCTACAAGGAGACACTGAGAGCTGGAAGAGCTCAGCCTCCAGGCTCAGGGGCATCTTACCCATCCATGTGTGTAGTGGGAGGGAATGAATACCAAGGAGCCAGCCACTCCTCTGTGGTGCCCACTAGCAGGACAAAAGGCAATGGGAATGGATTTTACAATGGGAAATTCCATTGGAAGTCAAGACAACAGGGCTGCTTTAATTTTTAAGTTGTGAGGGTTTGTTTGGTTTGGTTTGGGTCTTTTTCGTTGTTTGGTTTTTGGTAGGTTTTGTTTGTGATTTTTTGTCTGATTTTTGTTGCCTTGTTTTTTTAGTTTGGTTGAGTTTTTGTTTGTTTGTTTTTTGGTTACTGTGAGAATGGTCAAACACTGCAACAGGTTGTATATGAAGTTGTGGAAACCCATCTCTGGAGATACTAAAAACCTGGATTGGACACAGTCTTGGGCAACTGGCCCTAGATGTTCCTGCTGAAGGAGGGATGCTCCAGTGGTTGGCAGTGCCAACCTCAGCCTTTCTGAAATGCTCTGATTCCAAAGACTTCTAAATCTTTTTCGGACCGATGCTGACAGATAGGAAACTCCCACATCACACCAGCACAGAGGAACCCTTCCTGACTGTGAATAGTCTGATGTAGTGCTGTTGACTTTGGAATTTTACTGATTTACAGTGGGTGAAGATGTGTGCCTGAAGTGCATGACTTTTTCAGTATTATATAGTGCTACACCAAATAATAATAATTAATTTGCTCATCAGCACTTTTTTTCCTTGAGGGCCATTTGAAACAAGAAAAATTTATACAGATGTGCTTGCAGTCCCAATTTTTTACCATAAGTTTAAGTATGAACATATTTCATTCTCAACCTGTCCCAGTCCGTTAGAATGATACTTGTTCTTGTTTGTCAATTGTTTTCCTGTATTGAATGAAATTTTTGCTGGTAGTCGCATGTATAATCAGTATATTTTAAGAAGCAAAACAAGTTCTAACTGTAGAAATTACATCTTCATTTCCAGGAGAAGGTAGATGTCCAAGGAGACTTTTCATTTTACCAGAAGATGATGTATTGCTACATGTGTGCAGACCATATGTGTGAACTTCCACTGTGACAGACTGAAGAGCTAAAATCTGAGTTTAGTTGGAGTGCTGGTTTGTCTTTGTACATTCAGTTTTACTTCAGTCATGTTTGCACAGAGCAAACATATTGTGTGGAGGTATTGTGAAGGACAGTCATCTACCCCAACTCATTATCCAGTTAATTGTCTCATGGCCTGGCTTCAGCAGTCCAGCAGCACTGATTGAAGTGTATCAGTGCAGCTGGAGGTTACACAGATAGGAAGTATATTCCTACATAGCCATTTTTGGAATACATTTGCATTCTTCTTTTTTCTTTTTTTTTTCTTTTTCTTTTCTTTTTCTTTTCTTTTCCCAAGCACAAGTCTACTGCCATTTCATCTGCTCTTGAGTTCATGACAGGTTTTTTTCTTCCCCCACTACCAAGCATTCCTTCTTATGTTGTCTGTTAAAACATCACTTTTAAATACAAGCAGAGCCTAAGCCCTCCCACACAGAGGCAGATTTTCACTTGGAATGAATTCCAAGTTGTACCAGAGCTGCGTATGGAACATTAACTTTCTAAATTTTAAAACTCTGCAGATCTCTAAAATGAATTTTAAATCACCATTGTCCAAGAGAGATGGTAGAATATGGCATTCACATGAGCTGTTAAGTCTGGTTTAGCTAATTAGACCACTACCCATAATTAGAAATCTCTAGTTTAAGTGTGGTGATGCTTTAGGTTTGAGTAGTCAACCCTTCATTTTATGGACTTGGTGTTTGCAGAATAGTGCTGACCATAACGTAGCACATTTTAGCTGTTGGCTATTTCAATCACTCTGCAGCTGATCAAATTGTTTGCTTACTCTCCATGTAGCTCCAAGTGTTTTTTCCACAATCCAATGTTCTGATCTGAGAGGTATTGAGCAACTCAGAGGTAACAACTCATGTTAATTGTGGTTCTGAAGATTAACCCTATGGGCAAGACCAAATCAATGTTTTCATTCCCATTGAAGGAGTTTAATCAGCATTTTCACTGAGAGACACGGCAAAAGAACATGTGATCCTCTTTCTAGCCCACCACAATGCAAAATGAAGCCTCCAAATAGAATTTGTAGACCCTTGGGCTTCTTGGGGTTTTTTTTCTGCATTTCAGTAGATTTGCAGAATGCACAGTGTCAGTAATTATTTCAGATATTTTTTGTCTATTTCTAGATCAAAAATTAAAGTAACAAGGTTTATAGCTTCAAGGTGACTCTTAACTAGACAATGAAACAGCACATTTTCGTTCAGATCTGTTAAGTTCATAAAGCCATTCAGCTCTGAAATCTGACTAACAGAAGGCATTTATCTCCATAAGTTTCTCCACACATTTAAAACAAAACAAAATGGATCTTCTTGACCTATTAACATTTTAATTATTATGACTCTAATTCCTGGAGTGTGACTCCAAGCGTGCTAATAGCCAGTGTGGTGCTGCAGGACTGAGGTGAAGGGTATGATTAATATTGTTTCATGCCTTCACATAAAATAATGTATGTCAAAGGCAGCATCTTTACCAATTTGCATGAGGAGCAGCTAACGAGCACACAGACACTTTCAGACAAGCAAAACTTTTCAAATGCTGTAGTGTTAAGCTTCAGGCCTCTAGGAGATGACATGAAAATGAAGTGATTATTTATGTTTCATGCAACAGAAGACAGCTTTTCAGACAGCAATGGGAATAATTGCCACTTATTTGCTGATATGTCCAAAGAGATTAAATGCTTTTTGTGGTGATTGAGCATCTCCACCAACACTAGTGCATTATTCTGTTATCACACTGGTCAACATGTTTCATGTGTGTAAGCAGTGGCTATCAGAATAAATCAGATAGAAAGAAATTGGATGTTCTACTTCTCAAGAGTGCCATTACTGCTAAGTGACCATCCTGCTCTTCCACTATCAAACCCTCTCTTCATGCTTTTACAGTAAGGTCACAAAATTAGCTTTTGGCCTTTACTCTACAAGCTCCATGCTGAGGACACAGACTGAAAATAAAGTCAGGCAACTCTTTAGATAGTCTGAGATTAGGAGGAAAAAAAAAAAAAAAAAAAAAAAAAAATTTCAAACTTCTTTCTGAATTACTTTTTTTATTTTTAACCATTTTTTTTCCATGGTGAAGTGATTTCATGGCATGGTGTTTTTAAGAATTATGCCTTGATGGAAAAGATAGATTAGGGACTACAGAGCTTTACTGACAGATCAGTGCCCATCTCCATAAAACAGCTCTGGGGTGCCCTCTGGAAACTACAGGCAAGTGAGCCTATTTTGGCATCTTTTAAGCTGAAACTTCTGTATTAAGATCACTAAGAACCTAAGAAAAACTACTGAAAAGAGCCAGTATGACCCCAGTAAATGGGAGTCTTTCACAAACTGATGGACATCTTCAACTTAGACAATATGCATAGGGATAAAGGAAATACAGTGGAAATAGCACACCTGGATTTTTCACAAAGCATTTGATAAGGTTCCACATGAAAGGCTCTTATCAGGGAATGGGGGCAAAGGCCTGCTATAGACAGAATTCTAATTAAAGATTAGGAAATGCCTTTCCCAAGACGAAATGGCAGCAGTGGCAGGGCCATTCCTGGAGTCAGTTGTACTCATCAGTGACCTAGAGGAAGGTGTGAACGGGGAAATTCTGCAGTTTGAAGCTACCAAGCTGCCTTGATCAAATGCCACTTTGAAGATGAGTATCTCCAGAAGGACAAGGAGAATTGAGTGGTCAGAAGGGCGACAGATGATTCTCAATCTACGCAAAAGGAAGACAAAAAAAAAATAAATAAAAAAATCCCTAAAATGTGCCCACACCACACTCAACTTGGAAATGGCCATTACAACTGCAGAGTCACCATCAGCATCTCTCTGAAATCATTGGCTCTAAATACAGTGGGAGCCAAAAAAGCCAGTAAAAAGTTATGTATTAAGGACAGGACATAGCAGTATTATTTTATATATGAAAGGTAGGTGTGACCATACACCCTGTGCAGTTCAGGTCTCTGGGCCCTGGCAAGGTGTAAAGCTAAAGGAAATGTACAGAATGGCAGTTCAAATGATTAAAGAGAGAAAAAAACCCAACAGATATAAAAGGGAATAGAATCCTAGGTTTTTTTGAGTTGGAGAGGAATAAGCTGAGGATGGAATGACTAAACTTTACATAAACTTAGATAAGGTGAATACAGTACTGTTCACATCTACACTACTGAAACCATGGAGTATTCAATAAAATTCAGAAGAAATCAGCTCAATTCTTGTAAAAGAAAGTAGTTTGTTATGCTCTGGGTAGTGATCTTCTGGAGTCTTCTAGGAGCAGATACAGCACCCAAGGGTTCAAAAAGAAATTGGACAAATTCAGGCACAAAAGGTTCATGGATAACACTAAAGAGATTGATCAGGGGAGTACCTTTACTATTCCTGTTAAATTATATTTGTCATTACCACAGTTAGATGGGAAGCTAATCAGATTGCTGGACTACCTGACCTAATATGAAGGCATTTTATGCTCTTAAGAAATTACCATTAACATGGTAGTGAAATTTAGCTAAGAATCCATTAGGTTATTCATGTAAATAGCCTATTTAAGAACAAACTCCCCAAGAAAACACACTACATACATAATGGGTACATACAGCATCTCATTTAGAATAGAAACTACACATTAAAAAGTTGCTATTTTAGAAGGCATCTCCTTTTAGCCCCATTTACAGTCCTTTGGTGTTCTGTAGGAAATCTAATTATCTAATAATTTAATATTATACAGAAAAAAGTAAAGTTTTTTAGGGTATCGCCATGAAGAGAGTTGCATTTCTAAACTCATAAACTAAGAAAGAATATTCCTTTTCCTGAAATAAAATAAACATGGTCAGTGAAGCCACTAGATAACTGTGACTTTTTTATTTCAGCTGTTTAGAGAGGAAATAGAAGGTTTTTAGAGAACATCATGTACTCATGGAAATCCAAATCCTTTAGCACTATACATTCAAAAGTAAAGCATAAATAAATATTCGAATTTATTGTGAAGAAAATCCCAACTAATTTACAAAAGGCCTAGACATTTGAAGATGTGTAGATTGTCTTTGTAAATCTGACTTATAACTATGCAAAAACAACTGTTCATAAGGGTTATAATTAAAGGAAAATGGGAAGTAAAGCATAAATAGGTGCAACTGTCTTACTAATTTCCCTTAATTCATTAAGCTGATGGAAGAATCCAAGGCAGGAGACCCTATTGTGCTGACAGTGCATCAAGAAATTCCAGATAAAGTTGTACATGACAAAACTGCAGAGCAATTACTAGGCCCAAGTTTGTTTGATTCTTTTTATAACGTAGCAATAGCACTAAACCAAGATATTATTAGTCCATAATGACTTATCAAAAAAAATTTATGTCGGAAAAAAAATCTCAGTTTAAATTCCCAATAACATCTTCATCCCATGTCCTCAGTGACAGAGCAAAATCTTACACGACACAAAAGATTTTTAAGGCCTTTTTTGTCCAAGTCTCACAGTGTAAAAGTTCTTGTGACTTCCAATCCTTTGGACTTATCATGGACCATAGTATTGCAATGTTGGATGCTGACCTGCTAATTCAGCTGCAGCAGGATTGACATCAGGGAAACGTGTTTCTTGGAAAGTTTTGTCTTTTGCAAGAGGAGGATCTAATCTCAGCAAAGGAAAACTCCTTTGCATTACATTTCTTACACATGGGCACCGTGGGCAGGTGCAGTTTTTCATTGATCAGGAGAATTACTTTCCTCCAAATTTTCATACTGGGTAACTTGTCAAACTCCCTATCCAGTAACTTGTCTTGGTGAATTCCTTGGAGCCTGCTTCTCCTTGACTAAAAATTAGGCTTTCCTCATTTAATCAAAACCCACTTTTTAAAAGTGTACAAAGTGCTTGAAATTAGGGCTCTCCATCACTAAATACTACTAATAAACAACATAAAAACCAGTGTTTCAGTCTTTAAATTGGTGTGGAGTAAATGCTAGGGAGATGTAACTTAGTCAAAGGGGGCAAACACACCAAACTTCATTAATAAATCTCATTTTACTTCCAGCAGTTATATTTGTATGTCTAAGGCTAAAGCACATCTTTTAAAGGGTGCCCCATCTCACCTGCAGAGAACTCAGTGCAAGACCCTCCCAACTTCAGCAGAGATGAAGCTGAACAGATTCAGTTATGTACTTTGGGAAAGAAATTTAATTCTTGAGGATTTTCCACCTGACATTTTTCATCAGGGGAAAAAAACTAATGTCTGAAAATGAACCAAATCCAATACTCACTCAAATTCCCACCTGATTAGAAAACGACAGGTATTGTGAAAGAAATTGTGGAAGCTCCAGGGGTAAGAAAAGAAAAAAAGTGGAAGATGTTTCAAAAATCACAATAAAATCACAATATTCAGCTTCCTGTATGGACTTTTACTCCTATCGAGAAGAATGAGGACATTTTTCAGAAACACTGAAGAAAAAGATAATATCCTATTTACTGATAGTGGACATAAAGGACTCAAATTTCTTTTCAAAGTTATAATTTCCCAGCATTATTTGCCTTTCTCTAACTTGGTTGTAACACAAATTACAACATAGTTACTTTTTGTGCTACATCTAAAGACAAAATTTGAAAACACATATGGGTAAAATTGAATTGCATAAAAATAGGAACAGAGTAATTGCAAAACTAGGTTTTGACAAGAGAAGTAAAATGGGGATTAATATTATTATGATAACAACAGAGATAATATTGGAATCTAAAAACTGAAACAGGTCTCAGTGAAGGCATGCAGTGTTGATATCAAATATATAGATTTGCCAACAAAGGAAAATCTTGTTTATGGCTGAGGTCTATCAAACAGATTTTGCTGCATCTGTAATGGATATTAACGTGCCCACCAGCCTGAAAGTTTTACATGATACTTTTCTGTAAAGAAAATTTCTAACTACACCAAATGAAGAGCTAGCCAAATGGCATTAAACATTAACACAAGAAAACAATCACTGGTTAGAAGGAAAATCCAACTCAGAGTAATTCTGTCAGCTCTTCTTGGCAAAGTACTTTACCACATTTGTAAACTTTTGAAATTTTAACCCATGAGTGTGGTGGTAGTTTGGGACTGAAATAGCCATGACCTGTCAGCATCACTCCTGCCCTCCCACACCAGGAACGGGAGCTCTGCCGGACCCGCCGTCTGTCCAAAGCAGCGGGAGCTGTGAATCCTCCCGTAGAGGGAAGCTCATCACTGCACATATCACATTTCCTTCTGCTTTCTGAAAGCTGCAGGTGGGAAAGCTGTGCCGAGCCTGGAGGTTTTAGCTCATTTAGGGCTCATGAAACCGTGTTTTGTTCCATTAGTTCACATGGATTTTCTTCTTTTGCAGCTTGGCTTGAATTCCAAGACTAAATGAAACTCCAGAATGTGAATCAACTTTCAAAACTCCAACTTTTACGCACAGAATTAACAAGGTTGGAAAAGACCGTAGAGAGCATCAAGCCCAACATTTTACCCAACTTAACAATCTATCCAACACCAATCTAACATCTAAACCATCTAGACCATCTAAATCATCTAACCCACGTCACTAAGTTCATCATCCAACCTCTCCTTAAACATACCCAGGGATGGTGACTCCACCACCTCCCTGGGACGCCCATTCCAGTGGGAAATCACACTCTAAACCCCTTTGTGAGGTTTATGCCATGTCCACTTGTGTTCTACTTATTGTTTGGGTTTTTTTTAACAACTGCAGGCCTCAAGACAGTTTCACTATAAGGAGTTTGTGCAGCCCCAAAGATGATTTTACCCTCATTGCTCATTCCCGTGTGCACCAAAGGGTAGCAGCAGACTAGACCAGGCTGACTCATATGGCAAGCCACCCTCTGTGATCAATCTACTTTGAAATAATAAACCTTGAAATAAAGCATTTTTCAACTGTATTGGTACCCAAAATAGAAAAAAAAAAAGAAAAGGTATTATGACTTGGCTATTGGGAGCTTTGTGAAACCTACTGTAGCTGTAAATTATATCTATAATACACACATATACATTTATATGTAATATATAACCTTTTTATGTATTTATAGTCACCAGTTCTTTTTCATTCCATACTTTTAGAGGTGGTTTTTTTGGTCATAATAACTTGTGATTTGTTTTGTGCTTGCTTCTACAGGCTACAGCCCAGCTTTTATTTCTTTTATAGTACTGATTCCTTACCTGTAAATTATTTTTCATTTCTGTGAGGGTATAAAAAAAGAATGTGCATTATTGACCACACCAGGAACTTAAGAACTATAGAGGCTACTTTGAGAATAATGGTGTGCTGTAATTTTTCTTGCAAGCCTTAGAAATACTGAAATATTCATTGCCACAGGCTTTGCCATACATAAAAATGCACATAAAAGTTCTCCCAACAAAGGAACAGTGAGGAATATTTACAAGGAAAGCTTTTTTTCTGCTCTACATTTTTGGAGTGTCTATGATTCTATGTTGCTGAAAATAACACATGGGTCATGCTGTCACCTCAGCAGGAGGAACAGACAAGTGGAGACAGGTAGAAGGAATCCCTGACTCCTCTTTACTGAGGTTAACTGAGGGTACTGAAAGTTAAGGATGACACAAACCATAAGAAAAGCAGATTTATACTTTTATGTAAGGAAAAAAAAAAAAAAAAAGCAGGAAAGTTCCCACAAAAAGGTGGTTCAAACTAAAATCAACAATAAAGGGTTGAATACAGGGTTGAGTTAATACTGTGGTTACTGACACAATGCAAAAGCTACTGTTGTACCCGATGACTCCTGCAGTAAGGAGACAACTAAATGTTTAAAATATTCCTGTTGGGCCTCGAGGGCTTGCCTGAATATTTTACAATGAGTTTCTGTCAGGTGTCTTCAGTAAAGATTGAGTCCTCCACTGCCTAATCAAAATAAGACATGGAGAAATGGGTTATCAAAAGGAGACACTGCTGTACAGAACAACAACAACGAGACAAAAATGCACCCGAAGGCACAGGGCTGAGGACTTTGTTTCAACACCAAAAACAGAGATTAGCCTCTTTTTCATGTTGAAAGGAGGAACTACAATTCTGATCTGCTGAGCCCAATTTTGAGCCAGGCATGGGATGCCTGGACAAAGGAGGTCTACAGAAGAGCCAACTGAAGACTCAATATTAGAAATGTTGGAGTTTGATTAGCATTCTTCACTAGGTCATTGAAATGCCTGGGAGAACATTTTGATGTTAACAGCGTGTTCTGTCATTTCTGCCACATTTTCTGCCTCTTTGCACTTACATACCAACACACTACACAGAAATGCCTGCCAGACAAGTCACAGAATGGTGTCGACTCACTGAAACTGATAATTTTCAGCAAGGGATTCAAGATTTTTTTTTTTTGTCCAATGAAAATATGGAAATTGTGTTCCACTCATGATTAGCTGAAGAAGTTAAAATGTATATCAATTAAATATAGAAATTTACATAAAACATAATATGAAATAATATATACTAGATATTGAGCATAATATGTATTACATATAATATATACCGTAATATACAAAATATATATAAATATATAAATGTACATACATCATTCTTACTACTGACATTGAGCCTCTCTTTCAGCAGTAACTTAACTTTTCAAATAATTTTTGGTTTTTATTCTCATAGCATATTCCAAAAAGGACAAATTATTATTATTATTATTATTATTATGGAGTTGAATTGCATGGCCTATAGCCACATTTGAGGTGTAAAAGTTTTGCCCCCTGCACTTTCAAAGTGTATTTCTGATATGTTTCTGCTCTGAGATATTTCTGTAATCCAGGGAGCTCACACATCAAGTTACTATTAAATTTAAAAATTTAGTATTAAATTTATATTAAATGAGTACAATTTTTTTAGGCACAATTTTTTTTCCTTCCTTTTGTGTGAGATTAATAAAATCCACAAGGATACCATATAAATGATAAATCAACTAACCTAAGTAAAAAAGGAAATAACTTTGTCTATGGTTAATAATTGTATTATTATTGTGTATATGTACACACACATACATTAAAAATTAAAATTTAAATAAGCTCTTCTCTTTGCATTAAATATGAATTAGAGAACAGTTTCTACTCTAGACCACAGGTTAACATTCTTTAACTGGTGCTAAATATTGGTATTTCATGCCCATGTTTTTTTCCCCTCTGGGCCAGTTTTTTCATTAGTGTGTGTGCCCAGTTTTGTTTTACAGAAGTTTCCCACCTTATATATTACTCCAGTATCTCAGATGGTAAAACTGGCAGATATTCCAAACAATCAAGAATGTGATTAAAACCAAACTTCACATTGTACTGTTTACAGAATTAGTCAAAATGATATTTTGAGCTGTAGAGAAAAGTTAGGTTCTCTTAAATCTCATTCAGAGAGATTTTAATAGTAATAAGTAATTTAGGGAACTTGAGTCTGTGTTAATTCCTGGCAGGTCAAGTACTTCACAGTGTCTCACTACAAGTTTTAGGAAAAAACACTTTGCCAGCTGGAAGTGCATAAATAATCTCATGCCTTAAAACCCAGGCTCCTCAGCAGATTGTAGAGAAATAAGGTATATATGGGATGTATAATGGGATCTGCTTTACCATTCATCAGCAGTCCAGGTCGTAACAATTTAATTTTAGCAGGTCATTTCCATGAGCTGAGCTTACAGAAAACCCAGCACGAGGTTTATTCATTTAAGAAAGTGGTGAAGTTCTGATTTCTATCTATATTTTGAAAACTTTTTGGAACACAAGTTTGAGTTGCACAAAAAATTCTCATCTTGAAAGCGTGCCTTTCATAAACTGTTTTATTTTATCTGTGCCCTTTTTGTGCCTTTATGTCTGTTTTGAGCAGGGTTTTTCTAAAGCCAAGCACAGAGGCTTTATGAACTCTGAACCTGGTCGAGCCATGACTGGCCAGAGCTGGATATGTAAGACAGAGATATTCAAAATTCACCCAAAACTGTGAGCATCTAGGAAAGGTGTTCAAAGGGGAAGCACGTGAAGCCAGAAAAAAAACAACACACTGCCTTGAGAACTCACAAGTGAAACACAGGAGACACCATAAGAAGCAACAGAGTCTCTTAAAGAAAAAAACTAGTTATTTATCCCATTCTCTAAATCAAGCAAGCTTTAGGTGTCATGTATTCCTGGGAATAATTTTGAAAGACAGAAAATTCTGAAATCGTAGTGCTTTAGCACTCTGTGGATGACACCATCTAGCCTGGGAGTATAAGGCTGCATGTAAGCAGAAGTCTTGAAAGTCTCTTTATGCCTAGATCTGTCAGACCTATAGATTAATTTTTAAGTAAAAATGACACTGAAAGAAGGAGCATTTTCATTCAGATAATAATTTTAAAAAAGCCACTTTGATTTCCACAGAGAAGAAAGCAGGAGGCAACCAAGTGCAATCTAAAGCCAACAGTGTACTAAAACATAAAAACAGAGGAAATAAATGAAAATGTGGTGAAGGTGCACTGCTTATCAAGATTTGTGACATGCCTGACAAATAAATTGGTGCACTTGCTCTGAATGCAGTCCTTCTACATATGGGCATATTGTACACACAGAAAAGGAGGTGAAAGGGTCACAGCATATGCAAAAAAATATTTACAGTGACAATTCTGATCTAGATCTTTAGAGAAAAAAAGCATGGGGAAACTCGCCATATGCTTTAATGGCAGCAACTCCTGGCAATTAGGAAAACACAGCTCCAAAATGCACAGTGGTGAAATTGTAAGGTGTCCACTGTACAGTACCATCTGTTAGAATAAAAGGAATAAAAAGAAAAAAAAAAAAAGGGAGGGGGGAAAAAAAGTGACCAAGAATTACCTGTGGAACTGCTCACATATTACTGCAATTTACTGTCCATGCTGCTCATGGGAGATTTTAACAATATAGATTTGTTCTGAATAATGCAAACAACCTGAGACTTGAGAAAAGTGGCTCCTTCTTGCCTGGAAGGGAATTTTGTGATCCACAAAGCAAAAAAAACCTCCAGCCCCAGAAGAGTCTGCCTTGGAAGTAGTACTTTATTGATGGAGACTCCAAAAGTAAGGAATGGAGATAATCATAACTGATAGTTTGAATTCACCACAGAAGCAAGAAATGGGTTCAGGGAGTGGAAAAACAGAAGGAGATGCAGCTGCATCAAGGAAATGCTGAGGCCTTGAGAAATATGGGAAGTAATACTGAATTAATACAGTCTAGATTTTGCATTCAGAGAATGGGGAAAGGTGCTCTCTCCCCATTCTGTGTTTACTAAACATCTGCAGGCAAATTCTGTAGATAGCAGATGTTCTGTGAAGTATCTCTTAACAGGGTGATAAGCTTATTCCAGAATATGTTTTGAGGCCATCAGTGCTCTCACACTCCACTTTACTGTGATTTTGCCTCATCCTGTGCTTTCCAGCAATGAGAAGCAGCTGGTTTAAATATGATTTATGCCTGAATTGCTAAAGTGAGATGTAGCTATGAAAGAAAAAGGAAAGGAAAGGTTGGGGAAGGGAAGGTTAGGGAGGGAGGGAGGCAGGAAGGAAGGATAGGAAAAGATCACTGTATTTAAGCAACTCCAAACCTCATCTATGCCAGAAGGAGACTCTGAAGATGGTGAAGGGGGTCCAAACACAGTTACAAACTCATTTTAAGTGTTATTTCTTACTAAGTTATTTTAGTACTGAGTTCCAGCCAAGGCTTTCCCTCCTATTTCAGCTCCTGGGACTAGTCAGAAGGATTTTGGATGGGTGTCCCAAAATGTTCTCAGAACCTGGGTGTAAAACGACCTGGGCATCCCACACCCAGAAAGTGCCACACATGAGATGAAATGAAAGGGAATTCATTCTGGTGGAAGTAAAAAAAAAAGAAGGGAAATTCAGTAGGAGCACTAGGAACAACAGTCTGACAAACTACTTGAAGCTAATGAGCAAAATGACAAGTCATTATTATAAATTACTGGTATTTGGGCTATACCAAACTAGATTACCTATCAGAAAATGCGTCCTGCATGGTGCATTTTTGCCTTTTTTGTTCCAGTTCCGGGATATTTTATATATTCTGTGGTGTGGCTTAGCAATCTTTGAGCTTTGTGAGGTAATCCTGAGACAGCAGTCAGTAATTTACATAATTAGCATAACAGTATTTAATTATATGATTACTGTAAATATGTGTAAAACTCTAATGGTGTAATTAAAATGTGTAATAACCACTTTTAATTACACAATTACATATGATGATATAACAAAACTTCTAATGGAAAAAAAAATAAATAAAAAAAAAAAGGGATATCTACAAGCCCAAACACAGAAAATAATTTAGTGCAAAATAATAGTGGTGGTATAAAATCACAAGTTTCCATTTTAATGCTTGCTGTACTAAAACTAGCCCAACTATAGATGGATTAACTAAAAGTTTGTGAGCTGTGCCATAGTGCTGGGTAGAATATGTTGACTTTCCTCAGGGCAGCCCAATGATTACAGTACAAACAGGTGTTTGTATGTGGTAAACAGTGGAGTCCTGGGTCACAGCTGTCAGCATTTATCTACAGAAGTATCTCTAGAAAGACCATTTCACTGTCTAAATATATATATTTGTGCCAGCATAAAAAACCCACTCTGAAGTAGGATGCAGAAAGATAGACTGTAGGTAGCATATTTTGCAGTTCAGTAGCAGGATTCTTTCACAATTTTAATACACTGAAAATTTCTATTTTTTGTACAGATATACATTCTGTTATATATTCTCCAGAACAGAAATGTGAATTTGTGTATACATATATATATGTACACACACTTACATAAGACCAAATTCAGTACAATAGATATGAAACTACACATGAAGTTACTTTTACATAGCACATATAAATTACATTATTGCATTTACACCTATAAAAACCCAAACAAAATAATAGATGATGGTTCAGAAAATGCAATGATCATGTCATAGCTCTGACTACCCCACCTCTAGCGAAACAGGAGGTTGGATCTATTATCTCAGCAATGTTCATGATGCAGCCAAAATAGAGAAGGGATAAACTCTGAAGAGATGGATGAGGTTCCTGCTAGAATTCCAAATGTTAATTCAACTGCACCTAGTGAGGAAATGCATGAATTGCTTCAACAGCAAATTTTGGAGAAAATTTTAATAGTTCAGGGGTTTTTTTTACAAATTCTGTCATGTAGCCACAAGGACATGTGTACTTCTCAATGCAATTTATAATCTTTGACTTCTCTACAGAAGTACATACTGATAATGTTGGGTGTCTCAAATCTTCTTGTTCTGTGGTTTATAAATTCGATAATTCACTGAAGTCCCTTCAAAAAACTCATATCTTGTCATTGGTTGTTACTGGTCCATCCTGTTTTCCCCTTCATTCTCCCCCACACAACCACAGTGTGAACATAGAAAAAGGAATCATATTTTTTAGCTTTGTTATGATTTCAATTATTTATTATTCAATTTGGAACACTTTTTAAGGTTTTTTGTTGGGTTTTGTTTGTTTTTTTTTTTTTTTTTCCTACAATAATAGGATCTTCCTTGAACTAGAAACTCACTTTCTTGAATGTGGGTTAGTCCAGTGTTTTGGGAATTTTGAATGGACCTAACACTGGTAATGCTAATTGTCAAATACTTTTCTGTTTCCCTTTAAGGTAGAAGGCCTGACATATTAGCTGGAACTATATTATGTTGTTTTTTTTCCATAATACTATCATATTAGTACTTTGTTTGACTAAAACAGGCTTTTTTCTCTGCAGTATTTCAAACTCAAGAGCTTCTAACATCCATTATTAACTCTTAAAGGGATATTGCATTCTGTGCCATAGCATTTTATTCTATTTTTGTTATTTTTGGTCTTCATGATAACCTAGGCTATCACACATAAAGAACTCCTTTGCAGCAACAACTTTACAAATAAAACCTTTATGGTGCATTCATAGTCAACGTTATTCTAAAATCCTGTGAGATTGTATTCGTAGTGTAGAGAAATATTTTCAAAGTATATTAAAGCTTTTTCTGTAAAAATAAAATATATATCATGTTATTAAAAAAAATAAAATACAAACACCCTGTACTTACTCTGTTGGCAGTTTCTTCCCATAAATTCTCCTGGACATTCACAGGAATAGTTGGCAACAAGGTCTGTGCAGATTCCACCATTCTTGCAGGGTTCAGATTCACATTCATTCACATCTGCAGGAAGCAGATGGGATAATATCAGGATCAGCAGATAAATGGTAAGAGCAACTAACATGTTTAAAACAGCTAAAAAACCAAGCCTTATTATGCCCTATCACACAATATGATTCAAAGTTTTGCTCAAGGACTTCCACTGCAACTTCCAGAAGACATCCGTGCCAAAAGTCACAGAAAAAACAAACTGAAGTAGTTCTAATGGAGTAATCAGTAGTGATCCCTGAAACCTCAAGAAATGTAGCTAATTCTTTATCAACAGATGCCTGTTAAGGATGTCTCTCAGTTCATCTTAATTCATTAAACATCTAATTGACAAGGTTGCTTAACCGTCTAAAAAATTTCCTTTCTGTGCATGAGTTAGTGGGCAAATTGAAACTAATAACTCAATCCAGAAGCCTGCAAATTTCATTAAATTCAAAAGACAGAAAAGGTGGGTAATTTCACCTGAGTTTCTCCTCTCCATTGCTCTTTATGAAATGCTGCAAGAATAAAGCATCCCCCGTGTTTTTCAATGTAGCAACTGATTCCTTTTTCTCATATGTGACATGATATTCTCCACTCACCATAAACAGCTACAGGAAGTATAGTGATGCAACACACCTAAACTTCTCAGTCTCTGAGTTTGTATTTATTCTGCATGGAGCAGGAATGGTTTGTATGGGTTCTATTCATCATTGTCTCAAAGGGCTGCACAACTGCAATTAAATATTTGTGTTCATGATGGTTGATTTGGTCAGTATGGTAGATAACACGGTAGATAAAATAATAAATAACTTGTGGGTGATATGCCCTAGAAATTAAAGTCATTTTCCTGATTGTTGTGTTGCTCCTGCCCCCAAAATACGAAGGTGGTTTGTGCTGGCACGCACAAACTAAAGAAGATGCTACAAAAATGTCTAAATCTTATGCCACATGGCTTGTGCAAAACCAAAATTCAGTCCTGTCAACAACGTCGCCTGATTTTGGGTAGTTTGAGTACATAGCTTTTGTATTTTCAATTTTATTTTTTTTTTAATTTCTAGGAACCAAAACCTCACTGGCGCCTCACTGTTGAAATACACTCAACGGGCTAATCTCCTCATTGCTGTGAACAGAAATGGAGAGATAGATCTCCAGCAAAATATGAAGGCTACTTTCAGTTGTTTGAACAAGAAAAAAGTTCAGATTTTTGTACTAAAATTGATGATGGCTGGTGTCTGAGCTTCTTTTTAATCCTTCATGCTTTACTATTTCTCCCTTATAAAGATATCACATACCGGACTAATAAAACACTAGAGTTGGATGAATTTCTTTCTATTAAAAAGGAAAAAGAGGAGTAATAGGTTGGAGTGTGAGAAATAAAACCTACCAAGGGAAATTACCCAAGAACAGACCTGTTCAGTTCTAAATTAAATTCTTTATATGTATTTATAAAATTTAACAAGATTCTCCAGCTCCCTCTTTGCCTTTTTAAGCAAAGCCCACTGGCCATACATTTTTATCAAGTTGTTCATAATTTTAATACAGGCTAACATATTTGTGGAGGAAAAAAAAATAACAAGGCCACTGTGAACTGAAACACTTTTAAGTGAACAAATGAGCTATATCTTACCTGGTGAAAAACAGGTGGTAATTTATCCTCTTAAAAGCTTTTCTGTGTAAAGATAATATCAAGATTTTATTTTTTTTTTTCCCTACTAATTTGCTATTCTTATTGAAGTAAGTAGGAGAAAATGCACAGCTTTCTAGAATATTTCATACTGTCTTTGCAGTGATGGACAAAATAAACTGAACTGGAAGTATCACATATCTGTAAAGCAACTTTCATATTCCATCCTCAAGGAGCAATCAGCAACGATCACTGAAGAAATATGGAGGTTTGTTACTTGGCTCCTATAGTGATTACTTCCCAGTAATTTCAGAAGCTGTAGCCTGATCAGTTCAACCAAATACATCAGAATTGATGAATGAGGAGAGTGTATCATGTCTGATATGTCTGGTTGAAAGGAAAGTTAACTAAACTCTGCTAAAGGACATAAAGGACATTCTTTAACATGTGATAAATAGTAAGTTCTAGAGAATGCAGTAATTTGTTGTTATTATTTCGTTTGACTTAATGTGCAGATGTGGTATATTCAATTAAAGGTGGTTCCTGCAAACTGTGGTCAGATGTTCCAACTCCTGGATGTGTCACTTATGAAACTACACTTCACACCAGTGAAGTGTTTCCTTCTTCTGAAACACATATAATTCCCTTCTAAGCTGTGTTATATCATCCTTACAAATAAAAAAATTTGAATAGAAATTTTAAAATGACAGTGATTCTGGACTATCTGCTCCTAAAGATAATAAAGACCCATACAGATTCTCATTCTGATCACATACCTACATAATAAGGATGTCCATTTAAAGTAAATTGAGTAATTCACATTAAAAATAACTGTAGGTCCCTCACGGTCTTTCAGGCAAGGTTGGATTTTGTGTTAGGGCAGATTCAAATCAGATTTTGAAGAGTTCAGGTAACAATCTTGTACATTGCAGTAACTAAAGCACAGGGAGCTGGGTACTGCCAGAAAAATCAGAGTTCCTCACAGAGAGATCTAGTTAAACTCATAAATACTGAGTGAATTGGACTCATCAAGAAGTTAAAAAAAAAAAAAAAAAGAGGGGGAAAAGAAACCTAAAAGAATTCCAAAGTCCAAAAACAAATGAAAACCCCCTCACCCCAAATCCCTCACTGCCCATACCCAACCTCACAAGATATCTCTACTGAAGATGGATTCTGAAATTCATAGTGATGCAGAACAAGGAAATACTTGACCATATTCTGAAAACAAATTGTTCCTTAAGTAATAGCTTGAAGGGCTAAGAGAATTGATTAGGAAGTAAAGGCGATGGTAAGGTTACTTTTTTATGCTGGAGAGGATTAAATTTACATTTCCTGCCTCATAAGATCAATCCATAACTACAAAGCTATTAAGGACAGATCTGTTTGAAGCACAGGAGCGGTGCACCCTGAAGCACAAGGATATTGTCAGAAACCAGGAAAGGAATAGAGAACTTGAGTATATCACATAGTGATTTGGAGAGCCATCAAGAGGCAGATTTCTGTGCTTTGGTCTGTCTCTGATAGATTTTATATATATACATATATATATATATGTGTGTGTGCGTACATATAAATATTATATTTATATTACCTTATTAATTTTTATATGTATATGTGTATATAAATATACACATATGCACATACATATAAATATATATATAATCCTCTAAGTAAAACAATGAATAAAACATGAATTAAAAACTACTACTGCACTTACAAATGCAATATAATTATAAATATATAACCTTCATTTTGGACTTTACCTGTTAAATACAACCTTATGCATTTTCCTGAAAAACTACCTCATACAGAATGTACATATAAATTAAGTAACTGCTATATTGAAAAAAATTAACTTTTCCTTCAAGTCGTTTAAGTTTTTCAGGAAGCTACTTGATATAAACCTGAGTTTCTGTCATAAAGGGACCAATAATCTCAATTTAGCAGTGGGATTTTTTTTGCCAACACATCTTGTATTTTGGCTGCAAAATCGCACCAGTATCTTGTTCCTGTCCCCTGCTTGCTTGATCTTTACCCAGCCCAAATTCCTGGTTCCTGCCACCTGAACACTTGTTTCTGATCCAGGACTGCCTTTTGCAGCACAGACTTCCTGAAGCTCCCTCCTACTGACAAGTACATTCGTTCCTTATATTTTGCTTTTGCACTTGTTTCTCGTTTTGGCTTCTGGATCCCATTTCTCCTGCTCATCTCAGCCCTAAGCCATATTTCAAATCAGGTTTTTTTGTTGACCACAGACACAGCATTTAGGCTCAGGAGTCCTTAGTGCAAGTCAATGTGGCCCTTATTAGGAGCACTGATTAAACATCATCCAGCTGTGCCTTATTAACACTGTCCTTCCTTTCCCCCCCACCCAGTAATAAAGTCAATTTAGTATAAAAAATAAAGATAAGGACAGAAAATCAATCAGCTATACCCTCCATATCTTAACTGTCCTCACGCTGGATAAAGATCAAGTAATAATTTTCAAGACACTCCCTTTTGTCCCCCAAATTCTAACAATTTTAAACAAAACCAGAAAATCTCCCCAGCAGGTTCTATTTCAAAATAAATTTGTTGATAACTAACAAGGTTTTCAAACATTTTTACATTTGAAAATCCATATGGCATAAGGCAGAAAATCAGGTAATAATTATCTTTTAGTTGGAGTTTAGTCTAGGCTATTCTCATAGTTGCTTGATGGTTCTTGACAGATTCCTAAAATGTATTTTAGGTATTTTTATTGTCTATAGATTTTGAATGATTGAATTACATAAGTATTATATCAATAAGTTCACACAATGTATGACCTTGCTTACAGAACTTTGTAACACCCTGTTATTGTTTCAACTTCAGTTGAAGTCAAACTTTTACTTATTAATCTCTTAAGATACATGATGAAAATCAGATTACATAACTTTTTTAATATTTATACCAATTTGTTCAAGCATCAAATATTTTTATGGCAAAACTCCATTAAAAAGAATAAAAGTATACTGGTTTTACATGATAAAGAACATGACTCAAACAATAAAATTTAATATGGCTATTTTAACATTGAGCTAATCAGTGGTATGATAAAATTTAAAGGATTACAGCAATTCACACATAAAAGGACACATTTTCTTAAAGAGTAGGAGACTTCTGTTAAAATATTTAAAAAAAAAAAAATAAGGAAAGCTTTCTTTCTTGTATTACTACAGTTTACTAAACCATCCTAAATTGTAAAGGTCTCCTAAATGAAGTTAAACTTATTCCTCCCCCCCCCCTAAAAACCTAACAAATAACTAACTAACTAAATAATGTATTTGCATGCACAGGTTTGATTTTTGACTAAAAGATACAGAAGATGTAAGTATTTAACATGATAATTATTTTTACCATTGTTATTTATAGAAGAAAGTTTCTACCCTGTCTGAATAAGTGTTGGTCAAATAAGCTGTAACTTCAGCTACAACTGTTCCTTGATTTAACTAGGATTATACAAAGACAACATTACTGGCTTATCCCTGGTGTCAAACATTTAAAAAGAACTGGTGTATATTCCCATGAAATATGGGATTTTAATACCTGTCATTAAATCTGATCTGGATGTGTTCCATTCACACTCAACAAAGGACAGACATCTGTTAGAATTCAGTGGTTTGATTGCTTTTTCAAAGCTAGTTTCCTGACCACAGAAGGCTCTGAAAACACTGTGCCAAAAAACCTGCAGGAAACTCAAAGTATAATGTCATGCTGAAGGGATTCACTGTTCAGATATCCTTATTACCTGGCCTTCAAAATGAGAAGGAAACAGCTTTACACTTGAGACAAAAAGCACAAACCTCTCACTCCCTTGAAGGCTAAAAATCATATTACCCCTACTCTAGTAATTATATATTATATATATATATATATATATATTCTATATTCTCCTCCACTGAGAATTTGGACAAGATATTGTGGTCCAGCATCCTCCAGAGTATTCCATCCCAGGGCTGACTATTAGAATTCATGCTGAAACATTCATGCTGGACAAGGGAAGACTTACCGATGTCCTTTAAACCTGGACTTCAGTAAAGCCTTTGACAAGGTCCCCCACAACATCCTTCTCTGAACTGGAAGTAATGAATTTGGCAGGTGGATTGGGAATTGGCTGGAGGGTTGTGGCTAATGGTTCAGAGCCCTGATGGACACCAGTGACCAGCGGTGCCCTTAGGGGTCCATACTGGGACCAGCGCTGTTTCACATCTTCATTAATGATGCAGATGAAGGGACTGAGGGCACCC
>VXBA01001116.1:1329175-1349290 GCA_013399895.1 Serilophus lunatus
TTATATATTATATATATATATATATATATATATTCTATATTCTCCTCCACTGAGAATTTGGACAAGATATTGTGGTCCAGCATCCTCCAGAGTATTCCATCCCAGGGCTGACTATTAGAATTCATGCTGAAACATTCATGCTGGACAAGGGAAGACTTACCGATGTCCTTTAAACCTGGACTTCAGTAAAGCCTTTGACAAGGTCCCCCACAACATCCTTCTCTGAACTGGAAGTAATGAATTTGGCAGGTGGATTGGGAATTGGCTGGAGGGTTGTGGCTAATGGTTCAGAGCCCTGATGGACACCAGTGACCAGCGGTGCCCTTAGGGGTCCATACTGGGACCAGCGCTGTTTCACATCTTCATTAATGATGCAGATGAAGGGACTGAGGGCACCCACAGCAGGTCTGCAGGTGACACCGAGCTGGGGGTGCAGGGACACACCTGAAGGATGGGGCCATCCAGAGGGTCCTGGACAAGCTCCAGAAATGGCCCTTGGGAATCTCATGAGGTTTAATGAGGCCAAGGGCTGGTGCTGCCCCTGGGACCAACCCAGGCTGGGGAGGAGCAGATGGAGCAGCCCTGGGAGAAGGTCCTGGGGGGTGCTGGGGGGGAGAGGCTGGACATGGCCCAGCCCAGAAACCCCCCTGGGCTGATTCCAGGGGGGGGATTGTGCCCCTCTGCCCCCTCGGGTGAGACCCCACCTGCAGAGCTGCTCCAGCCCTGGGGAACAGCACAGGGAGGACAGGGAGCTGCTGCAGGGAGGACAGAGGAGGCACCAGGATGGGCAGAAAATGGTTTCAAACTGACAGGGAGTGGGTTAAATGGGATATTAGGAAGAAATCCTTCCCTGGGAGGGTGAGGAGGCCCTGGCACAGGGTGCCCAGAGAAGCTGTGGCTGCCCCATCCCTGGGAGTGTCCAGGACCAGGTTAGAGCCGCCTGGGACAGTGGAAGGTGTCCCTGCCCAGGGCAGGGGGTGGGATGAGATGGGTTTTAAGTCCCTTCCAACCCCAAGTGCTCTGTGATTCCATGATTCTGTAAGAAAGATTGTTAAGCCAGGTAAGAGAGTTACTGAAGTTGTGCTCTAAACTCAAAAGAAACATTCTAATTAAGAGAGCCGTTGAAATTAAAATTAATATCTAGACATAAGTCAGATTCTTTAACTTGATGCATAAATATTTGAGACACTGTTGTAACCAGCAATATACATTAATGTCTAAACATGTAACAAAACCAATTTTGGACAAAATTCAAGTCAATTACTCTTATCCAGAGTTCTTTCAGAAACTGCCCCATAAGCACTCTTACATTGTTTTTTTAAAGCAATTTTATCTCCTCTTAGGCTTTTTTTAGACTAATTCACACATTTTTAAATATGTCTCTGTAACTAGTTTTCTCAAAAAAAAAAAATCATGCTACCTGCTAACAATTTAGATGTTTCCCATCCTAGTAGTTTCTGAAATATGTTTAGGCCAACTTGGTTCAAGAGAATTGGAACATGTAGCTATGATTCTGTTCACTTTGATTCACAAAAAGTCAGAGATTCTAAGATACTAAAAATCAAAGAGTATTTTGAAGTTGGTTTGTCTTTTTTTTCTTTCTTTTTTTTTTTTTTTTTTTTTTTTTAATTGGCAACTTCCTAAATTTTACTTAGGCAAGTAAAATCTTTAATTTCAACAAACCAACATTTTTTATGATGACTTTTATCATGTTTTCCACCTATAATTTACAATTGTGTACGGTGGTATGGTGTTATAGTATCAGGGAGTAAATGAGGTAATAAAATCACTAGGCTCTGTAAGATTTGCTAGGAGAATACAGGGGCAGCCTCTACAAACACTGTAGAGTTTATATATCAATCCAATATATATATTTAATATTTAATGAACTATGCCCACCTTGTAATCTGTGGGTTTTCCATCAAGAGAGAATTTTAAACACAAAAAACCGGTTTCAGTTGTTTTCCTTAGAAACTAATGGAAAATCAGTAAAAGAATGGTGAAATTAATTTCACCACATTCCAATGGGAGCTTCTAGAGAGAGTATAGAGGTGCCTGTTTACTTCAAAGAATTTTAAATAAGGCAGAGTTCTACAAGAATGCTTGCATCAGTTTCTTGTGGCATTCACAGCAATACTTGTGGCTTTATCCTTATACTTTTTTTTTTTTTTTTTTGGCATTTTCAAGTATTTTCTATCCCTATTTCAGTTTTGAAAACTCTCATAACACAGATGATACAGAGAAATTGTACTCTGCATAGGTGCCTTCTGCCTGCCTTGCAAAATATTTATCTTTTCGTTATGGCCACTGAAAAGTTATTAAAATTTTGTCTGTGGAGCCACACTTCTCAGACTGGATTGTATCAGTATTTCCTGATCTTTTATTTACCTGTTTAAATGCACATTTAATGGCTTTTCATCTGAGGTAATTTGAATCTAATGGAATTTTTAAATGGCATAGCCAGGACTTTCCTTATTAGTTTTAAAAGAGTTGGTACTTTAAGAGTTTCAGTATAAATTGAAGTAGATTTTTCATTTTTGATTACTTTTAATGAATACTGACATGAAAACCTTCATCCCATTAAGTAGCTTACCATTTAATTTTACACTATAGAAGTATGTTTTCAGGGCAACTATTCCTAACATTTCCAATGAACCTTATTAAAATAATTGGCTATTTATATAACAAGCATTTGACAAATCATTTAAACCGTAGATGAGAAATAAAAAAATCTTATTAAAAAGTGAATAATTTTTCATTACAAGCAATGTTCCAAAAATCTCAACTTCACAAGTAAACTTAAATTATCCAGCACTGTAACCTCTAATGAATGGTTTGTTAAAACAGTGTAGGTGGGCACATGATAAGAAGTCCAATTATTTTCAGAGCAAGTTAGAACTCAAATCAGTAAATTATCATTATTTTCCTTCACATATCCCCAAATCACAGTATTCTTTCAAAACATATTTTTCATACATTTCAGAATAGATTGAGTGTGAGGTACATCATTTTCACATGGGTACAGTTATGGCACGTGTTTTTAAAAATGCTATTAGACCTACAAGTCCTGGAGGATATGATGATAGATGCTCAAAACAAGAAAACAGATGGTTATATTTGTTCACATGTCTGTATTCCATATGCACAGGGTGAAGTATATTCAATTACTGCTAATCTACATAAATGTCATTTAAACTATCAGAAGAAGTCGTCTGTGGGATTCCAGCGCATTTATGTTGTGTGAGTACTACATAAAGGTAGTTTGTACTCTTAGCTAACAACTTCCAAATTCAAACTCCAAAATATATGCACGTTTTACTGTTAGATTTAATCACAGGAATTACCTAGCAGGGTAAATAGGAGAATGGGTTAATAAATGCATACAAGATTAACACAAGATTAACCGAATGTCTGTTATTCACCACAGAAAATCACTATGATAATTATAAACACACATATCTCCTTAGACTTGTCATATCCATAGATTTGTTTGTAGTGCATGTACAAAAGCAGAAAAGCAAGAGAGAAGATCTGGCAAACTACAAGTTGGTCAAAGTCACCCCAGTCTCCAGGAAGGTGGTGAAGAAATCCTGGAAGGCATCTCCAGCACATGAAGTACAAGATGCCAAGGCTCTCTAGTTAAAATGCAAGAAACTCCATGTAAACACTTTTTCTTAACAGTAGTCAAACACTGCATAGAGTCTGTGGGCAAATATCCAAAACATGACTGGAAATACACTTATGTGATAAGCAGTTATCAATCATTCCGCCTTTTGGGCCACGGTAATTCCTTGTCTCCCCTGCAAAGGTGAACAGGAAGACGATATATCTCTACCATAAAAGATGCAAAATGTGTGTGGACCACTTTCCTCCCATCACCAATGACTGCCTAGTTCGGGGAGGGAAATATTTATTGCCATGACTTTTTTCTCCTTCTGACTGACAGCTCTATTATCTCAGGGCACACGCACCCTGGGTGCTCTTCATGACTCACAGAGAGTTATATTCCCTGCACTAAAAACATCTCTCAGCTCTGGAACTCGTATTTACAGTGCCTGACCCAGGCACTGCCACCTTTGCTTGATGGTCACATCGAGTAAGACCTGCCCAAAAACAGGTCTCTGCATTTTCCAGAACTTAGCTTAGCAGCTAAGGAATTGCCTTCAGTCTACACACACAGTCTCTACCATTCCTGAAACTGTGGGTGCTACAGTTCCTGTAAAAACTTTTACTTTTGCAGAGAAATGTGATGAGGTTCTCTGCTGCAGCACCAGCATAATGAAGCCAGAAATAAGCATTGTAAACTCCTAATTTTAGATTCAGGCAGAGGCTTTTTTCACCTTTCACTCTCTTCCTAATTTTGGTGTACGTCTTCTACAGTATTGCTCTGAAACTCTTTAAAATATTATGTATCACTGACAAAGAAAATAGAAAGGATGAGAAAAGAACAGATTCATTTCTGCTGGTATGGAAAAGAATATTGCTTTTAAGTAAACTCTGAAATCTAGATGACAGTAATGATTGTAATCATAGACAGCTCTGCTAGGTACATGACAGGATCACATAAAATGTATTTCAGAGCCAGATGCCACCTTACTGACTTGTGTAGAGGGTAAAATGAAATCTGACAAGATTACAAAACTTGCCTATTATTTGCAGGTAAATATCAATTTAAATACTCTTTTACAGAGCAGTGCATACACACCTGCACTGCGGAACACCAATTCACTGCTAATGCTTTCTTGTGAGGGGGCAATTCCTGAGTGGAATGTCTGAATCTAATCTTTTATAGAATTATATGCTACCATTGTTGTTTGGGAATGATATAGAACATCTACTACCAACCCTGCTACCATGGGCAGGGACACCTTCCACTATACCAGGTTGCTCCAAGCCCTCCAACCTGGCCTTGAACACTTCCAGGACTGGGACAGACACAATTAAGGTATTTATATCCCTCTGCATGTTCCTGTCTCACCACTGATCTAGGACCTAGCAATGGGCACATTCAGTGACCTGAAAATGCCTTGTTGCACCTAGTTTGTGCACTTCCAGGCAATTCTGGTGAGATGATTCAGACAGAATTTTGATGGGGATGAATTCTCAGTGAAGATAGGCATCAACATTTTTGGCAGTATCAGACAGTCATACCAGAGAAGTAAACAAATTTAAAGCCAAATTATGACTGACAGAAAAACAAGTGTCTCTCATGAGGTCAGACGTTTAACATATCAAAAGAAAAGGAAGAAAAACAAGATTTATTAATTGTTTTCAGTGTACCCTGGGAAAAACGTTGGTGCAGACAGGTTATGTCTATGTAGGCAGCATGGTCTTATAAAATTATAACTGCAGAGTGAATCCATTAGAGCTGAGGACACAACATCTGCACGTCCCTACACATGTCTCAGGGAATTTTTCTCTGTACAAATTCTAGAATGGCTGGGTGGACAGAATGCCCCTTTATTCACTGGAATGTTTTATGTCAATTCCCAGTATGTCAAATCCTAACTTCCAGTCTCAAAGTGATCCAGTTCTTGTGGTCCCAGGCTGCTGTTACACAAAGCAAAGCACAGCCAGTGGAGATGAGCAAGAGATTTTCTTTAAAAATACACTTCTCATTCAAACTAAAACACTCAGCCAGATGACCTACAGAAATAACTGTATGTTATTTAACACATCAGAATAAATGCAAACCAGAAGAATATCCTGGGCACTCACATGCAAATGTGACAGCACTGTGAGTTTTGCTTGAGATATTTTATGAATACAAAGGGAATTAATTTGTGATGAAGCCTACTATCTCATTATATTGAGTTTCAGGACAAAGTACTGTTTTTTCAAGTTTTGCACACATAGGTAGTGAGTTTGATGCAACATCCTTCTCTACCTCTGCATAGTGTTTGATCTCAAAAGTGGATACCCACTATTCTCAGAAGTGTATTCACATGAAAAAATACTGCTCATAAATTGAAAGGAGTAGTTAGACTACTGAATATATTTCTGGATCTGCCTTCCAAAATGTTCTTTGGCTTCTTCAAACTTTCCACTGGGTCTCTTTCATCTTTCAGAAAAATTGCCATAAGAATTTTTCAAGTTTCAAACAATAGTCAGTCTAAAATTTTCAACTAGTTTGATGAACAATGGAAATACCAACATTCTTATATAATAATAAAGAACTGCACAACCGTGAGCCAGCATGAGCTCCTAACACAAACACGGTATTTTAATTCCACACCCTTGACACTCCAGCACAGTAGTCCTTACAGGAACAGAACAGGAAAACAGGAAAAAATACCTGAATTAAAAAAATCCTTTTTTTTTTTTTTTCTTTTCTTTTCCCTTAACAGTTGCTTCCTACACAGATGGATGAGATCATGCCACTGTGTGACAAAATCGTAAGTGATAAGTTTTTTCTCTTTAAACAATGAGCTTTCATTTCAACATTGCATTTCTCTTCCTCATAGGAATGTGCTGGTGGTATATCTGTATAAAATCCTGTGGTCACAAAAAAGACCGAAAGCAGTTCTTCCTTTAAAGCTGTGGGGTGGCTGCATTGATCCTAAAGCATCACAGCAGCTGAAATTGTCTTATAAGTTGTTGTGTTTGCCTAAATGGGCATAAAAAGTGGGAAAAAGGAAAACAGATGCTTTGTCCAGCCACAGTTTTCAGATGTCCTTCCTCTAACCATCCATATCTCTATTGTGGTTTATCAATTGATCTCTTGCTTGGGACTGAGTGCACCCTCAGCTAGTTTATTATAATATTGACTTTACAAAAGGGAGAATACATATTAGATATTGCAGTGATATAACTACTACTGAATTTAAAGTGAACCCTTTCTATTATTTATTCAAATATAAAAAGAAACTTGTATAAGCAAAATATCCCCATCTGCTATCTTTTTAATGCAGAACATGAAAAAATTTAATTTCTCTTGCAGTCAAACTGCAATTCCTGTATTTTTGGAACATTAATTTCTTTCTACCATAAAAAGTACTAATCCTTAGGGAAGACAGTAATTAGGGGAAGACAGATTTACCCACCTACCAAAAAAGTTTATAACGGCTATTGACCTAAGTGACTTTTTTACCATAGAAACATACATCTTCTTAAAAGCACCATTCATTGAATAGTTCAGTCAGTGTATAGGCTGTAAGAAATCCACCCCTCTGCTCAATATTCCCATAAAACACAAAACCAATAGGGAAGGTCTATTTCCTCTTACTATGACATTTATGAAAGAAACTCAGCCATCATCAAAGGCTGCTTAATAAAAGCCTCAGCTCAATATCCAGTTCTGGTTAAAACAGGGGGGAAAAAAGTATCAAAAAGAAAGTTGCAACAAAATGCTGCATAAAGGATGTAGAAAGCACTGTAAAGATCTTACAACAAATAAATGGTACTGCTTTCTTTTCAGTATGGGTTGTTGTCACAGTAAAATACCCCACAGAACAAAAAAGGTTTTGAGAAGGGCAATGAGAAATCATTTAGAAGTACGAGAAAAACTATCATGTGAAACAGAAAAGGCAACAACTTAAACTAGTTACATAGCAAAAGTAAGAGAGTGCATGAGAAATGTCTGCAAGATTATAAATGGTGTACAGAAGACATTCAAAATCTGCTTTTCTTCTCATATTGTAACAGACAAAAAATGAAACGTTTAAAGATGTTGAAAGACAGCGGGGTTTGAAATTGAAAAGGGTTTTTTTTCAATATACAGCAAAATTAGACCATGGAACTCAATGCAATGCATGACAAAATTGTTAAGATCAGTAAATCAACAACAAAAAAAAAAAAAGCTATTTGAAGTGTGTTTGAATGAAAAGAATAAACAATTCCATTTAAGCAAACGCTAAAAAGAGTGAAACAAAATTACTGGGGATATTATACTTCCTACCTGGGAATTTCAGCCAATCTCTGGCTCTTACTGAATGAAATAAAATCTTCAAGTAGGGGGAAAGTTATGCCCCAACTTTTTATGACCCCTTCTGAGGAGTATCCAGTGTTGCTCTATTACCTGAGGTTTAATGTTTCCTCTCTGGGATTTATGTAGCCTCAGGTCAGTCACAAACTGCTTTAAACAAGGTATTTATTTGGAGTGTGAGGAAAACAAATTACCTATTTCCAATAGCCCCCAAACTGTTGTCACTGTTGCTCCATCTCACCACACATTTGTAAGATTCAAGAACAAAACTTTCTCCACCTCCAACAAACTCATCATTCTTTACCTCATTACAGCATTTGTGTTTTCCAGGCAGCTCCACGTGAAATTTTCCCTGAACTTTGGCTAATGGAGCAAACATTTAATTTGTTGTTCCATCTGGTGGTTCTGCCATTTCTTTTGGCCAACTTTTGTACAACTTAGATTTTAGGAACATTTTATTGACTTCTCTTCCAATAGCCTTTGGTGGCTATTTGCTTTTTTATTATTTATTCTCTCTTAGATGTGCTTCAAATTATCCACTTTCTCCTACCTTTTAATTAAGCTAAACTCTAGAAAGTTCCCAAATGGGCAATACTTCATTTCTTACCTAAGATCCTGTTCAAATATGGAAATAGTATTTAGAGTGTAACTCTTTAATGCTTACAGGTATAAGCTTCTTAGGACATACTTAGACATGTAATTTACTACTACACTATCCAGTTTATTACTACTCCATTAAATAGCTTATTGATAGATAGCATAATTTGTTAAAACAATGCATACAGGTAATTATAATGGAAATTACCCTCCCCTCTACTCAAAATAAAAATAAACACCTGGGTTAAAAGATCATTTCCTTCCAAAGGAGAAACTGTGGCAAGTGTTTATCAGCAGAAGCATGGGATGAACATCTGGTATGGTGCAACTCCATGCAACCTAGTACATTAAATTTGCCCACTTGGCTCTTGGGATGGCTGGCTTGGAACAACCTGCATCTGTGCAAGATAACAATCCATTTTAGTCTTCAAAACAAGACAGCTGCACGAGCACCATCTGTGGGGAACAGCTTCTGGAGTACTCCACCACCAAACTGCAGCCAGGAATGGTTTGGCAAGAGCACCCACTCGCTGTTAACACACAAATTCCACACCACAGGATGTTCTGTACCTTCCTCACATGTATTTCCCCCTGATGGCTGGAATGGGGCATCATGTCAACTGGCCAGAAATGTATGGCCACTGACCTTTCCAGTTGCAGCCCCACAGTTAAAAGCCACTTCCCTATGGATAATTAGGATGATGACTCAACATACAACTAAGATGCAAGAAGGTGCTCTGCCACATGGCCCCCACATATCCAGTTCCCCAATACATTTGTGTAGCAGGTTTGAATATAGCAGACTATGACACAGAGGTAGAAAACAGAGAAGTCAGCACAAACAGCTGGAAGGGCTTGCTTGCATTATTTAGTGAGTTCAATTAATAACCCTCATTCTTGGAGGGCAAGACATTTAGTTATGTCTGACAGAGTTAATGATCCCCAGAATACAAAACCACAAGCAAATCAAACACTGAAATCTGAACTCTTTATTGTTTCAAACTTGAATTTTCCTTGTTGGACCTCTTACATTTCAAGTAGTTGAGTAGCAGCCAGTAATACCTATTGTGACTAATGTCTCAATTTTTTACTTTTACCAGCAGGCAATCTCTATCTGATAATTACAATAGTGTCTTTTTTTCAATGTTCCAGATGTTTTTATTATTTTTTTCTTTTAGTGGAAAAACTGTCCATTTCAGTCTTTGGGGTATTTTTGTCTTTTTCTAGTCTGTTTTAATATAGAATTACTGGAATCACATAATGGTTTAGGTTGAAAGGGAACTCAAAGGTCATTTAATTTCCACCCCCTGCCATGGGCAGGGACACCCCCCCACTATCCCAGGTGGCTCCAGCCTGGCCTTGGACACTCCCAGGGATGGGGCAGCCACAGCTTCTCTGGGCACCCTGTGCCAGGGCCTGCCCACCCTCACAGGGCCATTCCCTGTGTCCTGTGTCTCTGTCTCTCATCCAAAGTCCCTCTTCAGCTCACTGGGAGCCCCTTTAGGCACTAGAAGGGGCTCTAAGGTCTCCCTGGAGCCTCTCTCAGCCTGGATCCAGACCAGAAGGGATCCAGCCCTTGAAGAATCCTCATGTCCTCCTTTGGACTTGCTCCAGGCATGTGACAGTTCTTCGTGGTGAATGACAAGGCTGTGTATTCACACAGCTTTCAATCAAAGTTATCCTGAAGGAACAAAATTATTTGATGCTCTTAGAGTGAGCATCACCACCACAGGCTCACCTTAAGGCTTCCTGGACATAGTCTGTATTCTAATTTCAAGAATTCTAAGCTAGGGTTTGGGATGAATCTTCATTATAATCAGTAACTAAACACCTCTTAAATAATGGAAGACTATTTAAAGAATACATTGTCTGTGGATACCACCATAAAAATCTCCCAAGGTTTTTATCTTTGGTAGGCTTTTCTCTTTAAACCTTGGTTACTTTCTGTGCCTTGAAATAGGAAACTGTTTCTTTTTTTGCCCTGGGTAATCAGGATCTTTTCAACCAACCATTCCTAATTAGTATCAGTTTTGCAGTAAATCGAGAATATACAATCAGTGAAATTGCTAATGATCTCTTCTATAATTTACATTTTAATTATTTACTTGGAGAAGAGGGCAACGGATCTCAGAAATACTGACATGTTTGTTGATGTGAATGATAAAATAGCAGCTTTGAGAATGAATCTTGACTGAAAAATCAATCATCTACCTTAATTGATTTTGCAGCAGAATATTAGACATGAAAGAAATCCAAGATAAAAAGCCTTGTTCAAGAGAACTACAATGTGATTTTTAGAATTCTTGACAATTTGGAAGAAGAGATGTGCAATGAGGTAATTTTAATTTATCTTTTTATGATAAATTCTACAGACTTCTTCATTTGTGAGTTCAGAATTGAATTGCTAAACTTTATGAAGCAGAGGAATTTTTATCAAAGGAACTCTGAATTGAGCTAAAGTGATATCATCTAAAAGACTCATGTTAAGTCCACTCCTGAAAGTCGAATACTACCCCCTGCCTGGAGAGACCTCCTTGGCTTCTCATCCTTAGAGACACTCTGAACACATATATAATTCAACTGATTTATTACCACATCTTAAATCAGATTATCTGAGAAGGACTGAATTTCATTCTCCCTCAAGGAGTAACTGTTCAGATTGACTTCTTTCAAATCACTTCAGCTTCCTTTTTGGGTTCTAGTTTCCCCCTCAGTGGGACTGGATTGCCTGTGCAAGAGCTGCACTTTGTTCTGAAGCTGATACAAATATACTTTGCTGATTATCAGGATGATTAAAATAATCACTACATAACTAAATATTTTGAAAGGATACTGGGGACCCAGCAAACAACTACGATGAATCACTTCATAATAAACTAACTGTACGGGTTTTTTTCACTAATTAGATAATGAGAGATGGTATTTTTCCAAATAGCACATGTTCAGAACACATTTTGCTTAATGAGAAATGGTGGTATTCACTTCTTTAGCAAGGGACACCTCCTTGATATTTAATAGAAGAAAAGTTTTGTATCACGTGTGGGCTCTGTGACTGGTCCCACGATGGAACGTGCCTGAGTATCAAAGAATGGTTGACAGAACAGGGACATGGATCCCTGGAGCTGCTGTTGTGGGACACTCCATGCTAGCTAAAGTGAGCAGGAATCAGGGGAGAAGGCCACAGAACAAAGAGCAAGTCATGCTGAATAGAACAGTGAACGGTCATCTTGTCCTTTAGCCTTGTGGCTTGCAACAATGAAAAAATAAGTAGCTAGATAGAGAACAGAACGAGAGAACAGCAGCTGCAACTGTGAAGCAGTGGGTAGCAAGTAGGGAACAGAGAACAGTAGACAAAGAAATTGTAAGCGCTGCTAAAGAAACTGCAAGTAGGAGGAACATGCAAATTATGATCTGTAAGCTGTAGCCAATTATGCCTTGCTGCTATGAATATATTATGTAAAAAGTATAAAAGATGTAACGCCGGGCAATAAAGTTGGAGCTTGGTTATCAATCACATTGATTGGCTGCTTGCTTTCCCCCGCCATCCACATCTGAGAACACGAGTCCGCGTGAGGACGTTTCCACATGAGCTCCTCCTCATGACTGCACACCAACAACACACTTCCATGCTCCCAGTGGAAGTGGCAGGTGTATATTTTTATTAGATTAACTTACTGGAACTGCCTGCATCACCTACGGAATTAACTGGGAGCGTGACCAAAGTTAATGAAACTGAGTATCCATATTCTGCTCTTTGGGGAGACTTTCCACTGAGTGTATGGGGGACATAACAAACACTAAGTAGGTAGTTGAGCTGGACTGTATTGGTCCCTGACACTTCAAATTATAGACAAGTATCTAAATGGAGCAATTAATTCAGGTAGGTCGTATTCAGTGCTCATTCACTCTGATCTGAATCAGTGAACTCATCTTTTACATGCAAATAGAATCAGATCCTTGACTGTTTACTTCTGAGATACAGTTGGCTTCCAAATGCATCAATAATTTGAGATTTTAAGAACCACACTGCGCTTGGTTTAAGTACCATTCATGCACAAAATAAAACCCCTAAAATTTGGCTTGTGAGTTTCTCCTCGGGCGAGCATTTGTTCTAAATGAGTTTTCCATACCAAAAAACACAGCTTTTATTCAAGAGATGAAATTTATAGGTTAGCACATGATCTGATTAGTCAGTTGCAGATGAATGTGCATATTTCTTGCAATTGGTTTACACCACTGGTTGGGTGGTGTGAGAAGCAGAAAAGGTCTGGACTCTGTGTAAGCACTACCCAACAATAACTAAAACATCAGTACTGTTTCCAGCACAATTCAAAACACAGCCCCATATAATCTATTGGGAAGAAATTTAACTCCAGTCACATCCAGGACACTCAAGATTTCTTTTCCCATAAGGTTATTTGCCAGTTCTGTAACTACACTCTCTAAGATAATGATTAGAGAGAGATCCAGAAAGAGTATTTTATATAGGGTTAAAATGTACATCAAATTTAAATCTACCCTTGAATTTAAAGACTGTGATTTAAAACATTTCATCACGATTTACAAAGACACAGGTAAAGAAAGATTTAGAAGACATATTTATTCTGAAATTTTGTTTTTGTAGTTCTTTACCCCTTTTCTCTAGCATTAGTCAAAGCAAACCCGCAAACAGTACTAAGATAAGAAGAGATTTCTACTATTTCAAATAAGTTTTGCCATTAAATCCACATAAAACGTGTTTGCCTTGTCCTTGCCATGCTCTAAAATATGCATAGCCAATTTGGCACTGTTGTGTCCAGTAGGTTGGTAGTCAGGTCATTTTCTGAAGGTAGCAGTAGCATTCAGAGGTATTAACTTGCTTATACTATAAAGGCCAAAGTCTGATATACTTCAGAAAACCAGATCCAATATTAATCCTTAACACTGCAGGCAATAAAAAGGCTCCTATCTATAAGCACAATAAAATTTACCATGTGGAACTTACTGTGCTGGCAGTGAATCCCATTAAATCCCTCTGGACATTTACAAACATATCCTATGAATGTGTCGCCTCGGTATGCTTCACTAATTTCACATATCCCACCATTATGACATGGATTAGGAAGGCAGGGTCCTAAGAGAGGGGAAAAAAAAGAGAAGTATGTATACATACACAATAAAAACCATAATAACTTCAGTCATTTATAAGTGCTCATTAAAGAAATAAAATGCTTTATGCATACCTTTATATTCCACTAAGCCAGTAAAATACACCCTTAACTTCCTTCAGATAACTTGCCAGCACAGATTTTTATGAACAAGGAAAAATATGAAGCATGTCAGTACTCATTAATCACAGCATTATTTTTTAATGTAAGAGAAGACAGGAGACATAGAAGCTAAATCTTGCTCTCCTATTAAAGATAACAGGCATTCTAACTTTTACACCATTGAGGAAATAGGTATTAATCAAACATGCCTATCATGTTCAGAGTGACATGTACAATGTCCCTGAATGATCATTACATGTCAAGTTAGTAGTCTGAGGAGATCTTTGCTAAGGCTTTGGGTGACTTTCTGGGTATGTGACTATCTGGGCCAGCAGTGAGCAAACCAGCTATTCATTTTACAGTGAATACATTTGTTTTCCACATCAATATGATTTCAAAAAGTTCTTCTGACTGAATTTTCTTTTTCCCCAACAGATCATACGTTAGGACACATGAAATTTCAGCAGTGAGACATAATTTGTTATGTTTGCAATTGCTGTAACTTTAAATACCTTTCAATAACATAATCTTTTGACCTGAGGTCAACAGTTTACTCATTTAACTGCACAAGTCAAGATCTTTTTGAATTTTATTATCTTACTAATACTATATGTATCATAACTCTTGGAAGAAGAAAACATCATTTTGACAACTTTTTTTTTTTTCCAATCTCATTTTGAAGAACTGGTAATCGTTGAATTGAAAGCCTTGTGTGCAAGCCTATGTATAAAAAAAATTGTGAATTCAATACAAAGTATGTTATTTGCAACCTTTGCCATGCACACAGAAAGATGATAATCATTGCCTACTGAAATGAAACATCATAATCATTCAATTGCATTCTAAACAAGAAAAAACAGCAAAAGCCCACAACAAAAGAGCAAAGAATTATACAGCATAGAATTTACTGAAAATCAGCCCTGGGAATGACAGAATCACAGAGTCATGAAATCATCTAGGTTGGAATTGAATGATTGAAACTTGAAAAGAGCTGTAAGTTTAGTGTTTCTGAGGGTCTGCTGATTAGTTGATGTTTTCAATTACAAACCCAGGGCTGACAGACATTCACAGCAGCAGCATTCACCAAAACTTTACATTATGAGAACCACACTCTGCAAGCAAATACTAATTTGCAAAAGACAAAAAATTAACTGAATGATGAGGATGCCAGAACATATTCCCCAGTTACAACTGCAATACATATATTGCATTTTGAGAAGCCACCCAGGTGCACATTTCCATTACAAGTTATGTCATCAGCCTGTTCCCAAGACACAGCCCTGTAGAAGTTATGCTTGTGTACATCATTAAACATAGGATGTGCCTCACTCAACCCAAAAAAATAAGGGACACGAATGCACAGCAGTTTGTTCCAAATGCAATGGGTAGTTAAAAAGAGTAAAAATCATGAAGATGAAAACCAGGATCCTGTCTGCTGCTTGTTCTATCTTTCTCCATCCACATTCTGCATTATACTTTAAAAGCCATGGTACACTACATTCGTAATTTCAGATAACATTAGGTCTGGGAAGACTCTTGTGTCTTAAGTATCACTGCTTTTATTCAAGCTACTTCTCCTTCACAGTATTTTGGGAAGAAGCATGTTTAATAATTTTCACTTTTGTCTCCCAACAATTATGAACTGTTCTTTTGTTTTATTTCCAAGCCTCTATCACAGTGCTGCAGTTTGGAGAGTAACTGCAGGTAGACTCTTATGTTTATAGTTTCTATGCAAGCAGATCTCTAATCTTCCAAGAACAATAAATCTTTTAATAATTACTTTCTTATTTTGCTTGCTGCTTTCTCCATATGGCTTGTTAAGCACAAGCTCAGCCTACTTTCATTGATTTTCTTTATATTTTTCATTTTCTCAGATCAGTCTGAAGTACAAAGGCTTAAGAGGTCACTTGAGGTACACAGTGCAGGACAATATTTCTTACTAATGTTTGTCTTCTATGATGCTCTCCTTCTGGAAAAAACCCCCATACCAACAATATGGACATTTTTTCCCTGATAATTGTTGTTATTTGGTTATGGAAAAATAATAAAACTACTTTCAATGTAAATGGTGAGTATTTTGCTTTGAGTATTTTTGTTTGCTTTTGTTGTTAACAGAAACTAGTAGTTTAAAAATGATTTTTAAAGCAACAAAAAAGCCCCATTAAATGTAATGAAATTAATAAACAATCTCCTAATTTTGACCAGATAACATTCATTTGTTTACAAGGACATGGGTTAGACTTATCTGCACTCTAAATCATTGAAAATTCTGTATCATCCTACCATGTTTCTCCTATTTCTTCAGAGTCCTGAGTTCACACACCTTCAGGAATGTAAATTGCATGAACACCCAAATACAAGATGTTTTTTTGTTTTTTTTAACTGAGTCTACAGGATCCTTGATGCAGGTTTGAGTGTCTTGAAGGATCTGGGCTTTAATCCTGAAATTGTTCCACTGGAGCACCAAAAATCTAGGTACAGCTGCCAGATGATGATAGGTTACAACTAACTTCCATAGGGATGTGTAGGTTTTTAAACAACATGGTATTGAATTCTGGATAATTAATTCCCTGACAGTCTGATTAATATTCTCTTACTCAGATCTATAGCAGCAGGTTCAAAACCATGCTTTTTTTTATTAAAAAACAAAACAAAGCAACCATCCAAAAAAACAAACAAATGAACAAACCAACTAAACAAAGCCCAAACAAACCAGCAAAAGAACAAACCAAACTTGTCAACTAATTTTGAACAACAGTGGACTTTGGGGATTGGGGTTTTTTAAATCAATAGTGCTGTAATACTTTTACAGGTAATCTTTAAGTGGCTTCCAACACAAAGAGAACAACAACATCTGATCAATATTAATGAGCAGAGGAATTCAGTGGTATGGTTTCCAGGCATTTTTATCCATGTTCATATAAAATAATGTCAGCAAGATTAATTGTGCACTCAAAGTAATAGATCTATTCACTTTGCTGCTCTTTTCAGCCCTTCTTTGCTCAGTTCCAGAGGTATTAGCCAAAATAATGAGTATAGTCCAAGATGCATCACTCTGTTGTTCAACTGGAATCCCATGCTGTTTTTGAAAAAAATATTTAAAGTTAACTTAAAGCACAGCAGGTTTTAAATTTTATATGTTCTTACTAAGATTTTATAGATGTATGAATCAAACAAATGCATTCTCAGTACAGTTGCAGAGGGGCTCAAGGCAGGATCATGTCACCTGTTTTCTCCTTTGACAAGTATAGTCAACTAAAATGTCATAATAAAATTGTGTATCATGTAATACTGAAATGAAAATCACGTAATTATATATTATATTAATTATATTATATATTATTATATTATATTACCACTAGTTTAGCAAGAAAAGCCAGGAAAGCAGAGAAACCAGTTCAGTGACAGTCATCGAAGAGCATCAGCATTTTTTATGTTACTATTTTTTTTTTTCAAATGTAAAACCTGCCAATGCTTTTCTGGAAAAGACATTCAAAAACACACCAGGCAGTTTCAGGGGATAAATATGAAAATAATAAAGGAGAGGGGGAAATAATGTATACTTCAATGGAATCAAACATGTAAAATCACCACATTTTTAAAAAGTAAAATGAAAGTGAAATAGAAATGCTAACACTTTTGATGGTATCTATCTATCCAACTTGTCTTCATGCAGAGATAATGAAACTTTAATGAAAAATATTAAATTAGATATTGACCTTGATATACATCAAGATGGAGATACTGCTAGCTACAGAGCAAATTGCTTCATTTATTTTGTGGAATGTTACTGAAGTAGGACTAATAGATAATGTTACTCTGATGATATAATAAGCTACAAATCCCATCAAAACATATATTGAGAGTTATCAAACTGATAAAAGGGATTAAATTATTTTACTCGTCATTTTAAAGAAAAACACTTTCCAGTTGCTTGTCTTTGTAGCACCAGATTTCCTGAAGTCCCTCTTGGCTTTACACAAATCTCAAATAAGTTCTTTTCCCCTTTGATATGTTGAAATCCTCATCAGAGAGCTCTCACACAGTTATAACATCAGCAGTTTCCCTCTTTGTTTTGATCATACATGATACTTCAGATGCTGCCTCTGCCAAAGCAAAGTTGTCAGAATAAGCTGAGCTCACTTAGCAAGAGCTCCTGTATTTTGAAATTAGTATGTACAAAAGGAGCCAGTGGCATATATAATTTTTCTTTACAGGAAGAGAATAATTGCTCCTTGCTGCTGGAGTTAAAATGGCACAAGCTTCCTGTGATGAATAAGTTAAGGATTATCACACTGAATTAGGCTCAGTGTCCAAGTAATCCAACACTCTACCCCTTCCTGAAACCTGAGGACAAAGATGAAGAATCCTGCAGTGACAATAACTAAAAATCTGCATTAGAGTCCTTAAAAATACCAAAGAATTTCTGAGTCTTTATATTTGACACCACTTTCAAACTAAGGTATGTTTTCTTCACAGTTAAGAATTGTACCACCTCTATGTGCATAGATGATGGACCACCTCTTTTTCAGAAGTATGTTGACCTTTTTCTTTCCTCATCACCCTTTTAAGAACTCAAAATGGATTTTTGAAAGGTCTGCCCCTTCAAATGCCAGATTACAAAATTCACACTTCAGCAGTCACAAATCCAAAACACAATCCCATGCAGAAGAGACCATCTTCCACAGAGACTCACCAATGGGCAACCAAATTCAGCAGGAATGCCCCTGCAGGTTTTGACAGCAAACTGCCTTGTTGCACATAAAGGGCAGGAATATAGCAAAAGCTTGTGAGGGTTGCTGATCTTCCTCACATTTACTCTTTTGCCTATTAATTCAGAATAATTGTGAAGGCTTCACCTGACACAGCCCCCAGCTGTGTGCACACATGGGAGTCCTGATGCTTCAGAGATCATTTTAACAACTTGACAGAAATGATCCCACATCTGCTGTGTTCTGGGGATCATTAAATCACACCAGTACACATATTTATGCCTCATCCTGCCCACAGGTTCAAGCATTTAATGAGACACATCCATTCCAGCAACACAGTGTGGGAGTCAGGTCTCACCTGCATGCTGAGCCTCTGCACCACATTTATGTTAAAGACTAAACTTCTGCTCAAGTGTTTTGTAGATTCCACCTGTGTGTAGAGGAAAACTACCCCTTGCCCAACAACACTCTCGGTGTAGTTGGGTCCAAAGAACCCAAGGTGTTTATCCACCATGTTTCAGCTGCCTGCTTTGCAGTGCACAGTTTTCAGGGCATTTGAAGAGCACGTTCTCAGCAGATGGGCTATTGACCTTCTACCAGAAGGCTCTGCAATCAGGAAAATATCTTCTAGACAACGTGCTCATTCTGCCACTTAAGTATGAAGCATCTGCAATAATGATTGAGCATTTTGTAGTCCAATATTTGCTGTTCCTTGTGCTCTCATATTTTTTTGGCACTTAAGAGTCATTCTGGGTTAAAAATGCACATGAACATCTAAACATTTCAGGGCCCAGCTCTAGTTATACTGGTGCATCAAGACATGGTTCCAAGATAATAAAAGAGTCTCTTCATTTAACTAAAACCCACAGAAGCTGATCTTGATGTACTTAGAACTATCTCATCCTTCAAAACTTTTCAAGTGTAATAAGAAACTCTTGCTTGTCCAGCATACTTGAATATCTGTACAACAAAGAGAAAAAGAAATAAACTCAACCACAGCAGCTCACACACATCAAAATATATGATTTCCTTTTTGAATTTGCTACTGTTGACTCTTTTACTGTTAAGATACAAATGTACTTCATGACAACTATGCATTAGACCTACAGCTTGATATTTGCTTGGTTATTTTAACCTGAAAAGAATAGGCACTGTAGAACATCATTACGTGGAATATTGACAACATTAACTGATTATTATATGTTATTCTAATTAATGCACGAAAGTAGTAAAATAATTAGCAGCTACACACACTGTCATCTCATTAACACTCTCAAAATACCAAATTTAAAAAAAAATAAAAGTCTGTTCAGACTGGCTCATAAGTGAATTAGTACTGTATTAGATTCTATCTACCTATATATTCATTATAAACTGATGGCACCAATCCAGACTTAATTGCACTGTGATTAAATATTTATCTTGTTTTTAATGCAGCAAATGGAGCGTGCTGATTATAATGATCAAGGTGTCTCCATCTGGATGCAGCAAAAGCTAAGGTTCACTTTTTGAGTGCAAAATGCTTTAGGTCACTTCTGCACATTTCCCTCTAATTCTATTCTGCAGAATTCTGATACAGGGAATAAATTTAAACTGATTGTGCAGCCATCTCCCAACACTTTTTTTTTTTTTT
>VXBA01001116.1:1349329-1432507 GCA_013399895.1 Serilophus lunatus
TTTTTTCACTGAATAACTAGAATATTTTCCTGAAAAGATGCAAATTAAACTTGACGGTTACAAAGTGCCTTTTCTTAACAGTTTTAAGCTTCTCACCTAACTCTTCCATTGACTGAGAATGGCAGATTATATCTAAATCTGAGGCATGGTCAGTGTAGCAGGGACTGTAATGATACTGCAGAGGGAGAGAATGAAAATTCTATAAAAGTTGTGGAAAGTGTTCAGGACATTTCCTGCAGGATGTCTTTCATTATTTCTCATCATGCTCTTCAGCCTCCAAGCCTGAGAAGTTTCCTTCCCCATCTTCAATGCTTTCTTCACCTCTTTATACCCTTTGTCACCTAAAAACATTTTTCTCAATAATGCCCACAGTGTTCTTCTCCTACCAGCTCCCTCATAAACCTCCAGAGCAAGTTAATGGGAGACCTGCTCTGCACCACCTTCCACAAGAGGATTTTATCTTCTCAGAGAATACCTTCTCTGTTTACAGAAAATACAGGTTTAGGGCATTTTCCTTCTCTTGCACTACTGTTACACTCAGGCAGCAGCACTGTTATTTCTTTTCCTGTATGATCCTACTTCTGTCACTGACTTCTCCCACTCCTGCTGACCCAAGTGTGGCAGATTGGTCCTTACACTCTATTTTTTGTGATTTACTTTTTATCACCATCAAAGCCAGATTAATTTCCCAACTTAAGTTAGAAATGTTTTGTGAATTCCTTTTTTTCATTTGATTCTGAAAAATCAACTGTGCAAACACAAAGAATCTTCCATTTTGTAAGACCGTTGCTGAAGGACTTGCAGTGCCCTGAATTTTTCATGTTAAAACATTCCAAGAAATATTATAGATTCCAGTTGAGATGTTTCAAATATTCAGTTCAAAAGTGCAGTCCTGAATCTACAGATTCTACAATAAAATAAACTCTCCAAGTCCATTTTCTATATAGTTGAAACAAATCCATGTCTGTGTTTACTGCACTGGTATGTTGCTTAAGCAAAACAGACCCAGCCACAAGGAAACTATACATAGTTTGGTACCTAATGCAGAATCTGAATGCCAACTGGGATTTCTGTGCAACAGTGTTATTTTTATCTTCATAATCCTTGCTATCATGTGTGAAGATGTCAATTGCCATTGTTCCACTGCACTTTAAACTGCCAATGAACAGGACTTCTCATCCTTTTTCATAGTGTTCTGCTAATAACTGGAAAATAGAAAAAAACCTGCAAAGACTATGTGAACCTTAATTGTAACAGCAAATAGATTAAAATCTAGTTAGTCCTCTTGCTGAGCATTCCAGTGGGAACTAGAAAATGCAGCAGCCTAAGCTTAAGCTGTTCGTATTTGCATGAGTCAGGTCCTAATTACTAGTGTTGCATTAATGACACAGAAACAGCAGAAGAGAATCTCAGAGGGTGATTATGCTTAGGACATGAAATATTATTAAAAAGTGATGAAAGAGAAATACTAAATGTGAAATATATATAGTCCAAAAAGCCACAAAGTTGTCCACAGCAGAAAACATTCCAGTCATTTCCCTGAGAACATAGGAGAGAGAAAATATGTTCTCACCTCTTCCATTTTTTTCCCCAATCTGTCATCAAACCCTTCCAATTTAATGTTAAAAAACCTGACCCTAAATCCTTCTGAATTCCAGATCCTGTCTCCAACTCTTACTCCTTCCTGAGGTAGATCAATGTTCTCTTTTCTCCTCATCTCCCATTCCCACTTCATACTGGTCTCTTGTCAACTCAGAAAACCACAGAGTGAATCAGCATTCAGCTTTAAAATCACAACCCATGTTGGCAGACACGAGTTCTCAGCTGGGAAGATACACACAGGATCACTTGGTATCTTCTCCCTTTGTACCAGCTACATTCACAGCACAAAGCCAAATTAACTGCTCTTGATTAATGAGGTTCATGCAGTTGTATCTGGATGAAAATACTGACTTATTTTGGTGGGTAATGGTAACAATTCCTGGACAATACTGGAGGTAAGTGTACTCTGATAAACAGTGCCTTAACTCACAATTCCTCTTTGTGTTGTTGCACATGATGTGATACTTTACAACAACAAGTTCAAGTACAGTTCTCTGCAGAGGTAAATTTTTCCCTGTGCAAGGGCTGGGGCATAAGCTGCAGGGCCACTAATACATTCCTTTAGGGAATGGCAAGGCAGAGTTCCCCAGGAGCCACACCGTGGTGGTGTCTTTTCTGGTGTCCACCACCATGGGCAGCTCATCACACACATCCAAGTGTGCTCTGGTTTGCAAGACCCACAGGTCTGTGCACAGGCGTAATGAAGGCATCATCCACCTGCATGACTCCAGAAGATGAGGGCATGAACTAAGTGTAATTGACTTCTTCTCACCTCTGGATGGATGCCCTGAGAGCATGCTAATATTCTCTGTCCAGTCTAGTCCAGTTGGTAGCTGCATATGGATCCTGAAAGGGGAATCACAATGTTGACCATCTGGTGATAGAATGGAGTCAGACAGAGAGAAGGTTGTGTGGTTGAAAAATGTGGATCTGTATGATGGGGTGTGAGACAAATAGGAGGTGCCATGAAAACAAACTTAGATACATGAATCAAATGGTTTGAGGCAAATCCTTTATTTGGAATTTTCTTAAGACTTTTTAACATATTGCCTTAGTGTGCTATCAAAAATTTAGATGGAAGTAAGACTTGATGATAAATATTTTGCTTTGCACCTTCTGTCCCTGCCCCATGCTCATGGGAGGGTAAAGCAGAAGGAACACCTGAAAGGATCATTGATTTGCATTTTGTTTAAAAAAATGCCCTGTCTTGCAGGGAAAAAAAATGGTAGAATGATTTTTTTCTCATTTAGGAGGATGGATTAAAAAATGAAAATTGAGAAATTCCTGGTCAACATGGAATGATTAAGAATCTGATACTGATACTGTCCCTCCTTCCCTCAGAATATATTAATAAATAAACTTTTCTGCAGTTTTAACAGAACAAAATACTCTCAGAAAGATGAAACTAATGAAATTCATGAATAACTGTAGCACGGACTTGCAATATTACTGTAGAGTGTTAATTCATGCATTGCAAGTAAATGTTAAAATATGGTGCTGCAGGCAAATTGCATGTATAAATCTCTATCCAGAACTGTTAGATGTTGAGCTATGGCTCCTTTATTGTAGATAGTCATGTCAATAAAACATCAAGAATTCCAAGTAATTTCTCATTTCTTATTTGACACAACTCAAATAACTTCTAAAGTATGCAGAGGTAGAATTAATTTTAACTCTTTTTTTTTTTTTTTTTAAATAATAAGTGGACATTCATGAGAACATGTTACGTTTTCATAAGCATCATTTTTATCACAACAGTTGTCATACAGCCACAACTCTCATGTCAGCCAGTGGAAGTTGTGCCTTGAATAAGCAAATAAAATATATTTCTGGACTGGACTAAGAAAGCTTCTCTTTTACTTATCTCCAGTCATACTCACACTTTTCATTTAACATTTTATTACTTTACAGTACTGTGGATCTCACGAAAATATTTTTGCAATTATATTGTTTTGAGGTCACATGGTATTTATTTGTAAGGAACACTAATGAGGACAACAGCTTTATATAAGTGCAAAAAAATTTAAAAATAGTTGCTTCCAAAATATTTTCATCTACTACAATTGTATAGATATGATTACACAGTAGAAGCCAGCTGAATGTCACATGTCATTCTCTCTTTAATAATGGACATTCATGCTCAGAGGTAAAGCATTGTTTATCTAAAGGACTTCCACTGGAAAACAACAAAGTGCATTTTAATTGCAGCACTAAAAGCTTCAATAGAATATACAATATAAAAAAAAAAAAAGAAAAATAATCTACTCTGTTTCTAAGACAAATGGTCATTAGCATATGGAAAGTCAATATATGAGTAACAGTGATGTGAATGAAATAGCAGATATTTGTTATTCCAAAAAATCATCTAAGAAGTTGCTGCATAAGTGCAGAAAACCCCACAGTCCTGCCTGAGAGAATTCAGTCAAGCCTTTGCTTAGTAATTCCATGCCCCTAAAGCAATTTATGTTCTCTTTATGGTAAGAACTACATCTTGATTTCACCTGTGATATTGTGACACATTTTAAAGAGCACTCTTTGGTCTAGGTTAATGTTAATGGCAGACAACATGTCACTATCTATTAAAGTAATAATAATGCCAAATCTTCCCTTACAAGTTTTCCTCCTGTTCAGGACAGGACAGACTTAAAGATCTTTTCAACACTTCAGTGACACGACTACTCCAGGAGTCCAACTCCCTGACCCCTTATGGAGATAGTCTGGGACAGGAGAGATTTTTTTTTACTTGGGAGGTTTTTTAGGGGGATTAGTTATAGTCAGAAGAACAGTAAACACAGTGCAGTGCAGGGGGAAACTCATTGAGAAGAGAGCTGGGCACCAGATCAGGAACTGATGAGACAGAGATTCATAACCCAGACCAGATGGAAGAAAAAAGCCCATGTCAGCTATACTGTAAACCTTGCTCTTGGTTCTCAAGGGCACTTAATTCCCCTGGCAGATAAATCTGCCTGCTCTAACATTCCTGGATCTTGATGCACGAGAAATCCACAACAATGTAATGGTATTATGCATATCCATGATCAATAAAATACTGCTTTTTCTGACATGAAGAAATGCTCATTTGTCTGGTATTTATCCATTTTGTCTGATGGTTATCCATTTCACCCACCAGCTGGTTCAATAAGATGTACTACAAACCTTTGCTTCTCACAGCCTTCCTGAACCCTATGAACCTACATCAGAAAGTGATGCTAAATGTCACATCTTTCCCTGATTACACAATCAGACTCAAAGGAGACTGAATTCAACACAAGTACCACAATCTGTCTGTTCCAGCCATTGTCTCTGCTTTGCCTCCTGCCAGAGAGCTTTCCCTGGGACTTCTTCCATACTTCAGTTATCCAGCCTGCTTAAGTTTAGGCATATCCACAACTTCCTTATCACCCTGACATAATAGGATATAAATTACTTAAAAGGTATGGCTGTAAGAATTAACACTTTTTTGTTGTTGCAAGAATCAGCTTGTCTCTTACGACAGTTATGGATAAAAAATAAATTTATTTAATGACAAGAGATATGAAATGATAGGAGAAGTTGCTGGGACAACAAAAATACAAGACATACGAAGAAACTTATCATTAAAGCTTTTCCTTGGGTGTCTGTCAACCCACTGATAAAACTGTAGAGATTATGCAACTGAGGAATTCCCCAGACACTTATTAGAGAGGGATATTTCCCACTCATGCTGCTCATAGCATAGGTGCAATAATAGTAATAACATACAATGTCAGTTTAGTTCTAATAATGAAATACTGGGGTTTGCTTTTTTTCCCCTTCTCTTGCTTATTGCACCCAAAAACTGAACAGTAACACAGCATGAGCTTGCAATGTTTAAACCTTTCTATTCCTTCCTAACTTGATTAATTTTTCTATTGCTTCTTTATTTATTGTTTTTATTATAGTCTCAAATTCAGGCTTTTGTGATAAGCTTCTTCAAACATGACTCTGGAGCATTACAGTCATACCAAGGGTACTTTCAAGATTCACACTGGTTAACTTTGCTCAGAATTCACAGATCTTATTTTGAAGTAGTAAGCACCAAGACTGTGTGACTTCCACCTCAAAAACATTAGATTTCAGGAAACCTCATCACAGCCACTCTTTTTCACTTTATAGAATTAGAATTATTTGCACCCTGACCTTTAGTTTCTTGCCTCAACAATTATACTTGGATTTTAATTTTTGAAGGCTCGAAGACTTTGAAGCACAGAACATTCAACATGTTAAATATATATCGTGGAAAGACAAACCACAAATTAATATTAAGAAAAACAAACTATAAGCATAAAAAATCAACAGCTTTACAAAGATGAGGTCCTGGAAGGCTTAGGAGGCAAATCATAAGTGTGTGCAAACTCATATATGCACAGACACTATGATGCTAAGACACACAAATCCAATACTCACTTCCTATAGAAACAAGAGAAAGGGATTTCCTCTACATTCAGTATTTCTTTCTAACTGACATTAACCAAGCAGACTTCTGTACACGAACACTACATCCATGTGTAGAGAAAATATGGCATTGACTCTTTGTTTTGAATACCCAACTTACTGAGATCACTCATCCTCTACAGGTTTGTGTTTCTTTTCTTTAACTGCAAAGACAGACCTAAATTGGACTCTCCACCCTTGAAGAGAAAATTGGGATGAGATGACATTTAGCCATGCTGTTGCTGTGTTGCTGTCCAAAATCAAGACTCCTGCCCAAACAGCCTTGGCACAATTTAGTGTCAAATGTACAAATGCCAACAGAGAGGATTTCAAATTCCTGTGTATGCCAAAAGAGGCAATCATAATGTATATTCCACCGCTAAAACCTTACAATAATGAATATTAGTTGGGTTAAAATGTTTGTTTTGTAGTCCATGAAAAACACACTGTGCTTTTTTACACTGTGCTTTAAGAGTTTCTTTACTCTCTTTGTACAGGATCAGTCATTCCACAAATGGCTTATTATTCAATACATCCTTAGCTTTCTGAATCAATGTACAATATAAAAATGTAGTTACAAAAAACCACATAAATTTGCACAGTAAGGGAGTAAAATTTCTTCCTCAGCACTCTTTATGTTTTCACAGTCACTCCAATGTTTTAAAGATGGTCATAAGACTGCTAAAAACAAAAGTGGGAAAAAAATAAGCCTCTTTGTGATGCTATTTTTGGCTTAGTCCTTTTCATCAGGCTCATTAACTTGCTTCCAATCCCCAACCAACCACTACTCCTGTTTGGTTTGCTTTCCATAGCATTTGATTCTTTCTATTTCACTTCCCATACATCTAATGCCTGAATGAGAATCTTTGACTGCTTTAATCCAATTTAATTACAATATCTCACCAACGATGATGGCTAATTTTTATTTTATTTTATTTTTTTTTTGTTAATTCATTCTAACTTTCAAGACACATTTCCACCAAATTCCTCTTCCCACTGAGAGCACACATGCCACTACCTGGCAAGGCTGATCAAGGAGCTGAACCAACGAACACTGGCTCCATCAGGGAAATTGCATTATGGATGAGATACTTTCAGCTGGAACAGCCACCTGATGTAGCTCAACACATTGCTGTACAGGTGCTAGCACAGCCATAAAGGAGAGAGCAAGGAGGCACGGAGGTGATGGAAGAAGGAATAAAAAATGAATGGACAGTGTGAAGGAAACAACATTTGCAACAGCAGCCAACCCCATGCAGATCACCCCACTGCTGTCTCTCTCTTTGTTTGCATGTCTTCAGACCCACTCCCTCTGTGCCCCTGCTCAACTCATTAATCCCATTTCTTTGCCTGTCAGCCTCCTCCCTCAGGGATTTCTTGTCTCAGTTTCCAGCACTTCTCAGATGAAAATCTGTCCTTTTTAACAGGATTAGCTTTTACCATCTCTTCTCTGACATGTTTAGCCTTTTCACAGAACCACTGAGGCTGGAAAAGCTCCCCCCACCCAGACCATCCAGTCCAACCTGTGACCAATCCCTGCCTTGTCACCCAGCCCAGAGCACTGAGTGCCACATCCAGTCATTCCTTGGACACCTACAAAAAATTGTGTTCTAAAAAAAAAAAAGTGTTCTTTTTTCATAATTCTCCTGTACTTCAACTCTACCTGGAAGTACAGAGAAATCATGCAGCAATAGAGGACACTGAGACCCCTGGAGCAGCAAGAGCAGCAGTTTGTTCATCTTTCCTACTCCTGCTCCATCTTCAGAGGATGAAGCAATAAATGCCAAATAACATTATTTGACTTACTCAAGAAGCTGCTTCTGCTCTTTTTTATCAGTCCTAGCAAGGCCTAGGTACCTGTGTTACCATCCAGATTAATTCCTGAATTTGCAACTACAGGTTATATTTAATCCTATTAAGTAAAATTAAGATACAAACGAGATCGATCGCTGAGTTTCAAAACTGATAAATGGATTTATTAATTAACTATAAAACTGATGCATATTTATTAACTCTAAAACTAATGCATAGAGAAAGAGGGAAAAGGAGATAAAAGCTGGAAAAAGCTAAGATTACTAAAAGATTTGATGTTTGATGAGGACACATGGAGCTGGAAGTTGTGGTGGCAGTTCACTGGAATGCAGCTGGAAAGTGCTGGTATGTGGTTATGGTTTGGAGCTCAGCTGGGCTGGGTTGGTGGTTTGTGTCTCGGAAGGAGAGAAAGAGTTCTTTGGAGCTGCTTTTCTCCCTGATCTGAATTTCCTGCATGGCAGAGCTTTGGCTGCACATGTGTTCACTGGGAGCAGTGAGTTGTCATCTGTCTGCAGCTGATACCTCTGAGGAGAACTGGGGCTCTGGCTCTCGGGACTGGGGGTTTCATGAGAGGGTCTCTGCAGGTCTCCACTTCTCAGTGGGTCTCTGCCCAGCTCCTGGATGGGCCTTTGTTCTATGGGACAGCCTGGCTTCTGTTGAAGGTAGACTTAGCAGATTGTGAGGCAGAGGAAGAGAGTCCCTTCATCCAACTGCCCACCTAAAGATGTTATAGGCAAAACTACATGCAGCTTTTTCATACATATCCATTAACTAATTGAGAGAAGGTTGGTCATACTATAATTACTCATTATCATGGGTCCCTTCCCATCATCACCCAGTTCCTGCCCAGTCTCTGCTTTGAGCTTGAGTCTTTTGGTAATGACCCAGCTCAAAAATGCGTGTCAGCAGAAATCATGGATGGCTTAATTTGGTCTTTGGCCTTGAAATGTAGGAGGTTTCAGGTTAGGTGTCTTGCTGTCCAGTTTCTGAGTGTCCATTTTGGATCTATGGGTACTTTGTTAGGTTTCCTTGGCCCCTCTTATCTCTGTTGCCAGGCTATATGGTGCCTGCTCAGCTTCACAAATTCCTTGATGAGTCATGTTAACCCTTCTTTTCCCAATTCAGGTATTGAAAAGGGATATAGAAGACAGGGAAGGGAGGAAACAATAATGAAGCAAAATTTTAAAACACTTGTGGACTTAACAACCTGGAAAGTCTCTTCTTGGGGAATTCTGATTTCCAGATGGATTGGTACATTGATACAGACCTGGTACCAATAGACAGGATGTATACCTGGTTTAATAGAATCATAGAACCATAGAACAGGTTGGAATGGAAGGGACTTAAAGCCCATCTCCTTCCTCCCCCAGCCACGAGCAGAGACACTTTTCAGTATCCCAGATTGCTCCAATCCCAGTCCAGCCTGACCTTGATTTGAACAAAGTCCAGTCTGAGGCAGATGCCTGGCACGAAAAACTTCATTTTGGAAAAATTCTGTTTCACAATTCAAATAAGAAAGTGAAAACAACCAAAAGCAAAAGTTAATAGCATAAGGCAATATCTAGTTTAGGAGATACTATATGTCCTTTGATTTGCATTTGTACACTGGAAGGGATGTTTTACACCCACCACAAATATCACTCTCTAAAACTATGCAGATTATGGAAAAATACCCATGTATGAGTTTCTCAGACAGCTGCCAGCACTGCAGGCTAATCTCAACCTCCTAGATCCCGTTTTGTCAGTCTTGAAAAGAAATGAGCAATTTTGCCAAACTCTGTTATTTTTATGATGTATGGACAGACACTCACCAAGAGATAGGCTGAATACACAAATTAATTTCCATTCCTGACCTAAGCAAGATTTCCAGCTTTTAAATGTGACAGGCTATTCCAATAGCCTTCAGTGCCACCTGGCATCTAGAACTATTTTTACTGCATAAGCCTCATTTCCATCAGAATAGGGTTCAAAATGACCTTTATATAATTTTCAGATTTAGTCTACATTTTGCTTGGAATAGATGGAAAAGTAATTAACAAGCTAGCTTCAGGCATCGAAAAAAATAGAATATGCACTTCAAGAAGAAAAAGGAAAGGATTTTGAATTGCTACAAATGCGTAAGCCCAAGTTCAGCAAGGGAGTAAATCTCTACCACAGGCCCTGGGGGAATGGCAAATCCTTTCCCTTAGAATAATTCTGAGGGATGATTTTGCTCTTTGAAATGTGTGAAATAGAAGAGCTGTGCTCACCACAGCAAAATCGCTGTGCCCTAAGAGACAGCCTGGGAACAGGGTGTCACAAAATCACAACGCTTTGGACCCTGCCCTGCAGTGGGCAGTGAACTGAAGTCCTTGAGACATGAGCAGATGCATCTTTGACATTTTGGGGTTGACACAGAAAGCAGATTAAATATCTCATGTGGTGTGTGTTTTTTTTTTTTTAAATTTTCATCTCAATAGTTTATTAAATTTTTATTTTTTTTTTCCCTTTTCTGATAACCACAGAATCATAGAATGGTTTGGGTTGAATGGGACCCTCAGAGATCACTTAGATCCAATAACTATCATAGTAATCACTGTGAAATTTCCCTCTTCATCCATCATGAAGTTCCAATATCACATTCTTTAACAATCAATAAAGGCCATTGCAAATGTCATTATTTTCAGGAAGAAGGGATACCTCTTGTGAAATCTAGTTTCAAACCCACAACCAGTTAAGTATTTTTAGGGCAAGCCTATGGTATAGTTGCCATATAAATATCTAAGGATAACTCCCATGTAAACATTAATGCCTGGGAGAACTCCCCTCATGGGGAAGAATTTATTTCTTATGTCCAATCTCAATCTACTCATTTTCTAATCTATGTAATATGAAGTTATTCTAAACTATCTAACATAAAGCTATCCATTTCCACTCAAAATATATGAAAAATGAAAAATATAAATATTGATATTACAATTATGAAAGTAAAATTAAAGTGGTGCAAAGGAAAAACCTGGGATTTGAATAACATTATATCCAGTGTTTTAAATCTGTGAAAAATGATAATCCAGTGAATTTTTAAATGCAAGTATATTTAGAAAAAAGAAAAAAGACTTGTTTTTTGCCAAAAATGTAGTTAACCATTTTGCACTGTTTTTAAAACAAAAATTTCATTCTGGGCTTCTCTCTCTTTTGTATTTTTAATCTCACCATGTCCCATGAGCAATTTTATTTCTGAAGAACCAACAATTTCACCAGAAATAAGAACCATCAGTAAGTCAGCTTTGAAGGATCTATTGGCCAAGGTAACTTAAACTACTTTTAATTTTTCATGTTTTTCAATCTACTCTTTTTCTCCAAACAATATTTTTTTACTCTGCAAATTGGTTCCAAGACAAACACTAGGCAATGTACGGTGGTGCCCTTCTTTAAAATGCTTCTGTAACTCAGGAAATCCAGAGAAGAAACAAAACAACTGAGGAACCTGGACCTTTCCCAACAGAAAAACAAAACAAAATTTAATGAAAACAAAAATAATTAAAAAACCTAAACACATAACTTTTAAGCACTTTAGATTTCAGGCATTTCTTAACATCATGTTCCTAGAGTAAGGACAATGGGCAAGTCTTAGTATTTTTAGATGTCTGTTTTTCATGACATTTTTAATAATTTTAATGCTATATTTAATAAAACTTTCATTCTGGAACTTGTGCTTCTCCATTCTAATTCTTTACTGAAATTTCTTTAAAAGAGAGTTTGGATGTCCATAACAACATAAAATCAAAGGTATTTAACTGGAATGGAAATAGATACCTAGAACAACGCTTATCCAGAAGTTGGGCCAAGGAAAAACTTGTTGAAATTGTGAGGATCATTTGAAAAACTCCTTGGTTTATCTTTGGTTGAAAAGCATCCTGCATGAGACACATTTTTATGGGATACAATTACAGTCCATTGGACTGAAGCCTTCTGAAACTGAAGGAGCTCCTGTGAAATATAATTTTCACAGAGAGAGAGAACCACAGGATTTTTTATTACAGGATTAGTAACCTTCAGTCTAGTGGCTGCAACACCCAGAGTAAGATTTTAGAAACTTCACATCTGCAAGATTCCTCCTGGACAGTGTTGTCAGAGCAGTTAAACACTATCCCAAAGAGCAGAGTATGGGAAATAGCACTGCCTCACCCCTTTGGACAAACAGGAGAAGAAATTCTGGCTTTGATCCTGATCACAGGTCAACTAGAAATTTATAATGTTAATAAAAAGTTGAAGTAATGTTTATAGCCTGCATAAAATTATTTGCTGCAATTGACCCAACCTCACGGTCTTTCATAATTAAAGACATTGTTTGGAAAAAATATGTGTATGTGTAGTACTTAGACACATTTCATAAACCAGAGGAAATTTACTGATTTTTTTTTTTTGGGGGGGGGGGGAAAGAGCAAAATCTGATCTTTAATAGAACAGACTCTACCAATCACATCCCACTGGAATTACTGTGAAAGGCTCTAGGTGAGCACATGAAGCTTTTGATGCAGTTTCTAATTATTTTACAGCACCCCTGCAACTTCCAGACTACATGACTGCCCTCCTGCTCTGAGGAAGAGGAATCTGCTCTAAGCAAAACACAGAGTTTTGAAAACGTCAATACAAGAAGAGAAATAAGTTGTGTTAAAACAATCCCGTAAGAATGGACTAATCTGTTATATTTAAAACAACAGCATCTGCTCATGCCTTACAGCAAAATCAATAGAAACTATAAATTATGAAGCATCTGAAGAGCTAATGCTGCTTTTAATATTTCAAGATAGAACTTAGGTTATTCATTGTATCTGTAGTGGAGCCCATGTGGCTGCCTTAAAAACTCCAGTTCCCTCCATTTTCAGCTGATCTGTCTGTTAGCTTGGCCACCTCACAGCTGTGGGCTTTCACAGAAACAGCAGTGATATTCAAAATACAAAGGGGGAGGCCATGTCTGCATGAGATGCTCTGCAAGCAACAGAAATGTTGGTTTTACAACACACAACCACAGCACCTCCATCACTAAAAAATGTGTGTATTTAAATCATTTCCATAATGGGAAAAAAGGCTGGGGTATTTTTGTTCCTTCCTATGTAAAAAAAAAAAAAAGAAAAAAAAAGAAAAAAAAAGAAAAAAAAAGGAAAAAACCCTCCCGTTGTAACTGATGATTCTACTGAAAGGCTGCAATAGGTTTCTTGTAAGGTATGTTCCATGAAAATTTCAAGACTGAGAGATCTCTCAAGAAATGCATAGTCAAAAGTTGATGTTTATTAATTATAATGTGTAGTCCATGAGGCAGTGTTAGCACTTGGCATTCTTCCCCAAATTCCTCCTTTCTCTGTTTCATGGTGTTATTTCTCATCTCAGTCATGTTTTCGGCTCATTCCACTGCCAGACTCGTGTTAAAAGCTCCTTTTTGCTTCTTTCTGTACTCAGTGTTAGTCTTAACTATTCTCCCTCTCATATTCTGCTCTTGGCTTTGTTTTCCATCCTTTCATTTATTATTCTCTGCTGTACCCTAATTACTTATATTGCTCCCAAGTTGTGGTTTAGAGTTGTAAACAGTGTTCAATCCTTCCCTGCCAACTTCCTCTCCTCATTCACTTTCCTTACCTTTTCTCTTCTGGTCCTCTGGAGTCCTTTTCTTCTTTTAACAAGCCACTATAAAGTGATTCCCCATCTATTTGATGTTTTAGCTCCCTGAGTTTGTACGACTTAATGCCATTTCAAATATGTTAAGCTGTTCAGTGGCATCCTTCTTTGGTGCACTGCCTTCTTCTTTTTTTTCTTTAAATACTCCCCAGATAATGGATTGGCAATTAATTAGAAATAGTTAATCTTCACAATAGAATAAACACTACGTGTTTGTGTCTCCTGGGGAGCTCCTAAACTAATTTTTATGGCTGTGATGGTAAACATTCTCAGTCCTTGGCAGCTTGTCAATGGAAATAAAAGTCCTCTGAGCAGATATCCAACCCATCATTTGGAGAATGGCTTCTTTGAGCAGGATGCTTCTGCATCTGCTGTCCTTCCCTTCCTTCCCTGCTTTTCCCCAATGTCTCTTAGGATGCCAGTTTTGAGGGCTCATGCAGATGGCTGTTTCCCCAGCACAAAGACTGATGAAAAACTAGCATTGAGACCAAAAGAAAACCCAAACCAACCCACCAAACAAACAACCTACCTCTTTTTTTTTTTTCTAAAAAAACACCCAAACTCCTGGTTGCTTTTGACCTCCTATATTGTCTGAGGCCCAATGTGCCAGCTTAAGCAAGGAAGAAACAAAAAGGAACTTGTGGTTGAAAAAATTTTTAATTACTGGTGGAGGAGAATGTCTCCTACTCTCTTCAAATTGAAGGGCAAGAAGACAAAAGGAAAGGGGAGCAGACAGAGCAAGAAAAAAGTCTTCTCTGATATGCCTATTGAGCATGTTATACATAAAGTAAATCTGGTTAAAATGATTTTTAAAAAAGGTAGGTCTCAAGAAATATTTACCACGATGCAGATGTAATATAAATTATTCATACCTGATGAAGTTGGTTCCTCTTCAATTGAGGCTGTGCAAAAAGGCACCAGGGGCAGGGAGGGAGGCAGGGACAAGAAAGGGAAGGGAAGGGGGAGAGAAAGGAAGGGAAAGAGAGAGAGAGAAAAAAAAACACAAATGAAGAAAACCATATAGTTCCAATTGTTATATTATTTACATTTTCTTAATGTAAAAGCAATTAGATATCATGAAAAACTTTATTCTCTCCATCCTCCACCCCTTCTCTTCCATATAGATTCTTCTCAACCTGGTAGTAATGAGTTAATGATCCTGGAATTGAGCAGTTATGGAGTAAAAGTGGCAGTTTTGAGGCGGAGTGGTGTTCCAGCAACAGTTGCCCATTTGACCGTCCACTCCAGCTGTTTATTGTTTGAGGAAAGCAATAAAAATCCATTTTTTCACCTTTTCCTTTTGTGGACAGATAACCATCAAATGGGGCCTTAAGTTACCATCAGAAAGCACTGATGACTCTGGACTGTCTTTTACCAGCACATTCAAAAGAAGGGAACAAGAATATTTACAGTAAAACTGCGTTTTAAAAGTCCATTAGTGACCCAGTTCTTTGTCTTCTTGTAGTCAGGATGTTTTATGTAGACAGGCATCACAAAAAGGGTATTTTCACAGTCTTGCAGCTTGCACGAGGCATGAACAAAGATTTCAAACATTTCCTCCAAGATCAGCACCGTGCTTTGTAAACTGACTTATTTTCCTTCATTACCACCCCATGTGTCGTGCAAGGAGAAACCAGGGGAGGAGCAGGAAGACCTTCTCTCTTTTCAGCAAAAATTTGCCAACAGACACCAACTGTGTTTGAGATCAGCCATAAACCTTGGGTAATTCAGAGCAATATTCTATATATGCAACTGTATGAGACAGCTAATGCTGAACACATCAGTTATTCCTAATTGCAGAGTAGCATGGTGTCCTTTTGGGGACTGTCAAATCTAGTCGAGAGGAAATAATGAATTACTATCTGAAGCACCAGCCAACCATCTTGTTTCTAACTGCGATTGCCTGAGGTAAATAGGTGATTTTTTATTTCTAAAGCTTGGTGTTCAGATAAGCCCTGAAGGAAGTTACATACAAACAACATGATATTAATGAATACATAACCTAAAATGGCCATAACAGGGTAGACAGCTAAGCCTTCAACTCCTTATTTAACATTTGAATGTGTATTTTGTGTCTGGATTAATCCATTAAGCAGTATATGGAAAAATTACATCAAGCTTTCAGCAGGTTCTTTTATTGTGCATCCACTGAATTTAAGTAAAATATGTTTGCAGTTGCAGAGGATATCAAGATAATTAAAGAAGGGAGACTACAGTCCCACTGTTTTTAAATTGAACTGATCAGATAAATCATTAATTCAACAACATGACAGCTGATTACATACACAAGCCCCCCCTAAAAAAAGCAAGCAAGCAACCAACCAGCCAGACAACCAATCAAAAACAAAAACCAAAACCCAAATGAAAAAAACCAAATATTTAAATCTTAGAAAAACAATATCTGAAGTAAACAAACAAGCTACAAAGTAATTCAATAAACTAGGTTGTAATTTCTCAAGGTGCCAGGGGAAGAGAGGACTACACAAACAGAACAGAATAGAACATAAAAGTTGGAAGTTCAATCATTAAATTTTACAAATGCTCCAAATCTGTATCGGCTGCAAGCTCTACTGCTGCTTGATCAACAGATAATTCAAAGTACTGGTGACTGTACATTAAAACTGGATAAACAAAATTGTCCAATTATATGAAGAATATTCACTCCAGTAACCATTTCCTTCAGACTGCTATTTGAATAATATTCTTAGACTTAATTATGGGGATGAATAAAAGCATTAGCAATTCAAAGCTGGATTCTGTTATTACTCTGACAGTTGTTTCAGAGGGACCACTCTGCACTTAGGTACACATGTAAATAAAACAGGATAGCTGAATCTCAGATGAACAGATCACTCAGATGCCAAGACAGCTATGCCAACAATGTTACTTTTCTGTCTACTTAATTAATTTTGGCTATTTGATTGCTGGTTTAAGCTCTTTGAGGAACACGCTATGTTCTTTTCTCGAGTGAGTTAGATTTAGGGAGAACTGCTTGAGTAAAAAGACCTAGTTCAACTAGTCAACACTGTATTTCTTAACCTTACAAAGAAATTAAAGATGGATATTAAAATAGATATGAAAATGCAGTTATGAACTTGTTCATGCTTCACATAAACTTTTATAAAAAAATCAAATTAATTTCTTCCTTTATTTTCACCTCCCATAGCTTGATAACACATTTAAAAAAACAGCCTTCAGAAAGATGTTGAATTCTCAAAGAATACACTACTTTTGCTTTATCATACCAGCTCAAATGCAGTATAAGCACTTTGCTTTCCACTCTTTAAAAGAAATGCACTAAATTATCTACACCAAAAATTTCTTATACATCATCACCTTCTTTCCTCCCCATTTTCTCCCCATGATTTAAAACATAAAGTTATTTTTGAAAGCTCTTTATAAAATTATTCATCTCCATAGTAATTATGTATAATTTACTCTTTGTTTTAGGAGTGGAGAAGGAGTAGGCTGGAATTGCCTTGCTCAGCTGGGCTGGCACAATCTGGTGACTCACTATAGTGGGTGGTGGATCCCCATCAGCCTGGTGTTCTCCTGACCCAGAGAGGTGAGACTCATGCAGAATAGCCAGTTATTTAACAGGAAAGCCCTCAAAACATTCACAAACATCTCCAAGTCAAGGTCTAACAACAGCACTGTAGGACTTTAAACTGAAAACTACTCTGAAGATTTAAAGCTTTTTCAACAACATATTTCTTCCCCTTTTAATGCATCATTGACAAAACAATAAGACAGCAGAAACATTAGATTTTATCTTCTTAGGGAAAATCTGATGTTCACTTGGGAAAAGTTGATCTTGTTTTCCTTAGAGATGAGTCATACTGCATGACATTCGTGGGAGGAAAAAAAAAAAACAAGAAGACATGGGCAGGCTTGGAAAGCCCTTACCAGGATAGATCTCATCCAACATTAGCTTAGGAGAGATAATGCAGGAAGGCAGTGCTTGGATAGTATCTGAGTATCTATGCCATGCTCCTGATTATTTCTGTTACAGTGGTAGAAGCTGTGACAGGTCTGGGGAAAAAATGAAATTTGGAGCATAAATATCTCATGGGAGGCAGAGTCAGTGCTACAGCCCTCTGTACTATATTATACCTTATGGCACATTACAAAAGTTTTGTATTTTATTGAAGCCCATGTTATTTTTATATTAATGTGATATACATTTGCCTTTAGCATTCCAATAAAATGTAAGACTAATATATAAAAGAATAAACTTGGACATATGGTATTATCTCTATGGAAAAGGCTATGCAAGAGCTCCACAAAATGACCCAAATGAACAGTAAGATCCAAGAGCAAATAACATTTTTCTGAATGTGATATCAAAAATAAATTATATTCTGCTCATCATCAGATCTCAGGATCCCAAATGACCTTCATGCAAAGAATGCTGACTGACTGACTTAATTCTTAATCAGACATTAAGAGCATGATTTTAATGCTACAGATGTTGCATTGAAAACATGTGTTTAAGAAGTCTGTCTCTTCAGCAACTCCCCATTTGACAGACTTCAGCACTCACAGGCTCTTGGAACAGCTTTGTCCCCTTCTCTCTTCAGCAGCCATTCTAGAGGGGGAAAAAAAACGCAAACCAAACAAAAAAAAAAAACCAAAACAAAAAAAACCGAAAAAACCACCTGCACAAAAAAATCCCAAACAAATAGACAAAAAAACCCTCAACCCAAAGACCAAAACTAACTAAATAAAAAAATCTAATAAGGAACACACCAGGCACCTCTCCAGTGCGTGTCAGATGCAACTCACTATGAACTGATAAAACTCTGCTTGGGTGAAAGATGATAAATGGACAATACATATATTAATTAAGAAACCTAAAAAATGACCTGTGGCACTTAGTAGATGAAGTGTATCACTCTTCATAGGTTTACATCAACTTAAGCACTTAAAGCCTATGAAAACCTTACTCTTTTTCATTGTTTTATTTAAAAAAAATGCATTTCCAATAAGGTGGGTATCTAAGCAAAATGTCATGTACTAATAAAATCTAGAAAACCAGTGTGTAAAAATGACAGTGTCAGAAATGCCAATAAAGGCATCTAATTCATTCTCCCTAGTCTTTTTTTTTTTTTTTTCCTAAACATCAGGGCCTAGTGCATGAGAACACATTAAATATGAAATAAAGTATTTTTTTAGGTGAAATTCTATATTTTGCAGAACGTAAGATTAGATACTGATTTCATGTCTTCTTTTTCATGAATGCCTTCATTATTTACACCCCTGTAGAACAAGGCACCCCCGAGCCTAGTATACTTGGCAGCAGGGACTTAAGGAAAATAGTGCAAAAAAAATTTAGTTTTAAAGCAATTCCTGAGTTCTTAGTCAGCTGCAGCTCTTGCCAAGGATAAGTGGTGCCAAAGGCACCACAGCACTGGAAGTTGTAATTCTGAAACCAGGAGTAGTCTGTCATGACTTACTTGAAATATCACACAGTTTTACACAGACACACACACACGTTGCCATATGCAGTTTTGAGAAGATGTGAATGTTCCAAAAGAGCAGAGGATGCAATGAGAAAGTATCCTGACACTTTCATGTCCAAGAAAAAGTGTACTCAGACAGCTAAGTGAATAAGACTAAATCAGTGTACAGTAGTCTTTGCCTCTTGAAATGTCAAAGAACATTCTCCAACAATCAAATGCATGATCTTAAAATTAAATGCTTAAAAAGGCTGTAAAATGTACTTATGGAAGTAGGTACCTTCCAGCATCTGTTATACTCATGGATGCAAAAACCTAGCTGGATATCCTCACAGTTATACATAGAAAGCTTTGCCTTTCAAGCCAAGCAATTTCATATTTTCACATTTCAGTCACTTGCCTGGAGCTTTTCCCTTGGTTGATTTTTTTGTGTTGCAAGGGAAATTTTACTAGCTATTCTCATACGAATGGAGAGTTTTAAAATAAGATCCTACACCACATTGGAAAGTAATAAAGATGATAACATTTTTTTTTGTTTATGTATATTATCCCACTTGAGGAAAAAAAAAATACAATAAAAGCCCACTCAGATGCTCACAGAGTGTTTTGAGTCTGGCTATGGACTGGTGAAGGAGCCTTGATCTGTATCCAAGTGCTTATTACCACACCACTTGACAATATTCAATATCCAACATCCAACAGCATAAGATTCACATGATGACAAAAAATGCTCAAAATGGATCAGAAAAAGGAGTTAAGACATCTCTCTTAACCCCAAATCTCTGCAGTAACACCAGATAACAACTTTAATGCATGAACTTTCTGTGAACACCATTTGCTGGTTTTTTGCCCCAGATTAACTTCAACCAGGCATCTTGTTGCCAGTGAACTACATCCAAACTGACTTCCTTGCCTCATGGAAATATGCAGTAGGAAGTTCAATAAACAGGCAGGAAAACCCAAATCCCAAAATTTCAGTGTAAATACACATCCTGCTATTTTCAATGCTTCCCCCACTGCACAAGCCAGCAAGCAGACAACTTTATCACAGAATCATTAATTTATCACAAAATCTGGGGAAGATCTCTAAGATCACCGAGTCATGAAATGTCTTTAGGTTGCAGCAAGACAAAATGGAAAGTATTTGATAGCCACTGCTTCACAGAAAATGCAGTATATAAAATAAAACTGCAGGGACATAAATTCCTCAGTGCAAGTGCCTTGCCTCATTCAGAGACCCTACTAAAGAATTAGCTTTTTTTGTTTGTTTGTTTTTTCTTTTGTTAATCCAAGTCTGTAGTACTCTGTTCAGCATGACTGAGGGCCAGCATGCTGCTTTACCAAGATAATTTCCATGCAACACAATTTTCATGGCAGGAAACTTCAACTGAAAATTTCATAACGTGCCAAAAGGGGAATTCAAAGGAGCAGATGGCAGATAAAATGGAAGACGTGGTGTCAGAGATGTCCCATGCAGGGAGACACAATAGTTTGGTGCAATGTGTATTTTTAATTATTTTTTGCTAACTTCAGGAGCAAAGAAAATACCCCACCATGAAGTTATATTGCAAGAACACAGGTGTGGGAGTAAGACTTGAGTCCTTGTGCAAGAAAGGCAAAGCATATACCTTTAAATGAATAAAAACCCCTGCATTTTATTTGCTAAGGTAAAGTTTGGAGATTGGAACACACTCTTTAAGAAATGGACATACTAGTATTCATGTCTAATTTTTCTAATTAGGGAGAAACAAAAGATGATCCCATGACCTTTGCAGCTAATATTGGCTGTATATTTAACTTCAGTAGAAACAGAATAAATGCCTATCTGTGTCTGAATCCACTATAGCTTAGCACTGAAAAATCTATGTTGAAAAATACATGTGATGTAGACTGGCAAAACAGTGTCAATAAAACCTGATTACAATAAAACACTGCCACTATCTAGATCTCAAAGAATTTATTACCACATATCTATGTTAAAAAAGTGACAATGAGTCACATATTGGTTTAAGGACATCTTCAGAAACCGTGGTGAACCCAGACTCCAGAACTAGCATGTTTTTCTGCCCTAAAATCTGACAGATAAAGAGTGTTTACTTTAAACCTGGGGCTGTGCCCTAGACAGGTTTTACTGAGCAGACAAAATTCTTTGCTGACAACTGTATTTCACCAAACAGAAATGCCAAATTAGAAACATGCTTAAACCTAAGTGTAAAAGCAGATATTTTGCTGACACTAACATGACTTTGCTATATAAAAAGAAGGCGAGAGACAACACTGTGATGGGAGGTTAAAAAACACACCTGGTGTGAGGATTCTTTACTCTTCTCAGAAATGCTACATTTCCCCCCCTTGATTTATCACCTACAAAACGGTCTTAATTTTTCAGAAAATAATTAAAACTTGAGTGCTCAAGGCATTCTGTCATGAACAAGTGAGGATAATTTACACTGATTTTTTCTTTTATCTTAGCAGATAAAACCACAAGAAGTCAACAGTTCATCAGCCTCCCTGAATTCATCCCTGAAAGAAACATTTCCACAGCAGTCATCAGTCAGCATTCTGGTGTTCCTCCACGCCTTTCAGTTTTCATTAGTGTAGGAGTCAGGCCTATTGATTCTGAGGTTTTTCTTTTTTTAAAAAAAGTCTTTGTTATTTTTGTTGCTGGGGTTTTTTTTTTATCCTGAATACATAGACTTTTTGGAATGCCATCTCACCACTGCTTTTCCATACATTCCTCAGAGCAGATTCCCAACCAGCACCTCCTGCTGTAAGAAATAGCAGCTCTGTCAGCTCTGCCAAGCTGTGCTAAAATTCTGCCCTTTGTTCCTTTAGGTTTTCTCCTCTTCTATTCTGGAAGAGGTCAAAACCTCTCCTTGTATCACCCCCTTCCAACCCCAGTTTGAAGGAGCCCACATATGCCCATCTCCACTGCAGACCATTATAAAAACAAGGATTACTCTTCTTATAATTCTGTTGTGGGCACTGAGAATGTTGGAAATGCTTTTAACTTGTGTCATATCAGGCCAGAAAAATTACAACCAATAGTTTTATTCTTGCTTCTGCATATGCCTTGTGTTCTTCACAAAAGAAAGCTGGACCACTGAGTACAAGACAACATCCCCAAGGAGCAAGAAATAAGACAAAGGGAAATCACCTTGAGCAGCACCTGAGGAGAGTCAGGATGGACACAAGAGGAAAATTTCTTCACTAAAATGGTGGTTTATTTTCCTGTTTTTTGGGGGTTGTTTCGGGTTTTTTTTGTTTGGTTTTTTTTTTAACCCCACCTATGTATATTTTAAAAAAGCATACATTAAGCAGAAGTGAAAAAAATTGCCATTTGGGTCAACCAAAAATTTCCATAATTGTAGTGAAACACCTCATCTTAATTCCAGTCCTTTCAGGAGACAAAATAAAAATTCATCCATTTTATAACACTTGGAGTATTTTATAAAAAATTTCAAATTTAGGCATCAATAAACACTGCCTCAAGAAAATTAAAATGAAATTCAGTAACATGTTTTCAATAATATTTTCCAAACTTTTTTAGGTCAGCTTTTTACTGTTAGTTTTTAGGTCAAAGACATGTGTTTGTTTTTAAAGTTAAAAATTCCTTCTGAATTTAACACGTGTTCATGAATAATTTGCATGGGCCCCATGGCATTTTCCAGTTAATATTCATGCAAAGAAAAGTTCAAGTTCAGAGATGGGTGATCTAAATGCTAACACATGCAGTTTTATTGCATTGTCAATTGCTCAACTTTATACAGCATTATTAATGCTAGCATGAAATACTGACTTAACTAAGTCAGTGGAGTTACTTAGGTCTGATGAGGACTTAAATTAAAGACAAAGGAAAAAAATAAAAGTCAAAAATTAATCCCAAACAGCACTAATTTTTTCCTCCTCCCAAACCATTTTCACCAGGAATTTTATGATGACTTCACCAAACAGAAAATAATCCTCTTAAGTAAAAGCACCAGAATTTTAAAATTTACCTTAAACTATGTATTTTAAAGTCTGTATCAATTACCATCCTTCAAGTGCTTCCTACATCAAAGACTATTATGACTAAGTAAAAGATATATTGAAGAAATAAGATACAAAAAATAGTAGTCATGAAATATTCATCTGGTGAGCAAATCATTCTATCTCATAAATATTCCATGTTTTAACCTAGTAAATTTTATCCATGACTCTGCACTAAAAGGACACAATGACATGCTATAGAATTAAAAAAATACACACACAAGTATATAGAAACATACATGCCCTCCTACTCTTGGTAGACTGTCAGAACAAAGTGTCTGATTGCTAAAACGAAAACAGCCAATATCTGACTGAATTTCCTTTGCTTTTGTGTCTTCTTCTTGATTCTTTGTACCACAAAAAGCTCTTTACATGAGATCTATTTTATAAATGCAAAACTGACTGGCTGAATTTCTCGTCTCCTGCTGACCTGGAATAAATCAATAAAATACACATTTATATTACCTTCCACTTGCTGCTTTTCTTTTACTGTACTATCTCGCAGTTTGAGAATTATTCAAATGGCCCCTCACACCACCCAGGGGCAATTCAGACCTATATAAAGTAGATATCCACTGAAATCACTAGTCTAGCCAGGACAAAATTCAAGTTTACAACTCCAGGATAATTAACTCCTCTGTAATTAGGCCACAGCTTTCCCAGCAGAAAGTGAGCATGTAAAGCTTGCTACCATTTTGCCACGAGAATCCAAAGCAATCTTCAGTCCTCACCTGTGGCCCCACAAGTTGGTGCAGGTCAATGAATGCTGGTCTGTTTGGCTACTGTGCATCAACCTGGTCAGTCAGGTCACAGGTGAGGGATTTTACTATTTCCCTTTTTTATTTATTTACTTTTTAATACTGCCAGGAGCTCCTGCCCTCCTCAGGGGAGAGGACAGCCCAATTTAATGAGCTTTCCTTTTCTTCTGATGGTCTTAGACCTGATTTATCAGGCAACTTAGAAAGTGATAAAGTTGGTAAAACCCAAGGAATGTAGGAGCTGTTTGTTTCCTAATACAACTGGGAAAAAAATTTCAGTGGTAAATCCACAAAAACTGAACCAGCAAACTGAAAACAAGGCAACCAAAATGCTTTCTGCCCATGTGTCTTCTCATTCACCTTCCAAAGTTCTTTTGCCTTTCCTAACTATGTTGAAGCCTTTAAAGGATGCTTACAATCACTTTTCCACACCAGTACTGTAGTCTGCATAAGAAACACGAGAAATAATCAGACAGTTCTGTTACTCAGGTGATGAAACTCTAAATAGAGAATCACTTCATTACTATTTATATACAGAAAATAAACCCACGGCTGAAAAGCTGTTGTTTTTTGGGTTTTTTTTTGGCACACATTATGCTATCAAAGATAATAAAGTTCAGTAAATTGGGGATACCCACCTCAAAACATAAGCTGATGTTTCCAGATGAAGTTTTAAGTGTTTATTATTGTACCCAAGTGGCAGCCAGGTAAAGTGTCAGGGAAAAAAAGAATGACTCTAAAATATGCTTTTAATTCTTTTATATTAACATATAAATTCACATTTATTTATGAATTTTTTATATTTCAAATTTATCTGAACAATTTCCCAGCTACTTTTAGAGGAGAAACTGCCAACTAGATCAGCTGGGCTTTTTCTCACCTCATCAAACTCCCTCCTTTAAAACCCTCTCTTGTTTTCTGGGCGTATCCCACTTGTAAGCTTCCCAGGGAATGCAAAGCTTTAGGCTGTCTCTTTGGACTCCATACAAAAAATGTTTGGGTGTGATGACAGAGGTCACACTGCATTTCCTAATGACCTGTTCTGGTCTTAATGCTGGATCAATCCTCATAGACAGTCAGAAATCTAACTCTATTTAAGCTACATGCTTTTGAATAATAGACCCTGAACACTTGTTAAAAATGTTAAAGGGCATGTAGGCTACTTTTTATATTTTTTACTTTTTCTACTTTCCCTGAAGCATCTGTATTCTCATCTCCTCTGCCATCTTTTTGCCCTGACAAAGGGCTTGCTAACCTTTTTGAGAGGATACTTTCTGTACTCCCAAAGAGTGGAAACGTGTCGTCCTACAGATGACACAGGTCCCACAGATCACTCTTGACACTAAACTGCAAAAAACCCCCTTAATTTTCTTCCAGTTTCTCTTGAACTAAGGAATCACTACCCCACCCTTCTCTTGTGATGCTGCCCAGCTGCTTTGATAGGCTGTTTTGATTCCTTTTAATCAGGCTCCTTTCATCACTTTGTTCTCACCAGGTAGGCACTCACTGTTATGTTTCACTGTGCTGCACTCTGGTTTTCTATTAATCACACCCTCTTTGCTGCTCCAGTTCTCACCACACAGACTGTTGCCACGCTGGGTAATGACATGAAACAAAAATTTAATTCTGTGTTTATGCAGCTAAATTGTCTCCTTCCTATTCAAACATGGCTGTGAAGACTACAGAGGTGCAAACAAACCACATTTATTAATTTTCACTCCCAAATCCCATCTCCTCCTCCACTCCACCTGCTGACTCTTCAGGCAGGCCTGGCACACGAAGCCAAGTGACTTCAGCACAGAAAATGTAGTTTTCTCAGCCAAAGGCCAACATCACACGTTTCTCAGGACTATCAACCCAGATGCAACACTGTTTGTTACAGGGTATGAAATTAAATTCAGTGGCAAATGAAATTACATTAAAAATATGCCATTTAATTCAATACTGATCAACCAGATTATTGTAGTTTTAATACATTTTTTTTTTTTCCTAAACAAGGATCAGATATTTCTCCTCAAGTACTGTCACTGGTTTGATTACAGCAAGGCCAGTCAAAAACTGTAATTTAATTCTTTCTGTATTTAACTGCAGGACACATGAAAGAAATGCTAAACCCATCCCAATTCTAAATGCTATCAACATTCACAGCCTGCTTGTTTAATACTCACACTCCTTATTTTAGCAAACTTCTTATGTCAAGGTCTTTGGGCATTCATATATTCAGCTGCAATACTTGAAACATAATTAATCTATTTCATTTTGAATTACTGGTTCCTTGGAAGTGCTCTGGTCCCTCCTTCCTTCCCGAGAGGGCCAGTGATGAACGTACTGATGTTCCAGAAGCATCCACAACTTGCATTCAGATTGATATATTTATTTACTTTGTTTATGCTGCATTGGCCAGGATCTGCTGTTTTAATGTAACTAAGACTGATCCCAAAGACAGCACTAGCGAGGACAAAGTTAATCCACTGCTCACTTTTGTTGCTGACTTAGGCTAATGTATTGTTCAGCTATGAGCTAATGACTCTTGCAGATGTTTCTTATTTCATGCTAGAAAAAGCAGAAGCTGAAATTAAATATTTTCTTTTTATGACTGTCATCATTCCCCTTATAAATTACAGCCCATTCAGTCATATTTTTGAATAAATCAAATGACACTGACAACGCAGTTTTCCTATCTGCAAAAACTGATCTTAAAGGACTAAATTCTGGCCTCATTAGACTATTCATAATGAATAATATAACTCATGATTAAAAAGTTGACCTGCTTAAGAAGGAGAGGAAAGTAATAAGAATTTTTAATCAAGACATGCCTCTCTCTCTCTCATGCAGCAAGAGTACATTTGTACTTAAATATGTTGCCATGTCTCTGTCTTCATGTTATTTCACACCCTTACTGCCCTCATCTTGGTTACATTCACCTTCAAGAATGCTTTTTGTTTCATCTAACACCAATTCAAATCGAGTTTGCTAGAACTGTGTATGCTGCTTTGTCTTTCTAGTGGATAGAAATATAATACACTGAGATCTCCCTCTTAAAATTATTTTTCTTACTTGTTTCTCAGGGCTTGAAAGCTTGATCCACAATCAAGATTCTTGTGCCAACACAGGGCTGCAACAGCTTCTCAGAACCTTTCGTCAGCTACATCCATGTACTTAAGACTCCTTACTAATGATAAAAACTCTTTCCCAACAGGACAAAGCTCATTAATGCAGGAGAAGGACTCATCTACCATAAGAACTGAGTTATGTGTTCAAAATTAAACACACAATAAAGGTTTTTTTAAGATCTGAAAATGGTGTAGTTTGTGTTTTATGATGCCTTCTAAACAACGTTAACACTTAGACAAGGATATTCTTTTGGGCCCCACAAATCTCAATTTATGTTCTCATCTTAATTAAATGCAAATGGTTACAACAGAGCTTTTCACCCTTTCTAAAACCCTGGTCATTTTAACTGATGAATAAACTAGGGAACAAGCACTTTTTAATGAATGTATATGTTGCTATCATGATAGAGAAGGATTGGACATAAAATATCTCAGTCCTCCTGTTCTCATACACTTCCAGTTACAGTCAACCTTTCCCTCAGGTCCTTTCTTAGCTCTCCATTGACATCTAACAGTCTGGGGATGACATACTCTTTTTATCTTGCTTTGGTGTGGGGGTTTTTGTTGGTTTGGTCCTACAAGGCACATTAATTGTTGATTCATAGCCCATAAATATGCATTTGAAACTGGAGTTGCTTCCAGATTAGGTTGGAAGTAAAACCAAGGCATCGTCAACAAAGGAGGAACTTTACTTTTGTCCCGTTTTTGTTTATATCAGAAAAGGGACCAGATTGAATGAAAACTTCTAAGAATGTTCAGAAGAAAAATTGACTCTAAGGCAGCTACCATAGCAGCTGCTGTTCTTTCCTCTCCATTTTTCCCTACACCTGCAGCTAGAAACACCAGTTGAGCAAACACAGCCAACAGAAGCAAAATAGTTATTGCTGTTCAAAGCCACGAGTGGATTCAAAAGATATTGGCTGTGATTTGAAGAAATAACACTGGAATTTAAAGATATCTTGGACTTTCCCTCTGAAGCTCTGAATCCCTGCACAGATGCATCACTCCCAACTCTGTCTTCCAGAGGATGGGATGCTACCCAGGATAAATAGCTGCAACCCATGGAAGTTCTTTCCATGTTCTTTTTTGATGGATAAAAAGAATAACAAAAGTATCACACAGAAAACACATCTTTCTGCTATACCATAGGTTTGTGTGGATGCTCTGATACAAAGAGGAAGGGCAAGGAAGAATTGTATATGAATTTAAATGCTAAATTTGAAGCATCTCCATAAGGGTCTGAAGTCTCAGCATTTTTATCCCATTCTCTATAGAGGAAATGCTTGTATGGCAAACCTAAATATTCCAGGATATTCTAATTACCCCTGTCAGTCTGTTAGGCAGTAAGTGTAGGAACATCATTGGGTTTGTTCAGGATGGAGAAGAGAAGCTTTGGGGTGCTCTAATTGGGGACTTGCAGAATCTGAAGGGAGTCTACAAGAAAGATGGAGACAGATGATGTATTCAAACTGAAAGACAGTAGGTTTAGATGGCATATTGGGAAGGAATTCCTGGCTGGGAGGGTGGGGAGGCCCTGGCACAGGGTGCCCAGAGAAGCTGTGGCTGCCCCATCCCTGGAAGTGTCCAAGGCCAGGTTGGAGCCACCTGGGATAGTGGGAGGTGTCCCTACCCAGGGCAGGGGTGGGATGGGTAATTTTGAATGTTCCTTCCAGCCCAAACCACCCTGTGATTCTGTGATTCTATGATCAGAACAATATGCATATGGAGAGACAAACAAAGTGGATTGTATATGCAGGTCTCATACCGATCCATTTGAAAAGAAAGATTAAAACCTTGCATGCATTCATGCATATTTGAATTACATTTCTGCCGAAAACATAGATCAGAAGAGCGCAACTACATATATTTGCAACAATTATGCATGAAGAAACACATAAACTGAATAGAATCATGGAAACCAAGGACAGTGAAGTCAAATTTGGACAAATGATGAAGTTTGAATTCTACCTCAGCCTTTTTCCTAGTTTCAGAGACAAAAAAATGAAAGATCATATGCAAGTCAACCCCTTGCACATGGTTCTCCAGACTTCAGAATTGCCTGGTTTACAGCGGAATTAGTGCAGTGCATAACTCAAAAGGAAGATGGGATGGATGATTGGAAAGTTTGTACCTCAAATTAGTATTCTAATATTATAGATATAGCCATAGAGCACCAGATGAAATATTAATTGCAGTTTCATTGATTACTTTCTTCTAACATAGGAGATAATATATTGACTTCCCTAACTCATGGTGCAATGGCAATTCTCAAGCAGGTGTTCAGCTCAAGTAATACAAGTGAAATACTAGTTCTGCAGCCATAATTCAGTATGAAATCTCATGCCTTAATAAATTTGGTCATTAATACACTATAAATATAAATGAATTATACTTAATCATTATTTTATAGCATCATCAAATTGGAGGAAGCTGTACACCTGTGATACAGCCTGAAAAACTCCCAGTATCTCTAAATTAAATTATTCATAGCCTTCATATAGTCAGCATATCACTTAAGTCCTCATTATCCAGCAGCCATGAGCTCACAGAAGGATAAGCATGTGGCTCATAGTGTCTTTTCACCCCAAAACAACCACTCCTTCTCTAAGAAGTTAAAGGACTATTGTCTTCCTGTTATTTTGACTTATAATTTTCACAGATGTTCTATAATTAACTTTTATTATTTTTTATTATATTTTATTATATTGTCCCATATAATTCACCTGTTTTCTTGGCTCCTTGCTGTAAAATCTGCATTTATTCTGTACCCTAATACGAAAAACTTTCAGTCATCTGTTATTACACTTATATTTGATGGAAATAAAAAGAAAAGAGAAACAACAAAAAACCAAACCAAACCAATTAGGAACTAAAACATTCAGTTATTTCCCTTGCCTAGGCAAAATGGGATTCTGTGAACAGAAGAATCCTATGCTGGAAAAGGTAAAATACTTTATTTGATGTATACCAACACCTCTACATTCAGACTTATGTCCACTTTTACCAACAGTTCTCAGTCTTCAAATATTTAAAAAAAAAAAGGCACATGTGTTCAAGACAATAGTAGCTGCATATATTCTAGTTTAAAATCTTCAACAACTTTATTTAGTATTCTGGAACTGCACAGAAAAAAAAAAAAATTGTAAGAGAGTAGATACATTATTCCACACTGTTTTAAATGTTTAAAGGAATTTTGTATGTGGATGATGAACAGCAAAGATCCTTAAGCAAATGACTTCACAGAGATTTTAAATCAAAAACGAATAAGCACAGAATGGCATCAGATCACACAGAGTCACACAGTGAAAAGAAATTTCTGAGTCACTAATAGCAACTTTACCCAGTCAGAAGTATTAAATTTATTCAGAGAAACATTTGGGCACTCTTATTTTTCTGCTTCTGAACATAAGCATTTTTATTACTGGAGGGAAGAAAACTATTGCATAATTGCATAAAACCCTATTTTTAGTATCAAAGAAATATTTCTTAATTCATCATTTAAAAACAACTAAATATAGATGGAAAGAAAAAGATAAGCAAAAGTGATTCCAAATGATGATGAATTTTGCTCTGCTTAATGAGCTCTTTATATAAATAGTTGTGGGGGAAAAAAAATCTAGAAAATGACTTAAGAGAGGAAAAAAAAAATGAAAAAAACAATAATGTCCATCTGTTTCTGTGTTCCATATCCAGCTTTTAATTTTTGTTTCTTGTACTTTGGAACTGCACTGCATTTAGAACTTCCATTAACCTGAACACCACCAGGTTTTCCATCTGATCATTTTTTCTTAAGACATCTAAAATCTTCTAATCTGAATCTCCTAGGATGCCAGAATTAACATCTCATTAAAGACCAATTTGCCTTTTCAGCTAAAGAATTAGCTGCCTTCTGGCATTTTTATTTTTGTATGTTGCTTCCATACTGTTGAGTCACATCCTTTTACATAAAAATCCAAGAGAATACTTTATTATAGAAAACGGGAACACAAACAGGAGCAGCACTTTAAAAACATTTCTTAAGTCTAAATTTCATGAGAAAATGATGTTGTCTGGTCTATTCAAAACTACAAAAACTACTTACTTTACACTATCCAAGAAACTAAAGAAACAAGAAACTAAAGCTACCACTCCATTGCTGGCAAAACAGAACAGTAATTAATCCCTGAGCAGGATGACACTTAATTATCTCTAATCATTAAGAATTAATAATTCTTAATGACAGGTGTATTTTAAAAGTACAAAAAAAAAAAATTCCTGCAATGTTTCATTTCTTTAGAGTTGGACAAGAACATATGGAACCCTTATTTTAATATTTGACAAAGATAATGGCACACGTACAAAAGTGGGTTAACACGAAAACATCTTAAGGGCACTAACAGTCAATCAGCAATAATAAAATGTGTGTGTTTTACATGTAAGAATAATATTAAATAATTAAATGACAATTAAATCATTACTGTTATCATTATTATAATAAAGGTGGTGATACCTTTAAACATCAGGGCAGGGACACTGAAGACAAAAGTCAACTTAACACGGAACATCACTACAAAGGGGCTGGCAGTTGAGTCAGACAGTCTCACAGGCACCTGGACCACTTCAGAGGTACTCATGGATATGAAATGTGCATGAAGTTGTGTGCCAGAATATTTATTTCATTAGATCTCGACGTGTCATGTGCTCTGCTGTTTTAACCTGCTACAGCTGCTGCCTACCAAGACCTGTCTCGTTCAAAGTGGTTGAATTATTCACATGTTCTCTTTCCAGAAACATTAAGAGCACCTATCCAAAGAGTAATTTACCTTGCCTGTCAACATAAGTTTTCCAGATTTTTATGTGCTCTTTCATGGGCAGATCTGGCAAAGCACAACTGGTTTATTCCACCTACTTTTTTGAAGCTGGTTTAAAACATGTAAGGCCACAGGTGCATCACATTTCTAGGGAAAATACACTCTTTTTATTTTTTTTCTGTTCCTTCTTTTGTCTGTTCTTTACCCCATAAATTAGGGCAAAACCCAATGAAAATGGACCTGGATCACAGGAGGTGCCCCTGTTCCAGTACACAGAGCCCAAGCAGGTGCCAACTCTTGTTTTTGGATCACTTTGCCTTTATCAGGCTCTGTATACTTGGTCTTTCCAATTAAATAACACCTGCAAGGAAAGTCCACGCTTCACCATTTTGTGCCAGTTCTCCATGATCTACATGCACGTTTTCTGAACACTTTTGTATACAACTTGGCATCAGAGTTGGAGGTTTTAATCAAAACAGGATGTACTAGCAAGTCCTTCATCTCTCCAACTGAATGCAGGGGCTGGGAATGTGTTTTGCAAACAAACACGTGCTCACAAGCCTGTTTATCCTTGCAAGGTCTCATCCTGAGCAGTAGGTCTGGCAATGAGAATCTGGATGTTTTTCATTTGTCCTTCTAATCAGATGCATAAAATGCTTAAAATCTCCTTCAGTGTGTGCCACTTCTCTTTAGTCAAACACTCCACCCTGTGACTAGAACTGCTCATTCCTTGCCAGCTTGTACTTTCAAATAACAAATGTGTAAATGGAAAAATGAGAAACGTGATGTGATTTATTTGACAAGGTATTGTTCACAAACAGCATGAAAGTTTTCTCTATCTACAAACACTATCCATGGTCAACATCGACATCAATGGTACGATGGAAACTTTTAAGGTCCTGCTTGGTCTCTGTTATGAAAAAATACGGTTGACAGGTTTGAGAGGGTACAAAGAAAGGACCATGTGGAGGACCCAAGGACTGAGAAGCCTGATGTGTGAGGAAAAGCAGAGAGACCTGGGTTTGTTCAGTCTTGAGAAAAGAGGGCCAAGAGGAAACCTAATCACCTCATTACACTGTTTCAAAGTAAATCCATAAGGAAGGTGGATGCTCTCTTTTTGAAGGAGTCACATGGAAAAGAAGAGGGGTAAATTACTCCTGGGGAGACTGTGGTTGGACACAAAAGGAACTTTTTTTTTGCCATAAGAACAATCAAACATTGGAACAGTTTCCCCAGGGAAGTGGTGGTTTGCCCAGCGTTGGACACTTTTAATATTCAGCTGGACAGGGTGCTGGACCGTCTTGTCCAGCCCATGCTTTTCCCAAGAAAGTTTGGACCGAATGACCCTTGAGGTGCCTTCCAACTGAGGGTTCTATGATTTTATAAATAACAATTATGTCACCATTCTCCCCAGTTGTGACTTGAGGCTCCATTTCCTCAACAGAATTACTGTTGGTCAACACCAAAGGCAATTGTTTTGGCAGAAACAATTTTTGCAGAATTATGACTTAAAATATTTTCTGCACTGCATTGAATGCCATTTATTAAGGCATTCTGCCTGCATGCATTTAGACTACCTGATTCAGATTTCTGTGCATTAAGCATTCCTCAGGCTACCCAGGAAATAAAAATCAAGACTTAATTTGTCAAATTATTTTTATTCGTATGTACTGATCGCTTTTAACGGAATTCCATAACCTCTTGAAAACATCTTGATCATGTGATAGTTTCTGTTTAAAAACTGTTGTTTCTAGTTAATTCCACATACAACACTGCTCTAAGAGAAATGTGAAATGCTTCAGAGTAAAATGCTGAGAAATACCCTCAGTATACTGAATGTGCACTGGTACAGACATATTAAGATCAGTACATGCTCATACTGAAAATTCTAATCATAAGGAAAGTAATACAGAAGTCATTTTTAAAAGTTCAGCAGGTACCTTGAGGATATTTCCCAGAAGTGCAAAAACCAAAAATCAGATTCACAAAAAATCAGCTTCATTTTAATCAGGTGACATGCTTATAGGGCTCCACTTAAAAACTACTTTAATTGCTCAGAAGTGCAAGCACTCACACTTTCTGTCTTTGCCTACAAGAAAAGAAATCAGCATAGAATCAAAAAAACCCCAACACTCTACCATAGAGAAAACCCAGCAGGGAGTTATTTGTTTTCAGTCCCTCCTCTCCCACTCCCTCTCACTCTTTTCCCAGAAGAGACTAACCTTTGATCATGAAACCTGATTATTCCTCCTAAGTTCAAATAAACACAGGCCCACCTCACCATTCTGATGTTTCACTTTTCTCACCAACAAAATCATTGAAACGATTTTCAAGAACGAAAATATAAGCAAGCAGGAAATCATTTCCTTTGAAATTTTTCCAAATAATAAATCAGTATCAAGAATAAAGCATGACACTTTTCTAAGAACTTGCAACCATGTAATAGAATCTCCCTGTTTGCAACAAGAAACATGGTGAGTAAGTCACTCACATAGATTCTTTCACTATAAAAATAGTCAATCTGGGTGACATTGCACTTTAAACAGTGGCAACAGACACTGAAATCTGGAGTCCATGCCCTATTTGACAATATCCTGGGCAATCTGCACCTAGGAGTGTATTTTATTAGGGAGAGCACAGCCAGCATGCTGAGAGATGTGATTATTTCCCTAAAATCAGACTGTCAAGACTGGAGTAGAAAAGTCTCACAGAAATAAAGACAACAGAGCCAGGGGCTTCTCAGTGGTTCACAGTGACAGCACAAAAGATAATGAGAAGAAATTAAATTTCACAAAATTCCACTTAAGCATATTTGGGGGTTTTGAGTTTGTTTGTTTGTTTCCTTGGGGTGTTTTTCACTGTGCAGGTGATCAAGCACTGCCACAGGCTGCCATGACAGGCTGTAAAGTCTCCATCCTTGGGAATATTAAAAACACAACTGAACATGGCCCCAGGAAACCTGGACCCCTGGATTATCCATTGGGAAGCAGGGGTAGAATACAGACCTCTCTAAGTGCTTCATGTCTTCAACTGTTCTGATTTTGTGAGCCAGTGCTTTAATTTGCATTATTTCAAGCTACATAATTTAGAGCAAAAGCAGATACTTTCATATCAATTGCACACTAGCTACACATGGCAGTGAGTCATTGAAATTCTTTTGTTAGAGTGGATTCATTTCAATATTTCCACCTTAGAAAATCCATTAGTACCTATGTTCAATGTCTGGTGCAAACAACCTTACTTCAAAAGAAAAAAATCACATATTTTAAGACTATAAAACCATCTTTGAAATCACTCAGTCATTTCTGCTCATGGCATTGAAAAAACATCCGCAATATTGACTGGAAATGAATGACATAAATTTTATTTGCATTAATTTCTTTCAGAAACCCTTGTCCAGTCAGTGCAGAGGTCAGGACAGCAAAAGTAGAGACTTAGGCTGTGCAAAGAAAGCCACAAAGCAAACAAATCACAGCACTCTGGGTCTAATCCATCTGACTGAATTTTTATTTAGGAGCATGAAAAGGGAGGAATCCCTTTGATTCCTGCATCTCTGGCTCAGAGACAGCAGCTGTCAAAGAAATACCTTCCTTTAGAAACTGGAAAGACTAAAGCGATATGGAAAACACTGTGATATGGTAAACAAGGGACCTCAGATTCGCTTCTTAATCACTGGGCAGAATAAAGGTGTGAACTGGCATTTCTGTTTCACCTTTCAGCTCTCCTGCCCTCGCTCAGTCACCGAGCTGCACTTAGACCAAAGTTTCCTGTATCATATGTGTAAGATCATTAACTTGCCTTTCCACCTGTCTAAAATGCACACAGGCATTTTTACCACTGAGTTCCCCTCAGTAAGTACTGAGAGCTGAAGTAAAAGGTACAGACACTTTCCAAAAGGGTTCCAATAGCCTATTTGAATGCAGCTTTGGAGGGTGTTACCATCTCTTCTCTAACGTGCTCAGAGTTTCTCTACCCTCCCTGTCACTGCACATCCTTTGCTTCTCCTCTTACATTAAACGAAATGTGTTTGCCACTTTATCCTCTCAGACAGTTATTGAATTTCAGATTTGGAAGATCAAAATTGAGTAGTTTTAAGATGCTCATTTTTCAAATGTGAACAACATGGTCACAGATGGTCTGAACACTGACATCCTTTACAAACACACTAAACTTAGGAGCTCTTTTTCTTTTTAGTTAGTATTTCTCTCCCTGCTTTTCTCTACTACACACACTAAATAAAACAGGAGTAATTTCTCTATAAAAAAAAACCCCTTCCCCCAGAATAATTTCAAAGACTCACCATCATTGCTCCCCTCATCTGCTCTCCACGACTATTCTATTTTTCCTTCATTAACTACCCATGTTGATCAGGAAGCACATTAAGAGTTTTTCTGAACAGTATATATTAAAGACTCCTACTGTCTGTAACAGTTATTTCTTATGGTATTTCTCTAATTTACATGATTCCTGAAAATTACTTATAAGTCACTTAAATGACGTAAAGTCTGCCAACTTCTCTGTAATGCTGTGAAATGCCAATGTTAAACACTGGAAAATCTTTTTCAATCTAGGTTAAAGTTAATGTTAGTTGCATAAATTAAAATGTAAGTTAGCTTATGCCATAGCATTTTTTTATCTCTGGAAAACATCCTGCTATTTGGGTTGCTTGATATAATCACCTTTTACTCTTATCTGTTTAGCTAAATGCTTTTCTACCTCGCTGGAGGATGTGCAGTACTGAAAAGAAGTACAAAGTGCATTTTTCCACTTGCCTCTATCTTATTCTCTGCTAATTTATCAGATATCTAGAATCTCTTACAATACACAGACCACTGAAATGACCTGCCTGTACAAATAGGGTGATATTACAACCCTTTCAGCATGATTACATATGGTGTATAACATAAGGAAATACTGGAAATAAGGTGGGGTTGCCATTGGTGAAAGAGAAGGATCAAGATAGGATTAGCAATTTAAAATATACAAATTACTATCACTAACATTTTGGATGCACTGAGAGTTACAGGTCAGAAAAAAGTGAAGTATGGCAGAAAATCGATGATTTTCCATGGGCAAATTTATAAAAAAAACAGCAATAATTAATCTTCTTAGAGTGAAAAAAGGTATTATGATCATGTCAGGTTATTTTAAATCTTAGTTCTATTAAAATAATAAAGGGAGTTATATTCTTCAGAACTATCCATGCAGCTTCCCAACTGTCTTGAATCTTTGCTGATCTATTTAGAAAATACTTCTGCCCAAATATTTAATCTTCCTACCTTTATGCACTTACATGCATCTATGTTTTTTCCTTTACATGATTTCATAACTTCCTATCTGAATGGGATTGCATTTTATTTGTCCACATTAATGCATGATTAAGTAAAATCCCTGGTGCCTTTTGACTGTGAAATCCTCCAGTTTAAGGTATGTCCCTTTAAAATTTGTGACTTTCCAGCTGGTGTCCAGAGAGCAACAGTATATCCATAGTATGGACTGAATAAAATATAGACTGAATAAAGTCTAACAGTGGAGTCTCTAATGAGGGGGATGCAGAAAACACCCAGCTGCTTTTAAAATTTGCTGCACAGCACTTTGAGGACTTCTTCCTCCTTGAGGGGACACTGGCTCTTCTCTGTGTTGTTTTTTCCCTCATCTTCCTTTTTTCTCCTTACCTGGTACCTCCTGACATCCTAAATGTCTCATTTTTAACCAATTCAGTGTTTTCAACGACATGGGGAATTGTCAAGAAGCCTTTTTGAGATAGGAAGGATTAAGAGATTAGCTTTTGGGCAACGACTCATTAAAAAGCCAAAGAGAAGCAACCTTTGAGAGCATTCCTTCTTAAATGTTCTATCTAACAAACACTCCTAGTAGAAGTGATCACCCTTGCACTCCTGGAGCTCTCATAGACCCCACGTTTCAGCTCGTTGTTTTACCTGAAACACTCCAGTGTTTGAATTAATAGAGTCTAATTGACTAATAGCTTACATTTATCACTATCATTTTCATAGGAAAAAAAAAAATCAAAATATTATCTTGAAAGACCATTATTTTCAATGATTTATATGACTCTGTAGGGGAACATAATGTTGAATAATCCTTTATTAAAAGGTAAGAGATTATTTCTAAACCCATTTTTAAGTTTTTGACATGGCTAGACGCTGAATCCACGCACGTAGCACAATTATACAAGACAAGCAAAAACTAAATTAACACTCTGGATTTTAGTTAACATATAAATATTAGTAAGTTCTTCACTTAACCAGTGTTGTCCAGTGGATATTCCCTGTGGATGGCAAACTAGAAATGTAACATCCTGTTTGTGTAAGTGCTGTGATTACCACATATTGTCAAGCTATTTACTTATGCTTTACTCTGTTTACCAGACTGAGTTTATATTAAAGTGTTAGAAGATTTTAGTTAGGGTATATGTATATTTCTAAAAGCCCTGCTAATGCCCTTTTATTAATTACAACACCCTTTTATTTCAGATTCACTCATGGAATCCTCCCAATTACATGCAAAGCAATTTCATGCCAACCAAGCACACTATAAACACAAAAGTTTCCTGAAGTAAAAACACTTCAAGTCCATTTTGGGGTAGCTTGACCTATATGTGTAGGGTAACTCAGGCACTTCAAGCACACATAAAAATGAAAGGGAAAGGAATGGAAAACAGGATTTGGAGACAATGTCTTCTGGCTTCTTGTGTGGCTGCACCAAAGGAACAAGCACTTTCTTGTGCAAACCCAAAAGTGAGGTAGCAACAAGGTATGATGACATTTTGGAGTCAGAAAAAAAATGCAGTTGCTGTCTGACCAAAGTTGGTCAATCACAGGAATGAGTTCTACTTGTCTGCTGAGAGCTTATCCTCAGGAGAATGAAGTTAAACCCAAGTTCTCTTAAAATGGCATTGTGGGGACTAAGAATTCACACTTAGAACAGCAGTAGCATCGTTTTCAGAAAAGAGAACAAGAAAAAAAAATCAAATCATAAATAGAACAGCCCTGGGTTCCTGGACTAAGTTGTGCACATTTTACCTTATGATAAGAGATATATCCTTAATCCTCAGAATACTGTATTCAGGTTCTGCCTGTGTAGATTTTATTTATTTATTAAAAAATGAGAACCAGGCAGATTTAAGAGAGTGGCAGTGTTAGAGAGGTGCTGAGACCAGCTCTGAGAGTTACATCATTTTGTTCTATACATATACTTTTGTACCTTCTTTGGCATTATATCAGAGCTCAGTCAGCTTGCAGTGAGTTGTCTACCATCTTTTCCTCCAAATCTTGATTTTCTCCTCAAGTTTTCTTAAGAGGGAGGCCTGACCTGCCAGATGTTTTCAATCTACAAATCATATTCATCTTTAATCTGAGATAAATGCCCACCATGAAATTTCAGTGTATTTACCTTGCACTCTATGGACTCATCTAATGATTAATTACAGCCTCCAGATAGGTAATTGTTTTGAAATTCAGATAAGTGACTACTGTGTGTTGCTCTGGTTTCTTCTTGCTGTTCCTGTTGCTTCACTTGCATAAGTAATTAATCTTTACTCTGGACATTGGCATAAAACTATCAGAAAGGAAGCTCTAAATGGCCATTGGTTGCAGGAGGATATATAGAAATATCTGTTTACATTGATCTTTGGGAAATGCTGGGCAATTTAAGACACAGCTACAACCTCTTTGTGAAGCAGAGCACTGAACTTTTCTGAGTTCTACAGATACAGATCTCAGTTGCTGTTTTAAATGTCTGATGAATAGCATATAGGTAACTACAATAAAAATAAAAGGTCAAAAAACCCCACAGTGAAACATGTGATGACCCCATCACTACATAAAATGGCACAGACAGGATCACTGGTTGATCAGTCACAGACTACGGGGGCACTTGAAGAACTATTTCATCATTTGAAGTTTGCACTTACCAACCTCCACAAGACTAGAGCAGTTGGGGTCTGTGAAGCCTTCGGGACACTCGCAGGAGTAGAAGTCATCACTCAGCCCTGACAGACAGATGCCCCCATTTTGGCATGGGTTGGAGTCACACACATCCGCTGTGGGTTGAAGGGGAAGAGAAAACAAAGTTCTTGCGTGAAAGTTGCCAAAAGTTATGCACAGGCTCTAAACACGGCAGATTGCTGGTGGCCAAGAAGAGAAAGGAATGACAGGTTTTATGTCCTTTGAATAACTCCTGGCTAATTGAATTTTGTATTTATTTAACGGGGTAATCATCTTTCCCTGGTCTTCCATTTCATAAAATGTGATTCCTTTAGACTCAATGACAGCTATTCATTTGCAAAAGACAACAGCAGAACATCTTTTGCCTTCTCTTGTTTGAAGGCGTTCAGGATATATCTATCCTTGGAAGGGAATCTAGCCAGGATTTTATTTCTCCAGGCTCTCTTTAACATAAAGCTGGAAGGTGATTTCAGTTCAAGCTGTTGGCTTACCACCTGGTTTCTGAGAAAACAACTGTGGCTGTGTTTACATCATCACATGCTCCACACCCACACACCCTGAAATCATTCAGCTCTGACCTGTATCAGGCATTGCACACAGGCCAGCAGAGTGCATGCGATCAAGGGCAAAGTGTGGCAGAACAAACTAAAGGCATTAAAGTGTTCAGAGCAATTTAATTACAGCAGTAAGTTTGTACCAAATCAGTGGCGTGTACAGCCCTATGGCTGGAGCTGCTGCAGGTTCACACTCTGAGTCCATGGAGGATTTCACTTTGATTTGTGACCAACCAACTCCATGGCAGGGATGAAGGCAAAAGAACTTGAGCAGTCATAGTCCCTCAGTCCTCCTTTGGCAATGCCCTCCATGTCTCTAGTAAGTCTGTCAAGTTATTCCATAATTCATTTTGACTGCAGAATCAGAAAAAAATTGATAGAAGCAAAGCTGTGCTTCACATCAATTACTCAATTAGCACTGAGGTGGTCAACAGCAGAAATATATAAGCCCTTCAAGATGCATCACAGGGCTGCTTCATACAGAATCCCAGAACACTTTGGGTTGGGAGTGACCTTAAAAACCATCCAGTCTCACCCCTTGCCCTGGGCAGGGACACCTCCCACTATCCCACGTGAATCCAACCTGGCCTTGGACACTTCCAGGGATGGGGCAGCCACAGTTTCGGGTGTCAGGGCCTCCTCACCCTCACAGCAAAGAATTTCTGCCTGATATCTCATCTAAACCTACTCTCTGGCATTGGGAAGCCATTCTCCTTTGTCCTGTCACTCCAAGCCCTTGCAAATAGTCCCTTTCCATATCCCCCTGGAAAGCCACAGCCAGGTCACCCCATAGTTTCTCTTCTCCAGGCTGGACAATCCCAACTCTCCCAGCCTTCCCTCCCAGCAGAGCTGCTCCATCCCTCTGCCCATCCTGGTGCCTCCTCTGGCCTCCCTGCAGCAGCTCCCTGTCCTCCCTGTGCTGTTCCCCAGGGCTGGAGCAGCTCTGCAGGCGCAGAATCCCCTCCCATGTGCTCATGGATTGAGTGTGTTTCCAGTATCACCAGTCTGTACAACACATTGCCATCTAAAATTATTTGAAACAGGCTTCAGGCAAAGACACAAAGGAGAAAACAAAGTGCCTGCTCAACTCTTGCAATTCTTCATTTTCAACACCCTTAAAGAACCCCACTCTATCAAAGTTGTACAAAGAATTTTTAGAGTTTCAAGATTGCATCCTGAATCCAACAGGATACTAGGAATTAATCCAAAAGAATGTCCTAGGCCTTGGTTTCAATCTAATACTTTTCCTCAAATAATCAAACATACTTTTACATGCATTTTTATTTACCTCATCTTTGTTTTTTTAAAGCAGATTTATGCTGTCTAATGCTCAGTATTGTTTTTAGGAATACCAATTATTTATGCAGTAAATGTATCTTAAAGAAAGATCTGCATATAGGTAATTATCAAAAAGTAAGCACATTATTTTGTGTGTCTTTTCCCAAGTAATTGGCCAAAAAAAAAGAGTTACAGAAATTCATTTGTTCATGTCAGCAGAACTGATATAAATGTATATCATTGTATAGTGTGGTGTGTTTTGGATTATAGTGGTGGTAAGGACACTCAAAATTTCAACACCTTTCTGACACATAAATCTCACATAAAGCTGTGAGAATTTCAGTCTAACAATCACTTAAGAAATGTAACTAATGTACCAAACTGCCTCTATGAATTCTGTGCATCAATTGCAAAGAACTCAAGTTGTGCGTTAGTTTGCTTTTTTACTTTTATTTAACTGAATCTAAATAAATCAAGACTTGTCATTTTCTGCTCTCATTGCATTATGGGGGTAGCAAAGGATGCTTGTTTAATACTTTAGGGGGCTTTGGCATTTGGTTATGAAAGAACAGCCACTATTAAACAAGTGCTCTGACAACTGTATTCCCATATCCCTAATTGAATTAATAAACTAAAGAGCATCTGGAACAGGAACACTTATGCAAATCTGTGTGGATGTTCTGGTTGAAATGAGAGAGGACATTTTTACTACATATTTCCCAGTTCAGTGTCCTTCTGATTTCAACTGTGCTCTTGAGAAAGAAGAAAAAAAGGTAAGGCAAAATACTGTTTCTATTTGTAAATTGTGTACTGACTGACAAGCAGAATGCATACTCAGTTTTCCATTACACTTCCAGAAACTGGAAACTCTTCCAATAACCAAATTGTGCACACTTAGCTGTGCAGTTCTCATTTGTTTGAAAACTCATGTTGGCTTTTTCAGTCTGAAGTAAATTGACCTGACCTGCAGCGTGGGACTAATAAAGCAGATGCTGTCCTTTGTCAACAGCCATTTATTTCCATGTTCAGGCAATAACTGCACTAATTGCTCTTTTGACCCACCACCCTGGCCTGTCAGTCACTGGTGTTAAGTTTTATAATGCCATTATAACACATCACAGAAATAAAATAAAAGCATATATCTAAAGAAAGCGGGACAAAAAATAAAAAATATCTATACCTCACACACATAATGCTAAAAAGGACTAAAGAGGGAAAGCTTATACTTTGAACAGTGGTTAAAATATACTGTAGTGTTAATCCAATATTATGCACACAGAAAAATGAGAGGTTGCATAATTCCACTTAAGTTGAGGTACCAGATTGTGCAAATTTTGATGCTTAAATTAGCAAAAATCACGTAAAATGTAATCTCCCTTATTTATGACTTAGTGGCTGTGAAATTGTGCTGAACAAAATAAATATCATCTTTGAATCAACAATATTCCCCTTGATTTACATTTTGTACCTCTTGAGAGGATGTTCATGTTGAAATACTGAAATCTAATTTGTTATACATTCCACTGAGTCTGATGAAGTGAATTTGATTTTGAAGGCTCTGTTTTTATAAACAAAAGCTGATATGGGTGCACTTTGTCTTAACACAACTGATGAAGGGATTTGTTACTACTGAAACACAGCACAGCTTTAAACACAGCAGTGGTTTCAGAACTGAAGCTGAGAGTCACTGTGAGTGGAAGAGTAAAATAAACTCAAGAAGAGAAACAGCAACTCTTACAGAGCTATGCTCTGTGCTGATGACTTTCCACAGTGATAGGCAATATGCTGCTTGTGTAATAGACTGTGTAATTTGACAAATTTCTGTAAATTAAACACTCCACGAGAAACTCAATTACTAAAAAAAAACCCAATTTTTTTTTTTTTTAAAAAAAGACACATTATTATTATGTACTTAATTACTAGCACACTCAGAAAGGAGTCCAGTAAGATTCAAGTGTCAAATAAAAAGAGTAACTCATGTTTTGCTTTCCTGTGTCTGACTAACCTTGAGCTTTTCATTACGTGGCTACTCGAGTGTAAAAAGTGTGTCTCAAGACTGTACAGAAACCATGTGCCACATTCATTGCTGCTTTTATGTCACCCTTGGAAACTCTCAGGCAGTGAAATCTCATTGCATTCATGGAAGGGTGAAGGCAGAAATGGAATCTTCATTATCTCAGATTTTATTGCATTGAGGGGCAAACAAAACATTTACAATTAAATTTGGGAGGATTTTTTTAAAAAAATATTATTTTTCCTCACATCTTTAATTTCTGCAGAACATTCAGGAGCCAAATACATCTGTGATTGAATTTTCCATCCTCTCTTTGGAAAATACATTTGGTTAAGGATAAAAAAACTGTGATAAAAAAGCATAAAATTAAAGCAAGGATCCATACATACTCAAAAATATGGACTTTAATTAAGAACCCTCCATAATTTTCCAAACTCAGGAAAAATCATACAGCAAAACTCAAATAAAATGGTGATATATTTGCTCTCTGAAAACAACTAGGAGTTTGTTTTTTTTTTTGAAGACTATGACTTTTTTGTCTATAACTGAATCAGAAAACCTGGATCTCTTTTATTAAGGCACTTGGAGAAGAACTGCTCTGAAAGTCCTTTGCACTCCATAATGTATGTGCACATAACCACTATTAAGCCACATCCTCTTCAATAAATTACTGAATGTACATATTGCTTCTTTCCATGAAAAGGCACTGGTGAGGAGTTGTATGAAAATTGTAAATCCACACTTTGTTGAATTTTAAACTTTTACATAACATGTTTTCTTGTCCTATAAAACCCCAAGAAAACATTGCGTGATTCTTGACTGAAGAGTGCAATCCTCTGCTTGACAGCAAAGGACAACCTGAAAAAAAGGAACTCAGCTCTTGTGTATAAATAATGCAGCATACCATGATGTTAACAGTTAGCCCATCAATCCTTGTCAAGAACAGAAATTCACAGCTTATGAAAACAATCTTTGTGGTATGAAAGGCTCAAGAAGATGCACTGCACACAGGGAGAAGTCCCATCCCACAACCACCTGCACAAAGACCAGCCAGCTGCCATTAATATACACTAATTAACTTGCAGCTTTTGTAGACAAAAGATATGAAAAAGAATTATTTAATCCAACTTAAAACTATCTGCTGTTTAATATGATAACTTCTGGGACAGGAATACCTACCAAAAGCTAAGGTACATTGCCCTGCATTAGGCATGGGAGAAGCATTCCAGTCCCCAAGCACAACATCAGTAGCCTGACATTAAGACAATTTCCCTCAGCTACCTGACAGTACCTTGAATAACAACTGTTAGGGTTTCTGGCAGAAGTGTTGCTGTAAGAAACATCTGCTCAAGACAATGAAATGACAACAAAGAAAGAAAAATGCCTTCAACAAGTCACATGGATTCACAGCATTTCAAAACTGTAAGGAAAACAGTGACTGAAGAAAGATCATTGAGGTGTTTGGGCCACATTATCTTCTACAATTCAAAACACCAGAACACAATCCCTTAAACAGAGGGTGTGTATGATAAAAAAAAACAAAAACCAACGAACAACCCTATTTTTTCTTTCATATGTTTTGCACTAAATATAAGCAGGAACACATTTACTATGCATCAAATGATAAGGTTGTGAAATCTACAGTAGCTGATACTGAGGTAACTGCACTGACACTGTACTTACAAACACAATGACATAAAGTTCACTATGTTAGCCATGCAGATTTTTAGGGAGAAACTTTATTGGTGTGATAGATAATGTGTGTTTTAAAGTTCAATCATTTGGTTTAACCACTAATGGGAAGAGGTGGACCATCATTTCCACCGTAAACAGCAGCTACACTTTAACTCAATTTCCTATATGGCTACAGGAAATATGGTTTATTTTAAAGGCTCTCTCAAAAGAAATAGGAATAACAGCCATTGTCTTTTGTAAGAATAAAACTTTTTCCAAAGAAGAAATCTCCAGGTGGCATCAAAGAATAAACAGCCCAGAAAACACCCTGTCAAGAGAAATCTGGTATGGAAACAGTAAAAATGAGCCCCTATTCCAAAGCCCAGAAAAGCACCTAAACTTCAGCAGAAGGCTGAGAAAGCACTTGCCACCTGTAGCAGTTTCACATTTAAATTAATTTTCAGAAAAAGAGCTTTAATAGTTTCCTGATTTACAGAATCACCTGTACAGTGTCCCAAATTCAAACCTGTTTCTTCACAGCTGAACCACTACTGAGAAGCAGAATCATAAATCATGATGAATACACACCTGTGCAGGGATGCAAAATGTGAACATAGAAACAGATGAGCTCTGCAGTTCTTTTTAAGAAATTTGGAAGCTGAGTTTTTTTCAGATTTAGTGGTGAGGCAGCTAATTCGTTTTTCCCAAGGTAAAAAGACAGTTGGAATAATTAAATTGTCTTCCATACTATTATTGAGAAAAAAAAGTTTCTAGATACCAATAGCTCATCTACATGTCCTTATGCTTTTCTCCTGGCTGATTTGCTTACTATGCAGGGGGAAAGTTCAGCTTTGTAACTTTCTAACTAGAATATTCATGGCAGACTGTTTAAATGGCTTTAGAAAACTCACAAACCAGTAACACGAACACTGAATGTTTGCACATGACCTGGACAGGAAAACCATAGGAGAATGCAAATTTTGGAATTCATTATTTTATCAGAGGTCTCACAAAAGTTGAGGTGGTTACTCCTGTGGGATCAAGAGGATGCATATGCTCAAAAACAAGCTCTAGACTGCAGTTGTGGTGGAGAACTACAACACACTTGTGTAAACCAAGTGTAAAAAAATACCTTTCACTTTTTCTGGTCTCGTAATCTCAGGGGATGCACCAGCTGATTTCTGAAAACCTGAGGTGGCTTTATGAAAAGAAAATCAGATTATTCTAAGCAGAGAATTATTGTTTGAATCCCGCTCTGGGACTGGGCTGGAACATTAATCCCGGGTGAAGATGAAGTGCTGACTTAAGCTTTGGATTTAATCTAATAGTACAATACTGTAAAAGTGTGCCCCTACTTTAAGAGTTAGAATAAAGCCCTAAAGTAATGTCTGCAGAGATTAATTTCTATCATAATAAATCCCCTTCTGACTTAAAAAAAGTATAATCGCTTCCCTTTCTGAAGGTCTACAGTATGAGCTACTTTACTCATTTGAATGTGAAAGAGCAGGGGGTCACTGCACTTCAGCCCGCTGTGTTATAGACTTCTTAAGCATCTGATGTTTGACAATATGAAGCACAACTAGAAACAGAAAACAGCTTAAAAAGTAAATTCTTCTCTCTTTCACGGGTTACAGAGAGTTCATTTCTATGCCAACAGGCTCTGCAGGGAAAAAAAAAAAAAAAAGAAAAAAAAAGATGAACTGTTCCTGTCGTTTCACATCTTTATTAGTCAGAAAACAGATCAAAAACGATTAAAGGACGGGGGGGACACGGTTATATAACACACTTCTGAATATTTTTACAGCTTGTGGGAAATCTTTCATGCACACGCTGTTGTGTGGATTTGGGGAAAGCTGTCATCAGTCCAGACACTGCTTCACCAAAGAAAAAGGGATATATTCCCCCTGACTGATCAGCTGATGGAACTGGTGACACACCACCAGCACCCACCACCAGCAGTGATGCTTCCTACAGAAGCTGGGAGAGAGCTGATAAATGCCTTTAATGAAGGTCCCCTAGTCCCAATCAACACAAACTCGCACATCTTTTGTCTCTGCATGCTCAACAAAGCTGGAAAAAATTACCCAGGAACTCGCTGCACGTGCTCCTTTGATTCTGGCTGTCACTTTCACCTGAGTTTATACAGTTAATTGCCTCTTGCTAACACACAGGTGAGTGAACCTGTTTTTCTGCAGCTGTTCAGAACCACGGGCTGAAAGAGGTTTATGGAAAGGGAAAGAATAAGATCCTAAATTGAGACTTTCTGCACAAGGCACTCAGGCTAAGCTGTCTCTCTTAATTTGTTTAGTTCAATTAAAATTCACAAGAAAGATGACCAGCCAGGATGGGAACATATTATAACTTCTGGTCACTTCTCCTTTGCTTTTAAAGGTGGTCAGGAGATTATTAGCATTATGTTCACTTGAAATTTCTCAGTTAATAAAATATTTACATTTCTTGCTAGATATGGGAGATCTCCTGACACAGTTTCACTGTCTTCTACCAAAAATCTGCTGGACTCCTGCAGGCTTCTCTGCTCTTTGTAGGCTCCATCTCTGTATCCAGGACAATCAGATGGTCAACACCAGGAGGTAGATTTTTTTTTATTTGACTTAATCTACATTAAGCTTTTAATCATTAGGTCTTCCTAAATCTTTCTTCAAAATACTCGTGGTTCCCAAGGCTCTGGAAATGCCTTGGAGCCTTGGTAAGGAAGGAGCTCTGACACAGCACAGCTTCCCTTGCCCATCCCTTGTTTTCCATGGAAAGGCAATTCATGCACACAGTCTAATAAGCAGCACAGCCCTGTAAAATTAAAGGTTCTAAGTGTTTATGACCTTCTCTAGACAGGTAACACCCTCCTTCCTTCTCACAGCATTCACACATGCATTAATACTGGCCTTGACATTTATTTTCCAGTTTCTACATTCACTTCATTTGTGAAGCAAAATGATTTACAACAAAGCTCAAAACACATATTGTGGAGTTATCACTTTTAGATAAATGTTCCAAATTTTTATCCACATTATAGATCTCAGTTTTACCTTTCCATTTCTCTTTTCTATCCTCCACAGGATTTGAGGCTAGCCATTGGGAAGAACCACAATGCATGTCTATGTTTATACATACATATATATTTATCTCCACACTTACATTTATATATATATATATATATGAAAGTGGTTTCTTTTGTTTTTCTATATTGGATGCATTCATTCATTGGTTGCTAGGCAATTATTAATCTCAGCACTGGTGAATTTATCTTTTCCCAAATCTGAAAGCTCAGCAATCAAAAATCCCATCATTAACACTTTTTAAAACTCTGATTGTGTTTCATTATACCCTTCTGTCTTCACCAAAATTAAACACCTTAGAATGCAAATTCTAAACATATTCTCATTACACTCTGAAAAGTGATCTCTAGTTAGTCCTGGTTTTGGATATCCACTCTTGAATACCTTCTTGGGTGACATCTCCTTCCAAGAGGTGCCAACATTATTGAAGAAATTGTTCTGAATCAAAAATACAGTTTCTATATTTACACCACATGAAGCCTGTGGATTGTGCTCCAGATTTAATCACTTCCCTCCACGTCATCTGAAAGTGCCCAAATGACCAGCTGTAGGTTCAAAATGTTAAGTAAAATTTAGGGTCTCCACTTGAGCTCAGCTGCTAGGCTGAGATCCTTGGGAATGAATCCAGCTCATCCCCATCCAAACCCCTCTGCAGGCAGGACTAAAGTGAGTGTAGGCAGCCAAGGGATTCCTTTCCAGAGCCCACCAGCACATGAGAAGACCATTTAATCCAACATGCCACCACTGAACATGCCTTCCTACATGAACACCCCCTAAAATTACCTCTTCTATCACACAAAGCCCTGCAGCTAGAGAGAATAAAGCAAAACATCCTACAACTTTCACTGTAACTACCCAATCTTACTCCATTCATTTAATTCATTTTTTTGGATACATGGATGTTTAGATCTATCCCCACAGAAGTTCTGCTGTCATTCAAAAATACATGTCATCTAGGGAGATACCACAGTACTGCTGGTTTTCATCATTTTCATTCAGATTTTACAGGATGTTGATGTTACTGATCACACCCAGAATATTAACCAGGCACTGCAGATATGTGCCCCTCCTGTGAGGGATATGAAATAGTAAGGGCATTACAGCTATCAGCTACAATAAAGAAGTGATCCTGTTTATTTTGGATGATGCAGCTGGCAGTTAAGTACCATGTGAGCATCCCGTGTGGATGGATGATGAAAATCCTTTAGGTCATTTTTGCTAAGGCTGATGCAACTCTTAATTTGTTTGTTTCAGCTTGTCACAAGCAGAATAAAATCTGAAACCTTTACATATATAAAGACTCCTATACAGATTCTATAATCCCTAGAGCAGCATGTGACACAAAGAAACCTGAAACAAGGATTTAGCCAGGGTGGTAAATTGGATTATGATGAATTTTTTTAGTGGCCACAGTTGCTCCACACACATCCCCCTTGTACATACTGCTTCTCACTTTAACAACCACTTTACTATATGATGGTTTACAGGAATGTTAAAACAGTTTACATATGTTAAAACCTCGTTTCAGTGTGGCCATGATGCAGCAACAAGCCATATTCTTGCCAGTGGGTTTTAATCTATTTATATTATCTGTTGTAAATTGTAAACCAAACCTAAACAACGGTGGATAGCAGCTGGGATGCCATTGCTGCTTCTTATGGAGCTACATTTGAAAATTAAGAGCTGGGAATAATTGGAAAAGGATCAGAAAAGAGGAAGTCTGGCAGGGAATAGTGTATATTAAAGACAGTGACTGAGACTATGATGCTTTTAGTACACTTTTGCAAGATGGACCTTAGTTGTTATTTTAGAAATGCCACGCATAGGTCCTTGACTATTGAGCTAAGGAACCACTCTCTTTCAACTTCTGATGGCAGAAAAATGTCCCAAGAGCAATCAAGTTCTTGTCTGGCACTGCAAGATGACCAAAATATCTCTCTGGAGCAATGAACTGCATTATAACTGCTTCTAGTCTCAAGGCCAAGACATTGGCCTGCCCTTCAACATCCCAGATACACCCCAGATGCCACAGCAGACCTGGAAATAAAGCTGGTCTCCCACTCTGGGAAAAAGCACAAAGGAGTACTTATCTAACTGACCTGTTTTTTCATTTTTCTGTTTGGTTTATCTGCAGTTTTGCTTTATTAATGTGGTTGTAAAGTAGTATAATGTAATGTTAAGACGGTTAATTTTGTACAGGATGTCCATGTTGTACTGTCTGAAATGCAATTACTGTTCTTTGGCACTTTAACAACAGAGTCCTGAGTCTGCATGCACAGTATATATATTTAAAACAGAGAGTAAATCCCAAAGGAAGGGGAAATATATTAAAAAGAAGGTGGAAAAACTTAATATTATGAATTAATACTCATAAATAAATCTATAAAATACCATGTTGATTCCTTTTTCATTCAATGTAGAGGAACAAAGGCAGGAATGTGATCACAGTTTAATAGGCACAAATAAACCCATAATTGTACATCAGTGCCTTCTGAACCTTTTCCACTTTCCACACTCCTACCTCTTGTGAAAATTGTCCCACAACAGGGGACAGTAGAGTTTTCAAAGCAAGAATGAGGTCTGGATTTGCATGGTGCTACAAGACACTCAATACAACATGTGTATTATAGATAAATACAAATGCCTGTAACAAAGATACAAATACACAGATAGTAAAGTATACACACACACAAAAAAAGTATATATAGAGGATCCAGAATGGATAACACCCATGGACATGAATATCTTTTCTCTCAGAAGATTTCATGTGACTACAGTTTCTGATGGGGAAAAAAACCCAAATCCATGGAGAACTCACTTTGCTCTGTAAAACTTCAGAGCACTTCCAGTTGAAAAGATGGAAGAATTATGATTTTACTTCTCAATGAAGTCTGAAATAAAAGCAGATTAGATTTGTTATGTTTTAAAACAAATAATTAGGATACTACTGTGGAAAGATGATGAAGCCATTGGATCATTTTCTATTTATCACAGGATAAACAGATATTAAGAAAAGGAATACTTTAGGTGCAAGAACCAGTTTCAAGAGATGATATTTCTACTTTTTTAATTTCAATCTCTCTAAAGAGTTTTTAAACTTGGAAAATATAGAAATAGCATTATTTGAAAGAGCTTAAGTGCCTTTAACATTTTCAAATATAGAATCCATAATTATATTTGAGTTTATTGTCTAAGTGTCTCAGTAAATATTTATGGTAATTATTCCTACAGCAGTAAAAGAAGATAAATCTGAAATTTAAATAAGATTTCAAATGCAAATTCAGTACATTTTGTCACGGTACGTTTGAATTGCCTAAACTGATGACAAAATACCTGCTAATCAAAACTGAAGAATTACACATCTATGAAGACTTACAGTTTCAGCAAATCAACAGGTGCTGACACAAAAAATATCTGTAGAATGCTCCTGAGAAGTAACACTTACCTTGCAAGGAGAACAGCTGCCCTTTCTTGCATGTTATTGCAGAGTAGGTACTTTCCATCTCGTTCACAGAATTAACTTTATTCAGTTTTTATTCTCTCTTTGCCCAAACACAAAATACAGATCAGTTCCTCACTCCAGCCCCAACTTACAAATGTTGTTGTTTTTTTTTATTATTATTTTTCCATTGTTATACAGCAACTTATGCCAGCAACAAACAACTCGGGAGTTACAGCACAACCAGGTGATTAGAGAAGCCTCATTATTCACCACCAGAACATATAAAAGAGTTACTGTGAGTGCACAAATTGATTTCTGCAGCCTGATCTGGATGAACAAAAGGAACTTCAACTAAACAGACTGATGAATACATTATAACATTGGAGTCTGAAATTCAACTTATTTCTTCTCAAACGAAGGTGTGTTAACAGCAACCCAGAGGCTCAGCAGGGAATTCCTTTCTTTTTTTCCCCCCTCTATTTATGAGTCTCATTAGAGGAACCACACGTTATTTTGTGCATGTTTTAGTCACACGTTTCCCACTGGAATTTTTTATTTGTTTGAGTACAAGCCTAGAGAGAGGGATATTTTTAATAGGTGCTGATCCTTCCCCTTCCCAAAGTCACAGTTTTGTCCTCAGCCCTCTGCATGCCCCTATATTGCCAGACCTACAGACCAGAATCACAGCAGGTTAACTGCTGCCATTTCTTTGCTTTGATATCCTTGACCTCAAACTAACTTTCTGAAAACACATTTTTTTACTGAGCTGGCCCAGACCACTGCCTGCCACGAGGCAGCTACACCCACAGTTAGTCATCACCGAGGGGCTGGGACATTATCCTCTCTCTAAATTCAGTTTTCTCCCCCATCTGAGCCAGTCTGGCACTAGCCCTGCAGCCAGGACCCAGGCACTGGGTGATGCTGCCTCATTAATGGCAAAGAGAAGCAGCACATAATGCACAGCAGTGCTGAACAACCTGGATGATAAAAGCATTATTTGCATAACACTTGGCGCTCCTGCAGGTTTTAAGGACTAATAAATCTCCCTGGCGAAGTTGGAAGTTAAAAAACTCTTCCAGAAAGCTGGATCAGGCTCCTGGTGCTACGTCAGGAGCTGTTATACAACAGCTTCTAACGAGATCAGCAGGATCAGTTTAAATCCAAAGGTTACCTGCAGGTGCCAGTACAAATTAAATCCATTAGTTTGATGGCGTTATTTCTGTTCAATACTGTCAACAGCAGCAGTATTTGAATTGTTGTCTCCATAGCTTAATTGAACCTCCAGAACAATTTTTTTAAGACAATTTCTTAGGATTTAATTTCCTCATAGTATTGCTTCTGTCCTCTCCTCCAATTTCCTGTCTCATTTTTCAATCCAACAATGTTTAAACTACATTTTCTATTTCTCATATGTTTCTGATTAGTTCTTCACTTTTTAGCCAGATTTTTTTTTTTAATTTTAGCTTCAGTGGTAGTGTTTTTCAATTTGTGTACAGCCTTTATGATTTTCTTCTCGTTACTTGTCTCCTACAACTTCCTCGCTATGCAGTTTAAGGCTATTATTTTTAAGAACCCTCCAGAAACTATCAAGCCCTTTAGTATATTCTAGTGGCATATCAATTTTGTCTCAGTAGTATTCCTGATTGCAAGGTTACCAAGCCAGAAATTGCTACAAATGGCTCCTGCTAATCTTGCTCTAACCAAACAGAGGTATGAAAGACAACTTGGAGAAAACAATAAAAACCCTACATTTATCCCCTGCTCCTGTCATACAAAAAAAGAGCCTAAAAGGAGTCAGATGCTTATTACTTTTGACAAAGGTATTTGCTGAGTTATCCTCCCATGTTATTCAGAAATAAAGTGATTTAGGTTATGAAAGCTGCCTTTGAAGTATCAGGATATTGCAAGGGCTCAAGACAAGTGACTTCAAACAATAATTTCAGCATTTTGCAACCTGGTTCTTCTTTATACAACAGCCGTAATTGGTGACTGAAAGGAAGACAATGAGATATGAATATTTTCCTTTCAGCAGCTGCCAAGGAAGCCTAAGAACACTGCCTGAAAAATCTCAGTTGAAAGCAATCTACAAGGCATCACAATAGAAATCAGCCTGGGTCGTTATAGATCAAAGCCAGACACTATTGCACTCTAATACAGTCTTACTGAAACATGCTATAAATGAATGCATAAAAGCAAGCATGAAGTCAATTTGGTAAGTTTCACTGTCAGAAGTGTAATGAAAACAACAGGTCTTCTCAGATAAAACAGATTAGCATATAAATTAGGTTAAAAACCACGACAGAAGTAGTTAAAAAACCCAAAACAAAAAACAAAAAACATAGAGAGCACAGTATTTATCACTGCTAGAGACTTCCGTGTTTATCTTCAAAATCACTGGCTGAAATTTGTAGCTGTAAGCATTTCTGAAAATGCTTATCTACTCTGCAGCATGAAATACAAGTTGCATAAACTTTTATTTCCTGGAGTACCCAACTGCTTCTATTTTTGACAGCAAAATTATCAGTACCTCTATTATCATCCAGTTCCCATAAATCCAGAAGATATCTGGTCCTAAAGAAATCAGATACTTTCTAATGGATCAAGTCCAAAGCTCATTGATTTGGATTTGTTTGATTTTTTTTCTTGATTTGGTGGGGGTTTTTTTAATTATTATTGTTGCTGTTGTTTTTTGGACTTTTGTTTTTAGGCCTGGGTCTATATGATGGACCTCTTATGAGTCACATAGAATCTGTATACAACAAAAAAACCCTTTCTGTGGTATCAGATTCTATGATTGCACGATTCCATCTCCAGTTTTTCCTGCTGCTGTTATACCAAATGGACTGACACTCCCTACATTCCTCTTCTAGCAGTGTATTAAGCACTTTTGCTAATGAAACCTATAGATTTTAATGAGATTTAACTATGGCTTTTTCCTCCCTAAACAAAGCTGGCAAGTCCCTGGATGTTTTCTGGAGTTTGTTTTGTTTTGTTTTCTGTCTGCCCTTCACTGTTAACATACAGGGTTGGGCTTCAGGTGAACATAATACAGAAGCAAAAGTATTAAACACTCTGTCTGAGCAGCCAGGGCAGAACAAAACCAAAAGATCTCAGGTAAGTAAAGTAAAGTAAAGGAGATCACAATCCCTTATGTGTGTCCTCATTTGCTCCTGGGAAAGTCACTGTTTTTGGTTAAACTTTAATATTGTTTAGTGGGTTCTTTTGGTTGGTTGGGATATTTTTTGGTTTTGTTTCGTTGTTTTATCTTGGTTTTGGTTGGTTGGGTTTGTGTTGGTTTTGTGGTGGGGTTTTTTGAGGCCAGTGGCTTTTTTTGTTCCTGATGAGTGTTTTTGGTTTGTTTGTCAGGTGTTTTTTTGGGTTCCTTTATGCTTGGCACAGGTTTTTTTGCTAGGGGAGGTAAGGGGGAAATACAACCCCCATCTGAATTAAGGGCTAAAAGCCAGTGAACAATGCTCATTCTTCTACATATCAAGGTACTTGTAAACACAAAACCAAACACAAAACAGGAAAAAACAAAACAAAACCACAAGTAAAAACCCCCACCAACAACAAAGAAGCAAACATTATTCTGGATGCCTATTCAGAGACTGTTACTACAGATACTGCTTTAGGAAGGTCTGGAGTTCAGCCCTTGAGAAACACCACTTCAATGTGTTTAGATGCCCTGGCAATTGGGAATAGAGTGTCCACACAAGTGATTCTTCAATATTAGCTTCCTCTTCTAGATCTGCTGAATGGGAAGGGTTGTAATAGCTCTAATATTTCTAAGATTTATGTTCTTGAAATTCAACCTGCTCCCTAGGCATCAAAAGGGCTCTTCTAAGACATCTTTTTTGCAGGCTTTGTGCTCCAGGTCTTCAACACCAAATTAAACCTGGTTACAGCGGCATGGTTACAGTGTCCCAAAGTACTTCTATACACACACAGCTGATTTGGGTTTTGAAATTCATTAATTTAGTACTTATTTCTACATCCAAGCCCTTTGGGTAATGCCAGTACCTTCCCCAGCTGTTTGGACACAGGAATGTGCTCATGTGTGTTCAGGAACAAACTGCTCCTGTCCATTCCCTGCTTTCCTCCCTTTTCATTTTTAAATAAACAAAACTGCCACAGTGTGTTAAGGTTTGCTTTGAATGTCCACATGGCCAACATATTTCACAGAATCACTGAAGTTGGAAACTCCCTCCAGTATGATTAAGTCCCAGCCCAGAGCACTGAGTGCCACTCCCAGTCCTTCCCTGGACACCACCAGGGATGGGCACTCCAACCCTCCCTGGGCAGCCTGACCACCCTTTCCAGGCACAAATTCCTCCTCAAGTCCAACCTGAGCCTCCCCTGGCCCAGCCTCAGGCCATTCCCCATCATGCTGTCCCTTGTTCCCTGGGAGCAGAGTTTGAATCAAACAAGGACCTCACCCTCTGCACATCCCTTTTGCAACACTGCACATAAACATAAAGAGTTTATATTTTGAATTTCAGACATTTTCTCATTTTTTCCTCCCTTATGAGAGAGAATTCCAGACCGTCTTTAATCTGCAACGCTCTACTCCCATGACATAAACAGTCAGCAATCTGGGCATGTTTTCCATATATAATTGTGACAACACCAAAAAAACCCAAAACAAAACAAAAAAACCCACCACCTGCCCTGTGAGAAACTCCAGCAACGCAGTGGCTGAGTCTGTGTCTGCTGCTGCCCAGCCTTTCACAGGGATATAGACCAGAGATTCCAGCCCTCTGGCCAAAAGCAGGATATTGTCAAGCCAGCAGCAGCCAGAGGAACACCTTACAGTGAAAGAAATCCTGCCACTTCTCATTGTCAAGGCAGAAGGTAGGAGATGTGAAACAGCATTTTCTCCTCCAGGGCTTTCCTGGAATTTTGTGATTAAAATGTTATAAAAGCCCCACGAACCCAAAAACAAAACAAATGGGAGAAGTCATAATAATATCAATTTCTAAATATGAAACTCACTGAGAAGCCAGTGCCTATGTTTTTATTACTTATTCATAATACTAAAAACTGTCTACACAGTTTTTAAGCCTCTCTTGGAACTTGTTTTTTAATAATGATGCTCTTGTGAGCCTTGATTAAGGCTCACAAGATAAATCCCATGGGATAAATTTCCATGTTAGATGGCAAAAAGGAAAGTTATTACTATTACCACTTCATTCAGAAAGTCCTAATAATACATGACAAACTTGTTCTTACATGTTCTTACTTTCCAGTTTGAGGTGAAAGGGATTAAAACACTAACAAAAAAATTGGGATGCACCACTGACAGGTTAGTGACCCCTTAGTTATATACCTAAAATCCAGAGACTATTGATTTAATTAAGTAAATAACATGTTGATTCGATTATGATAACCCAAGGAGAACTCCTTTTCAGTGTGCATTATAAATCCCTACCCTACCTTTTTGTTTGTTTCAGAATGTATAAAGGTGCATGCACCTTCTGTACACACCCATACCTTGATTTTCACCTGTTCTATCTCAAAATAAAATGTGACAAATCTCATCAAAATCTCATCACAGCCACAAGAAAATGCTGCTGCAAGAACAAATGTGGTGTGAGGAAAACAACTGAACTCATTCTCCTCAAACTTAAAAAGAAAATGAGATGTTCTCTAGTGTAACTAAGCAAATAACACACCACACTTGCACCTGGTCAGTATTTTAACTCCTTCTAATAACACTCACCAGGTGTAGCATTAAACTATGAAAAATCCTATTTGAATAATCCCTGTATACTTCTCATGTCATGAGCCAACAGAATCATTTTCACCTATAACACATCTCTTTCATCTCTAGTCCTATCTCAAATTTCAATTTTTCTTCAAGCACATAGAAATCAAAAAGAAGGGAGGGAGGAGGGGGGGAGGGAGATGGGGAATAAGCAGAAGGAAGTACGAGATAACATCAGATAAGCTAAATTCTGAATACACACAGATTTTCAGCCATCTAATAGTTTTGATGCTAATATCACCCTCTCCATGGCAAAAATCAAAAAGGATTATCCGGCCCATAATTAGGGATAGATTCCAGAGTGTTTGCTTTCTGCAAATAGATCATGTTGTTCTCTCTGTTCCTTTAAAAGGTCAATGAGGATTATTTAAAAAAAAATAAAAACCAACAAAAAAATATCAAAGTACCAGTGTGTTACACAGAAGAAGGTGGGAGAAGTCATTATTGGGGAATTGTAGCTTGTCCTGAGATCTTGTGTTGGCACAGCTACGAATGTTGTCACAACACAACATAAATATGATATTAATTCTGCTGATGTATTTTCCTGCATTTCAGTGTTGCCCTAACATGGCAACAAGTGAGGAAAAAAATTTTAGATAGATGATTTTAGTTGGAAATGTAGTGAGATGACCTTGCTAAAGAATTCATTAAATGAAAGTGACCCTTGGTAGGGAAAGAATAACAAGCAAAAGGGGAGGGTTATTCAATCATATTATAAATATATCACACTTATGCAATATATCTCTATATAACAACATATTATTGCATATATTTATTTTTAATTGTACAAGGATAGTTTAATTTTCAAGGAATGTAACAGACTTACCATTTGAATCAATAAAACCTCTATGTTTTACCAGAAACTGCATTACTCTGAGACAGAATTAAGAACTTGAATAGCATCTAAATATTTATATGGCTTCTAAAAATGCAGAAATGTTGCCCTTGTGTCTAAGCCACTCAAATAAGGTCCTCTAAGATGCAAAGATCTGGCTTTGGTTTAGGCTATGGGAACTCTCAAGCTCTTAGTTTTCTTAGATTTTAATTCTTCAAAGAGTAGCCAGTGTAAAAACGGATCACTGAAATGACTCCAAAAATTTAATTTATCATTAATACAATAAAGGGTGACAACTGACAGTCTGTAAGTAATTGCATGTCCAGTGAAGTCCAAAAAACATATAAGCTGCAGCTGAAATAATGAACAATCACAGTAATTTATGATGAAATGCGATTAGTATGATGAATAATGGTAATTTATGATGAAATTCATAACTCTCCAGGGTTGCCATGAAAGCCTGATGTGTGAGATGAAAGCACAGTATTAACTATACTTTTAGTCTTTTCAAACTGCTTCTTAAGAGCTCCTAATCCTTAAAATTCTGCATAACACACCCAACTGTGTTTTGTGGATACAGGTGTAGAACTCTCAAACTGCTGAATTTTGCACAGGGTTTGGGGTTTTGGGGTTTTTTTTGAAGAGACAAGCATGGACACATAAAGAAATAACCTAATCTCTGTTACCCACTGCATGTGAAATAATCTTGCTGATAATCCATCATACCCAAAGTATGTGGACTACTAATGCTAATATGCAGCTACATTAATGTCAGCCCAGTACCATCCAGCCTAAAAGACAGCCTGGAATAAAGTATTTTATCCTCTTCCTCTCAGTCCTCTAACTCAATGGTATTATCATACACTTATATTATTTCCACACATGATCCCATCACTGAAAGCATTCATATTAACATAAATTTATCTAAAGTTTTTGGATGAGCCTGTCTTAACTGTCACTTTGGGCCAAACTCCTTATGATAGTCTTCTTTTAAAAACTGGAAAGTGGCGCAGCTGGATGAAAAGATAAATCCATCACATTTAAGTCACATCATAAGAAGATGCAATTATGAAACAAACAAGCAAGACGCTACTTTGCCAAAACTGAAATACAGACAGGACTCAAATCTTTGTCAAGGCAAGATAATGAAAGCCTGCTGTGGCTCCCATGCAGCATCACCAAGGGGGGTTTGTCCCAAATTTTAGAGGTTTTAGTGTTTTCCTTAAGTACCTCAATACGAGCAAGGAATTAAGTGCACCTCCAAAGTCTGGTAGTCTGTGTCATAACGTTAAATTTATAGCTTATATTTGAATTTGGAGAACAGAGATGATCATAAACAAAATCAAGAAATTAAAGAAAACCAAGGGTGCATGAAAAGACTCTGCTTTTCAAAATGAGAAGAGCACATTGTTTCTTAACCCTGAGGCTTGATGTGAAACAAATGATGACTTTTCAAAAACTTTATGGAACAGAATACCACTCTATTATAATTTCAGTTTTTACAAGAAACGTTGATGATGTACAGTGGATTATGTAGGGACTGAGCTTTTGTGGTGTTAATTAAACACAGAAAGAAAGAAGCAGCCCTGTGGCAGTAGCTGCAAAGAGGCAGGGAAAAACCCCAACCCCAACTCTTAACATTAAAAAGGTATTAATTTTTCTGCAGACATGAAAAATAATTCTCAAACTTACTTGTCGAGCTTGCAAAGAGCCCAAGGAGTCAAATAAACAATCAGGTTCCTAAATATAATTTGTCAAACAGCTCAACCACCCCCATTAAGTAACAGCTTCAAGGAGTTATCATCAGTCATAGTAACCAGCAAGAAGTGACACTCACAACAGAGACATTTTCCTGGGTGCCTGATTCTTAGTAATTACTTTACAATAAGCCAACAATTAATTATTTTCAATTATAGTCTTTTTTTTTTTTTTAAATGTTTAGAGGCTTCATGAAATTTGCAGTATAAGTATGTTACTGAAACTGAATTAAGAAGGGCAGAGGAAAGCAACACATACCTGTAGAACCCACTGCTTTCTCCCTTCAGATTTAAAAACACAAATAATCATTAAAGTCAATGACCATGGAAAAAAAAAAAAAAAAAGAGTTGGGAATTTTAAAAAAAACCAATACTTGAACTAAAATTATTTAAAGTCAGTTACTCAGATTAGTACTTCTCATTTTGGATTAGAGACTGACCAAACCAAAACTCTAAGGAAAAAGTCGGAGAGTTACTAAGTTTTTCATATCCTGACTTCTGAGTATTATATTGAAGATCCCGGCAGAGCCCATATTTGATTTCACTCCAAAGCTACAAAGGGTGCCTTGGGATTCATTATATGAAATTAACAATTACCCAGCAAATATTACCAGAGTTTCTGACCAAAAATTATAATATTATCATTACATTGTGCTATTTACATCTATTGAGGAATATCCAGAATCTAATTTGGAAATGTGTTCTGCTCACCCTCTCTGTTTCCTCACTTCCAGTGACCTTTCTTGGAAGACTATGATTGATAAAGACAAAGACAGCATTAAAACACATCAGGCAGACTGACTTTCTTTAATAAAAAAAAATAGATATCACTTTACAGATAATTGAAGTAGAATCCTTCATTCAATCACCATGTTTAACATGTTACACTTTGCTGGTTTTGGCTGAGTTACTTTAGTCCATGACACACATCATACAATTAATGTGCAGGTTTCCTACCCAGTTTCAAGTCCTGATTCTTATATGAAAGCACACACTTAGCTTTTAACAAAACACGTTCAGCATAGGGGTCTGGCTGACTCAGCCAACACTGACAGCAGGAAGGAACTCATTTTGCATGACTTGTGATTTTCTGTGGCTAAACAGGAGTTAATCTCACAGATTTCCCCCAGGAAATCAGGTGAATAACAAAAAATTCCCCTAGTGGAAAAAAAACAAACAAACCAAAACAAACAAAAAAGTGAAGTCCCATCTTCTTCACGTAATATCCTGTCAGAACAGGTCACAGAAAGATTAATGTTATTAGTAAGTTGTCATACAACAACTCTGTATTAATGTGAGCCTCAACCTTACAATCTGTCTCCTTGAGTGCATATTAGAAGTCTCATTAAAGTTAATGAGGTTTTGACGAGGCTTCAAACTTACAGGCAGGATTTTATCATTGTGCACTAGACATTTCAATCAGAATGGTTTAATCCATTCTAATTTTTGCCAGCTTGCTTCGAGGTTTGCATCTTCCCCTTCACAACACTATTTCCCCATAGTGAATTTGTGTCTTTAATTGTGAAGTCAGCTCGCTCACAAATACAAACACTGTATATTCCTGCTATGATACAGTGCCCATTTTGAAAAGTCTTCTGTAAATACCACCTCTTATGTTGTTTTTGCAATCTGAAGACTTCCACAGACTGACTGGAATGCAAATGTAGCATGCAAGTACACTGGACAGATCACTTTCTGAAAAAAACTCCCACACCAATGGATGAGACATATGAATTCACTATTAAAGTGTCTTTTTTTTCCAAAACAAACAAAATAAACCAATAATAGACAAAACAACGACAACAAAGAAACACAAAAGCAGCAGAATCCATCTGAGTGACAGTGCTACACCTCTAGGGAATGAAGAAATTTCCCAGAGTCAGAACACCAGGACTTTGCATGCTGTAATGCAGGAGAATCCACAGACGTCATTCATTGACTTCTGCTATTTTTGTACAGTCACTCATCATTTTAAAAAAATGGATAGTAGAATTATGCAGGTTTTCTCATCAGAAGTGTCTCATCATGGCTTTGAAACTGTCACAACACCACGGATTTAACCAGTTCAAAGGAGCTCAGGGAACAGTTGTTGAGGATCATTGTTCTTAAATTCAGTGGACAAGGGAGAACGGCATTTAACTCAAGTTAATCTGAAAACTTCCATCAAGTTTGCTTCCATTCTTTCCATTAGGATTCTTTCAAGATATGAAATGTATTTGTGCAAAATGCAGAACTGATCTAAAGTTATTATGTGATACCAAAACAGCTAAAAGAACAATTTTTAATATAAATCTGGGTGCTCAGAATCATGACTGGCTTTCTGACCTCACCCTCCTCTTTAAATGGTTGATGAGGCAATTTTAGTAGTATACCCACAGAAGTGATTACTCACTGAACAAACCTTAAGACATGTAACTTTGTGAGCAGTTCTCTAGAAGTAAGAGCCTCCTAAATCTTAGAATCTTGCACCGTTTTAATTCTCCCAGTTCATCAGTCAGCTTGAAATATTACAACTCCTTTAAAAGGTGCTTTCTGGTGGAACTGAGAAAAATCATCACCTAATGGAAACAAGAATTGATATAGGAAAACACATGTGACACCCAGAGTCCCACCTGCAGTAATGACTTGATGAGTTATGTGGTTTTCCTATAAAGCTGTTTTCAGGTAGATTCCTTACAGAATGATTCCAAGGTGTTTCCCATCTCCCCTAACCTCAAAAGTCTTTGCTGTAATGCTTACAGCTAATTGCTGGCTATGTCCTGCCTTAATTAAACTTTGGAACCAAGAAGAGCTGCAAAATTTAAGTGCTTTATCTACTGTAACTTAGATTTATTTCCATTTTGGTTTTGGGGAGGTGGGAGGAAGGGGGAGCCTTACTCTTAGAAAACCCATCCAGATTGCCAGAAAGCATCACTTACTCAGGGCAGATACAGGCCATGAGGCTTTTCTAAGACTTTAAGAATTATTTTGTTCTGAAAAAAAAACCAAAATTAAGTGTCCAAGGCCAGGTTGGATGGGGCTTGGAGCAGCCTGGGATAGTGGGAGGTGTCTCTGCCCATGGCAGGGGTGGGACTGGATGAGCTTTAAGGACCCTCCCAACCCAAATCAGTCTGGAATTCTGTGATTGCATGAATTGCAACAAATAACTGTGATATAACTGGAATAACTGTGAATAACTAGAATAACTGTGTTGCCACATACACAGTGAAAGATTACACAGATCTTCCCTCGATTAGTTTTTTCTGCTTTAATTTTGCTGTAGTTAGAAAACTAACATTTATTAAAACAGCTGTCCCAAATTCACCTCTATAACTCACTTAAGGCAGCTGCACTGCACTGCAATGTGGAATTAGGTCCCAGATGCTCAGCAAATATTGAATATGTAAGCTATATATATTATTTTGTACTAGAGATGAATTGCTACTTTTGTGTGCATATGCTCCATAAGATATTAAAAAAAAATAGTGTAAAGGCTAAGTAACTGAAGATCTAAATATTGTATCTGAGATATATATTAAATAAATAAATTTTAATGAACTTTTTTTTTAATTATTTTTAGATATGTAACAGCACTGAAACAGAGAAAACCAAATACTATCTCTTTTCAGAGAAATATGTTGATCTACCCGATGCCAACCACTTTCTTCAATGGAAAATTAAGTATTTTTTATTATTTTGTTATAATAAACTGGAATAAAATATAGTATCTACAAATAAGCCAAATCTGAGAAAATTTTCTATTTTGGGAATTCACTAGATTTCAATGAGAATATTGGGAAAAACAGTGAGAAATAAGCAAAGAGGGCAGAGACAATTACAACCCAATCTATCACGAAATCTTAGGCAACAAGTTTGTGAGAGCAAATGGAAATAATATTTAATCTTAACTTGATACTAATCATTTTATTATTACTTTAATGTGAAAAAAGGTATTTGAAGTAAAATTCAGAGAAATAATAAGAAATAATAAGAAATGGGCATGGAGAAAGAATTTTTAAAATTTATCTAGCAGTAATTCCTGGATGACATAACAAATATTAGCATACAAAAAATATTTATGTTACATGCTTTAAAAGAACAAATCTGGTAAGTTTGTAAGAACTTGGTGTAACAATTATTCACTCGAATCAAAATTCACAAGTTACATGGAAATATGTTAAGCACATGAGATTGGACTGTCACCCACCTGGTTTATCAGGGCCCCAAGAAACTACAGTTTCCATGATGCACAGTTTTTATTTTTTTGCTATCACTGTCATCTAGAAAAGTTTCTAAAATGGATTATTTCCTTTTAAGTCTCACATTAGTTTGCCTTTCATTGCCTCACATTAGTTAGCTTTCAGATTTGTCCACTTTTTTTAAGTCAATAATGCAGAAGAGTGTGGCTGCACAAGTCAGCATGAACTTTTACCAACAGAAACTCATAAAGGTCATTGCACTATGAGCAGAACTCTTACAGTCAACATAAATTTCTGTCTTTCTTCCCAGAAATTCCTACTTGATAAAATTCTGGGATGTCTGACCTTCCCCAAGAGTGCAGATTCAGAGTTGTGTCACTCTATATTTGACTTTTCAGGGATATTCTTACCTGTCAAAATAAACTTTTAGTTACTACGATCAAAAAAGAAAAAAAAAATCACTACAAAAATCCATTTATCTGATGATTATATTGTGTGTGTAAATTTTTCTACCTTGTAGCAACAGAAACAGGATACAAATGGCTGACTCAGTGCATAAGAAACTCAAACCATGCATTCTGGAACAGCACTGAGATGACAGTGCTTGCTAGAGGAACTATCTATTATAAAGCCAAAAAATAAACCTTACTTCTCTGCTGAAGTGTTATTTTTATCATTGTTGTCAAGAAAATATTTTTCAACCTTTCTTTTTCACAGTAGTCTTCAGGTGATTGGTCAAGGTATGGATGACACAAATCAAACATGTTGGTGTGATTTAGCTTCACTCTCTCAATCTGTCATTTGCAAGAAAACACATGAACATGAAGATGTAAGCAGAAAATAACTTAAAACTGAATTTAGATACAATCACTAATGCATTGGTGACATTAATTCCAATTTACTACACCTTCAGTTCAACAGATGTGCAAAACATAATGGAGACTACAATCAGTGAACAGGAAACATGGTGCAAAACTATAATGAGCAGGGGCACATTTGCAACAGATAAGTCATTTTTACAAGCAGTGTCTAAAAAGAGTTTGTTTACCATTGCCATTTTTTTAGAATTACATTAATACCAGAGTCACTGTTCCCTCACCCATTTTCTCCTAATCATCTTGTTTCTGTATGGTTATGGATGTATTTGAAAAAAAATGCTTCTCCTGAAATGAAAGTAAGTCAATTTTATAGTATTTCTGTCTCCAGCAGAAAAAAAAAAAGCAGTCATCTAGGAGCACTCCACACTCCTCTCGGGAGAAAAAGATTTTAGAGAGAAGAGCATTAGTCCACATCACACCCAGTGAACAAGGGGCAGAAGTCCAATACTTGATGGTGAAATCATTTACTCTTCCCTGGTCTTGCTGTCACTTATATCAGCAATACCAGTCCTATGAAAAAATGGGAAAAGAAAAAAAAAAAGGGGAGGAGAAACCCTACAGAAAAAGGAAACAAATGTACACACACCAAGGAAACAAGGATCCCACAAAAACATCCACTAAAGCCAACAGGGATTCAGGATGGGTGGTAGGAAGAGCGAGCGATCAGCTACAACACCAAGAAACCAAAAGACACAACTGGGCAGCAGAACATCAGGCTGCAAACTGGAATTTATAGAATCACAGAATCCCAGGATATTTGGGGTGGGAAGGGCCCTCTGGAGATCCCCCAGTGCCCGCCCTGGAGCAGGGGACACAGGGACACCTCCAGGGCTTGGGATGTCCCCAGACAGGGACACTCCACACCCTCCCTGGGCAGCCGGGCCAGGGCTCTGCCCCCTCCGTGCCAACAAGCCCTTCCTCGTGCTGAGGGGCAACTGGGGGGGTTCAGTTTGTGGCCACTGCTCCTGGGGCCGTCCCTGGGCACCACTGCCCAGAGGGTGGCCCCATCCTCTGCCCCCATCCCTGCAGAGACTGGGGGGGGTGAGGGGATCCCTCTCCGTGTTCTCCTCTCCACACTGAACTCTTGAACCCCGGAGCCCCGAACTGGACACAATACTCCAGATGTGAATTCACTGGGGCTGAGCAGAGGGGCAGGATCCCCTCCCTGACCTGCTGCCCACGATTCCTGATGCCCCTCCCGAACAATATCTTTATTCCAAACTAAAAATCTTACTCTATTGGAAGATCAGTAAGAGGCTCCAGTATTTACACATACAACCAACCTGTGTTATCTGCTTTTTCCTTGAAACATCAAACCTGCTGCCAAGCACCTGAATGTTAAGATACTAAATCCCAACAGACAGGATATTTAAGGTCCTTTACACATTTTTTTTTGTTTGTTTTAGAATTGAAGTTAAAAAAATCTTAGTGCTGTGGATGAATTTCTGATATCGTCAAAATTTGGACAGAGCAATATCAATTGTGGCTTCCAGTTTTGTTAGAAACTGCAGTCTCTTTTAGATAAAAATTTGATTCTGTACTTTAATGGGTTGTATTTTTCTGCTAGTGCTGATTATGTCTTCTGGGAGATCCATTTTAGGAGCTGTCTAGCTAACAGCTTCAAAATTATCACTATTGTACCAACTGACAAAGAACAAAATAAAGAGTTTTCCATGAGACTGAGGAAAGAACTACACAATGCTTAGTATTGTCTTTGGGATATTAATCCTCTTGTTTTGGGGATATAAATTAAAGACTGATACAACTAGCCAAGGATTAGGCAATTCTGGGTACAGGAGCTGATCTCTGTAGTTTCTAGCTACTCCTGGTAATAAATATTTAATGTGGGGCATATGACTCCTAATTCTCTCACATGTTAGTAGCTGAAAGATAAAGAAAATTAAAAGTTTCAAGTCATAAAAAGGGTCTTAGTGTTTTCCACTTAACCTTGTCTCAGTAACTTCTAAACTCTTAATGCACATAGGTCTTCCAGGACACTTAGCCCTCTATTTTGGGATTAACATGCCACTTCCAGAAATCTGGGCTCTGAAACCTCTACACAGCTGTCCACGTAGTAGATTAAAAACTGAATCACCCCAACCCCCCACTTTGGAGAGCAAGTCTAAGAAATTAGGTGTTCAAATCCATTCCTGTTGATATCTCCAAGAAGACTGTTTCCACCGTTCTTGTTACCCCTTCTCCTGGCTATGCCTCATCCTGGATTACTAGGTAAGGTGGGCAGAAGTGCTGTTTGCATAGACAAGGAAATACATAAGGTGAAAAAACATGGAGTAGATAAAAGAGATGGTGTTTGTGCAAGATGACCTGATTTAAAAAAAAAACAAAAACAAACAACAAGAAACAGTCAACCAAACAAAAAAACCAACCAAACAAAACCCCAAACCCAACAAACAAAAACCCCACAAAACAACAAATCACTCTGGTCCTTATCACGTTCCTGTCTGAGCACCTCCTGTCATCAGAGACAAAATGATGAAGGAAAAAAATCTCAGCAGTGCAAGTTAAAAAAGAATACTGAGCGGAGAGTAGGATCTCTCCAACCCCCTGACTGAATCGTTAAACATCTAATTCAAGAGAAACAGGCACCAGTAAAATCCTTAGAGGAAAGAAATATGCTTTCATAGGTTTTTCCTTCCCTCAGATTACTTGCTCTGCCCTTGCCTGCTGGGTTTTTGAGGAAGGAGTACACTTGTAAAGGAACACTTGTCCTCTGCCTTAGAGGTTATCACAAAATCTATATTGGAAACCACACCTCAAGCTTCAAGGTATCTATTTTTTCCCTCTTTCCTATCTCCACTAAGGAAATGACATTTCTTTTTCTCTGTGTTTTGCAAACCTTTTCTTTTTCAATGAAATCTAAACTGAAGTTTTTTCCTTGTAGAGACAGCATATTGACTTTTTTTGGTAGCGGTAGTAATACCCCAAAACACAAAAAATCCTTTCAATTTGGAGTCTTGCATCAGTCAAAGAGAGTAAATTCTGCCTGGCTAACACCCTCAAACCTCCATAACTTTCATTCTAAAATTGGCACCTTCTCGGCTGAGATCCTCCTTGAATTGTCATACATATTCTAATTATTATTTCAGGAGCTCCCCGTATCCCTTGGAAATTAGTAAGACAGAGTGGTACATGCTACATCTGAATGGATAACAGCTATGGCAACACTCTGAATTAGCACCTGAGAATAGAATGGGGCTTTGATTGGCACTTATTCATGAAGCAGCCAGACTCTCCCATGATTACTTTATCTAAATATCATTTCCCTTTTCCACAGTGCATCCCCTTCCTGAAATTTTCACTACATGCACTTCTACGAGATAACTTACCACATCCACTGCTACAGCCTGCAGCTTGTCCACACTCACACATCCACCATGAGTTTTAATTGTAGTGGGTATTCTCACATAACTCCGTGCATGGGCAATTTCACCCCTTTTAGATTAATCTGTAAGAGCTATTGCTATAAAAGTTCATGTGCAGAGAACTCCTTGGTGTGATAAGACACACAACAACAGCCTGCCAACTTCTCTATGCTCTTACATCCCTTGATGCTAAGATAAATGTTTGTCTGCCTTGAGTCTCTTTTTTAGAAGATGAGGCAGGAGTAGAGCGTTGTGCAAACACAGAAAAATAGATTTTTGTTACTACTTGGTTTTGTTAATTATATTGTAACATCATGAAATTTGATAACTTACCATAAATGCAAAATAACCAGAATGGGTTGGAAATAGCTGTTTCAAAGTAATTTTACAGGGTTTTGATTTTCGCTGGGGTCTCTAGCAGCTCTGCCTGCCGATGGCTACAGTAAAAGCACATAAGAAGCCCTGGTTTGTAAAGAGTCTGAACCTCAAGGTTCCAATCTTGCAGCACTCCAGCTATTAGTTGGGTACTTCTGATATCTCTCCTCACAAGTAGATAGAAAACACGGTTTATTTTCTCTCTTTGAAAAGCAGGGGTTTAGGGCAAGCATATTGCAAGATATTAATTCTTACTTCTAGATTTGGGCACTAGAGCTGCTTGATAGGAGCAGAAATATTTGTATCAAGGACATGGACTTCCAAAATCCACTTCTAAAGCCTCGTCACAGTATGTAAGATTTTAATATCCCTTTAGACATCCTGCTAATTCACCGTCAGATAATCAAAGTGTGTATTACCTGTTTTCTAGTGTTGCTGTAACACTGGTTAGATACTCCTGGGGATCACAGCCTCTGCAAACCCCAAACACTTAGAAACTCTCTCAGCTGGGCAAGTAGAAAGGTAAATTAAAAATCTCTTACATACTCAGCTGAAAGAATCAACACAAAGTGCTTTCCTCACACAGACAAGACTTCCATAGAGCTCTGCCGTTTGCCAGCAGGGTTTTGGTTGTTTAGAAACACACTATAAAAGCAGGGGAGGCAGAAACACAATAATAATACCCTTGGCTCTAAAAGCTGTGAGTAACAAACATTACCACATTAGTACAGGGGCTGATCCTAGCAGTCTGTGGAAAACTTGGAAAAACTATGGATTTCTGCCAAGAAAGTACTGATAATTAGTATTTAAAAGGAGAGCAGCCCGGATTTTAAGTAGGACAAGTCACAAATACACGGAAGGAAGGAGAACCTGGATAAGGTGGGAAGATGCTGTGGCTTTAATGCAATGCCCAACACTAATGAGTTATTGTTTACAGCTCAAGAGGCAGAAGCACTTAGCAGGAAGTTATGTCAGTCATTCCCCCTGCTAAAATCATTTGTATGTCTAAATGAATAGAGGAAGCCATGTCAAGTCTCTACATCAACAACAGCTCTTCAAAGACATGTTAATTATGGGTTTATATACTTCCTTCCTGTTGCCTTTGGGTAAACTAATCACTTGTTCACAACCATTAAACTTTGCTTTCTCCAAAAGTCTTCCAGCTTTTCTACTACAGATGATATTTAAGGAAAGAAAGCATTAAAGTCATATATGCAAATAAGGCAAGTGAAAATATGTTTGGTAAGTCATGGTGAAAATACAGGCAGGACCTCCTGTGTGTCACAGCTGTGCGAGGTGAATTATGTTGTATTAGAAGATCAGATACTAAAACAACAGAATGGGGTTAACATTGTGAAGTACAAAATCACTCCCAGCAGAAAAGTCTGGGAAAATTATCAGGACAACATTAAGTAATTCCAGTTTTTATCCCGAGACAAAATTTCGTTTTGAAATGTGACTGATGTGGTTTTCTTAGCAAAGTGAAATAAAACCAGTCCAAAACCACAGAATGTATCATTACAGGAAACAAAGATCATAATTTTCAGTTTGGAGGAAGAACCTTTTTTTCCTCCACTTTGGCCAGCAAAACAGTTATTCACGGAGACAACATCACAAATGTGCAGAGAAAGATATTGGAGGTACCCCCGGGTTTGTATTTACTGGAAGTGCCACAAGATACGAATGATTGACACAGGCAATTACTGGAAAAGGAGAAACGATCTCGGGATTAAAAGGGTGGAATGAAACCACACAGGTACCTTGTTTTTCACCCAGACTGCTCATGAGGGACTGATGCCTATGATGCTCATTTTGGGAACTCCAGATGTTGTAAACAAAACCGATGAGAACGAAAATCCACGATAATGTTTGGTCTATTAGCTGAATTGTTTAAATTCTCCTTGAAGAAACAGAATACTGTGACAATATCAGACAGCCAGAGTGCCCTGCCTCAGTTTCCTACTTCAGCAAAAGGCAATTATGTGATTGCTATGTAAGTATATCCAGACACATTCAGGAAGCTTTCAAAGATACTAGAGCCTGAACAGGGATGAGCCTGCAAGGAAACTAATCATTCTATTTCAGTAGCTGGTTTTGAATTGAATGCAATAAACAATGTCCAACCCTGCTGTGTTTACAATGAAAACAGATTTCAAACCACAACTCTGGGATAAGTAACAGGGGGAAAAAGCAGAACTTCATACAGGCTTGGGCCCTGAACTGGGATTGTCCCAGTTTGACAACATAGACAGAGAGGTCTGAAGTGCAGCCTGAGAGGCAATTCCAGATGGAGCTGCAAAGTTACTGCTCACTTAGGGTGGAGCCACTATTGGAGATGTTGGGGCAGATTGAAGCTCTCAGCAAAATCAACACAAGTTTAAAGCAGATCTTTACAAACCAGTGAACAGCAAACCTGGGCTTCTACACTTTGAGTTTCCAGAAATCTGCAATTAGAGACTTCCCTTGTGTGACTTTGTCTGTGCTGCTCTTTGAACCTGAGCAAAACCTATGGCAGTAAAACATGACAAAATGTCACTTTTTACCAAAACACTGGGTTAAGAGGAACTTTCATCTATTTGCTTTAAAATGAGACCACCTTGTCCAAGAGCACTGGGAAAAGACATATGCTCACGACACAATGACCAAATCTACTCTGATGTCTTGTCATATATCTGTCTTTATTGCCAAATCTCTATATTCTGCCTAATCCCCTGACCATTTTTACTAACTTTGATTATTTTATTCATTTATTTTTTTAAAAAACCTTGAACTGAGCAAAAAAATTTCACTTTTCCTGAACAGCAGGTACACATGCTCATATATTTGAAAGGAGGAGAAAATACCTGACTGCATCAGTAAGTACAACATACAAATATTCTCTTCCTATATTCAAAGGAATTCTGCGTGACTATTGAGTTCATATCAAGAGAACTCAAAAACTGCTGAAAAGACACTGGTACTGAATGAGAAGACAAACTGCTAAGTGAAAAATCACCCTTCAGTGCCCTGTGCCATGACAAAAAGTCTAAATTGTAAGACAGAAACAGTATGCAGTCTCTTACTACATCACAAGCCAAAAATGAGTTAAATAAAGGCAATTCAGACAACATTAATTTCTGTTGTTTTGTCTTCTATAATGTTTCTCTGACTGTGCAAACTTTTTTTTCATGTAATGTGTTTATTTTTAAGCACAGAAATCAGAGCAGCTGAGCAGAAGACATGCATCATCTCAGATTTTATGAAAAGCTACAAAAGTTGAAGGAAACTGACTAACAGGAAACACAAAATTTTCTTTCAGGGACAGAACAAATTAAAAGTTTCCACAGTTCCCAAACGTAAACCATGACACTTAGTTATTTCTGTAAGCCTTCACTTCAGACTAATATTTAGAAATCATTAAAATGATCTCTAAAATTTACCATTATTGCATGGCTCACTGGGAATGAAGCACTCAAATGAGAACACATTTCTGAAGGGAAGCAAATTGAAGTGGAGATCAGAAACAGCCCAGTGCTCAATGAATTTTAACATTCTTCAAGGTGGCATCATCTAACTAATTAAACTGATTACATTTGAGAACTTGAAAGGCCTAGAGATAAACTCCTAATCTTGAGTAGTCTTAAAAACCTTGATTATTAATCTGCTAATTGTGTGAAGGCATTTGCTATTAACTTCAGCAGTTCAGGGGGAGAAAATAAAGCAACCTTTGTCTACTGCTCAAAGCCTTTTCAAATAATAAAGTGAATTTTTAAACTCTTGATTCCCTCTGCAGCCACTGATAGCAAGTAATTGCATTTTTTATCAGAAAGCAAATTTAAAGTTAACAGAAAGATAGTTTAAACCACTCTCAGACTTCCAAATACCAGTTTTTCTAGTTCCCATTCCAATGGGAAATACTATCCATCATGAGAACCTCTGTAGGAAGGAATCAATCCCCAGTGTGGCCATGCTCCTCTTTACTGTAAAAGAGAAATTTCTATGTTTTATGTCCTTAACCATCTTTAAGACCAAGACTAAAGATGCACTATTATCACCATGCACTAAGCAAGCAGAATTATCCAAGTTATATAAAACTGGCAGTGAACAGGAGGAAGAGGCAGGAAGGTACCAAGATCATTATGTGTTCCTTACAACTGAACTATTCTATTAAGATCTATTTCATTCTACTCAAATCTCAGAAGCAGCTTGAACCCAGGTCTCCCATCTACTACTCTTTGAAAGGGTTTTTACCTTATTGCACAGTTTCTCTGAAGGTTTCAAAGGCAGAAATTTAATTCACATAGACCTGGCACATCTCCCTGCTCATAAGGAGAATTCTCTCTGGGTTTCCCTGAAGCAAATACAAGTTGGGGAAAAGACAGTTTTGATTTCCCTTTTTGTTTCAGAGAACACTACGGCAAGATGTGTCCCCTCTTCCTCAACATGAGAGTTATCTCAACTTTCCCACCCTTTCTTGTCCCCCAGGGCTTAACTGCCAATAAACCTATACATGTGTGTATATAAGCTATATATTCCTTCTAGGTATAGCCTTTCTTCCTGAAGATGAAAGAAGGATAGAGGAAATTAGACAGATTTTTATGATTATACAGAATAAGGTTACCTCTCCCAGGAAAGTTCCTAAGTGAAAAGGAAACATGAGCAGAATTGGTTCCATGTCTTGTGCAATGTCCCTTGCCCACACAAACATCTAGACTTGCTTTCCTTCCTAGCCATAAATAGCACCTTTCTTTGATATGGTTGGCCAGGGACCCCCACACCTCTATGAGTTCCAAGAGCTTTTTTGTCTACTTTCCTAAACAAAAAGATGTATACAGTTTGATTAAATTAATTTTTAAATGTCCATCAGTCCACTGAGTAGAATATTAGGAAATTCCAAACAGTTACCTCCTCAGGAGTTTCATGAAAATAGCTAGCTCTAGATAATGTATTTCATGTCTTGTCCTATCCTCATGTGAAAATATGCAGCCCAATTATCCATCATCAGTTATCAGCCAGCCCATCCTATAAATAAGCTAAATACCAGTAACAGTTTAAAATCTGATTCTGCAATCAAAATACATAATTAGAAAAGTTTTTACTGAAGTACTTAAATATTTTAAGAACCCTTTCTGATGAGCCAAATGTGACTTACAGTGGAGTCACAGAAGAATACACACTATGGGCTGGTTGAAAATAAGGGAGGAAAGTTAGATAATTTATTCACACTTTTTGCTCACAAAACGACATCTGAAATGACACAGTTATTTAAATGGAAGGGGATATGCTATTGATATCTGAAGTTCTTGTACTGAACTCCAAGCAAGCTTAAAACAAAGACTGTGTCTAGTTAGCACCTTGTCAGTGGCCTGTGAGGTGTCAGTTAAGGGTTGTACAGGAGTTCTTAACATCCATTCTTCATTTTCATTAAAATGACCAGAAGCATATTTTCTTAACCTGCCAGTCTTCTCAGGGATAAATCAAAAGGCAACTTCTGACATCAAGCCTTGGAACTGTCTCTGATGGAGAACAGTGGCTGCCACATGATTTAAATTTTAAAAATTAGTTGCCTCATTAAGAACTAGTGCATGTTCAGCAGGAAGACAATCCTACACAGTGAGAAGTGATATGGGCCAGATGATTAAGCTGAAGAGCCAGCAGAATAAATGTGTTCCTTTTTAGCAGGTGGAATTCCTGAGCTAAAGTTCCCGAGTTAATTGTTGTTTTTGCTTTTTAATCCCAGTTTTCAGTGGGGAATTACTACATAATAGGGCAGGTGAGGCTTCAGTGAGTAGGTAAGAGAATTAAGCAGTATCACCATCTCTAAAACAGCTGAGTGTGCAGGGATAGAGATGGAAATCGAGGATCTCACAAATGGAAACAGAGGTAAAACATCTTTTACCATCTTTTCTGTAGTTACCCAACACAGTAGGACGCAGATCAAAACTACGAAAAACATGGAGACGAACTTTGGACAAGGGCCTGGAGGGACAGAACACAGGGAATGGCTTCACACTGACAGAGGGCAGGGACAGATGTGATATTGGGAAGGAATTCCTGGCTGTGAGGGTGGGGAGGGCCTGGCGCAGGGGGCCCAGAGAAGCTGTGGCTGCCCCATCCCTGGAAGTGTCCAAGGCCAGGTTGGAGCAACCTGTGATAGTGGAATGTGTCCCTGACCATGGCAGGAGGTGGGACTGGATGATCCTCCAACCCAAATCATCCTGTGATTCTATATACTCATCAACCTTTCATCAATTACTTTAGCAGCTCAATCTGTGGTATCGGTGGGGTTTGGCAACACAATTATTATGGAAGAAAAAAAACCAAACAACTAATAAATGCCAGTGTCCTGGTTTGGACCCTAGGAGGTGCTAACAGTGACGAGAGACGACAGAGAAACAACAGCAAACAGTTTATTTATCTGGGGGCTCTATGAACTATGGAACCCCACTAAAGCACAAACTGATTACAAACAACCAACCTGACAATATTATGCAAGAAAGGAAAAAAGCAAATTGCTCCTCCAAGCTGGCTGATGGACTAAGGAGCAAGGGAAAAAGGAAAGGCTGCCCTGTGGATCGTCCTGCTCCCAGTATAGGAGCCTCTGAAAAAGGACAGTGAAATGGAATCCCGGGGGAAACCCAAGGGGAGAGATACCACAACATCTGTGTGGTTCCTCTGCCGGCGCTGTCTGAGCTCCAATGAGGCCGCGATGACACCGCGTGGCGTAGGGACCAAGGACGGAGCAGCCGTGCTTCTCTCTGCAACAACAGAAGCTGAAAGAGGGGCAGGACTTCTGTCCATGGCCTTTTATAAGGTGTCCGTTCTCGCGTTTTCTCGTGGTCTTTCTTCTTCTTCTTCCTGGGTGTGCTGCCTTTTCATTGGATGGCAGCATTGGTCACCGCCCCCTTGATGAGATTTGAGCCCGCGGCCAATATGGCGTTTCCCGCTAAAATGCCGCGTGCGTCAGCACCCCCCGAGGCCCGGGGATGCTGTCGGGGCACTCGCTGCCTGCAGGGACCCCAGGGAGGGGTCCCAGGGCCAGCAGTGCCACCCACGGGGGGCACCCGCCACCATGGGTTCACGATGTGCCACGGCATTGGCCCGGGGGCCGGTCTTGCCCTGCACACCAGCTGCTGCTGGCACAGCTGCCAGGGCTGATTCCTCCCGCCGAGGGGCCACCAACCCTAACCCGGCCTGGCCCCACGCACCAGCCGCAGCCGCAGCGGGGCAGGGGCCTTGTATCCCGCAGCCGCCGGCACGGCCACGAAGTTTAAAAGGCAACTCCTTTCCCCCCCAGCCTAAAGGACAAAACCGCTTTCCTAAAACCACTACAACCAGAAAGCCAAAAACCAAACAAAAAGCCTGTTATTCAGAAAAATAAAATTAAAAAAGAGTAAAAAAAAAGGTACGCCAAAGAACACTCCAGCAAATGTGAGTGCAGAGGACAGAGGGTCTGTGTTTATCTACTTAGTCTGTTTCCTGAATCGGCCCTGAACTAGATGCTCCAACAGCTGGGGAAAAAAATGCTGAAAATTTACATTAAAAGTGAAAGTAATAGATCCAGCTTCACTATTGCTGTACCCTTTCTAAGGTAAATTGTTTTTTAAGCAGTTTATAAAAAGGATGTAGGAAGCCAGAGCTCATAATACAGCAACAGAGAGCCCAGAATATCTTGGAACAATTTTAACCTTTCAAAAACTCTGGCCTTTGAAAGAATGAAATTCACACAGAAACCAAATATACATAAATAAAACCACCTACAAATATATGTTTGTAGACTTTATAGATATCATTAGACCACAGACTCGTGTTCAAAATCCCCCATTTTCCCTATGTTAGACATAATGTATTGGTAAGTAATACTGTGATCTCTGTTATGTCTTCATGTCTGTTATTATACATTCTTTATATGTAAGTGCACAGTACATTCTAATAAATATTTGGCCAGTGTGTTCTCCACATCTATGTAGTTTGAGTGTATTAAACCACACAGGACATTACATTTCACTTACACACATATTAGCCCTATGTCTGTGCTCCAGAAGATGCCAAATACTAGTTCCCTGGAGTTCAAAAAACCATTTGGTGAAATGCAGGAATCCACACAAATGCTAATACAAATTTGGGATTTTAAAAAAGAACCTGCTACACCCATTGTTTTATGGCTATTTTGCTGTTTTCAATTAAAACCCCCGCACCTGATAAAAAAAAAAGTTTTAACTTATAGCTGTTGGAGTTAGATACTAGATAAAATATTATTTTCACATATATTATGAAACATTATCACCACTTTTGGTTTATTATGGAATTTTAGTGGCTATGGAGCAATAAAAGGTGCAAGAGATTATTTCTCTAATACATTACATCAAGCATCGAAAGCAACAAATGTTTCCTGACATGTGAAGGACCTCCCAACATGTCACTGAGCTCAACAAGACCATTAATAGTATAAAAAGCATGCTCAGGATTTGGTTCAAAGTGAGAACTCATTCTATAGTGTTTAAACAGACCTGTTTCATCAGCCATATTCCATGGGCATTTGAATTGTGTACAGTTTACTTGCTGCCATAACCAGTGATAGGATCAAGAGGACAAGGAACAGAAGAAATGCTATCCAAAGATTTAAAAAAACAAACAAACAAAAAGCCTCACATGAAATTTGACAGTTTTTTTACAGGAATGTCTGTTGGAGTCATAAAAGAGAAGGCACAGAAGAAAAAGATGATAAAAGAAATATTCCCAATGAGAGATGGAGAATGTTATGCAGAACCTGGTTGAAGTAACACCTATTCTAAAGAAGTACCTTTTAAAAAGACAGAGTTGTTGATAAAATACAATTGAACCTTAAGATTCTCTCACTGCCCTGAAAGGAGGCTCAAAATGATCTAAAGAAGCATGGGTGAGCACCTGACACTTCCCCTGAGTATTTTATCACACTTGTCTTTTACTGTACTCACAACCACCTTCTGCACCAATTCCTTTATGCTTTCACTTGGAGAAGGAACACTACTGTTCTCCATCCTCCTCCCCTCACCAGTCTTTTCTTTGCTAAACAAAAAACAAATAAATAAAGCTGAAAATAAAAGCAAGCTGAAGATTAGAATGACACTCTACTGTATCACTGTCTTGAACATTCCTTCAAAACGACTTACAAGGAAATATTTTATTATGGTAACACGTTTTGACATTATCCCCCACAGAAACGTAGATGACAATAGCATTTATAAGCACGTCTGTGCTGCCCTTTTACTTTTTTTCTTCATCAACTCTCAGGCTTATGCCATAATTGCACTGGACACCTGGAGGCACAGCCATATGTCATGGATATGTCTCTCCCAGAGTCATCAGCAGCCCTCAGTTCTGCCTCGCACGTTCCACCTATCACAGGTGTGCCAACATCCATGACAACGGACATCCTGCCCGTGTCTCCCAGCTTAATTAGAAGTGTCACTTTCCTGGACTCAGGCGCCGTGCAGTGAAATTGTAATGAGTCTAATGCATGTCTGAAACCATCAACTTTACAACAGACCTAGGAATACATCATTATCGTAACAGGTCAACTACATCCCTGTTCTCCGTATGATTTAATTGAAGCTCCTACTTTTTATGCAACATGCTGGAGGACTTGTATTCACCAGCTCCGTGTTAGCAGGGCTTCCTGTCAGCATCATTAGCAAGGAAAAGCTAGGTGAATGTGGACTTCGTGTGGATAATGAGCACCCTGAAAAGAGTAACTCCAGCAAAGGGACGTGTTGCTTCTGAAACATGTCACTGAACGGCCCTTTTAGAATTTCCATTAGCAATCTTGCTGGTGGTGCAAAGCTGGGGAACTGCTGTCAATACTGAGGCACGTTGGTGCAGCAGGGGAATAACTGGATGGGCTCAGTGCAGTAACGCAGATGGGACAGTGTGTTGCAAGAACAACATGCCCCCTTCTCAATATGGAGGGATTAGTATGCCCCTCTGAGCTGTAGGCTCCAAGAGCTAATCAATCACGCTGATCAATCACGCTGGGTTTACTCCATGAAAAAGGCAAGAGGCATGTTAAGGAGGTATTAGATGAAATACTTTCTGCTAGAGGTGCAAAAACCTGAGTGTGATTCTGGAAGATCTCAGTCAATTCTCACCTGGATCATTATACACAATCATGGTCACTGGTAAAAAGTGAAATTAAGCACACACCACAGAGGAGTAGAGATGTCACCACAAACATGGAATTCACAATAAGTGTCCAGATAAAGCAACAACATATTCTGATTAATTTCAACCACTGTTCTTTCCTGATGTTTTCATTACATGTTTATATCACAGAATCACAGAATATTCTGAGTTGGAAGGGACCCATTATCAGTACTGACATGGCTACTCCTGTATGTAAATTTTTCATAGCTAGCAGTCTGTAAACTGGAAAAGATTTTTGCGTATTTCTTCAATGACTACTAATATCTGACTTAGGAACTGCTACATTATCGGTTAGTACACATTTTAACTGAATCAAGGGAAGACAGGAACATATTTCACTTATGTCAGACAGAGGAAATGGTACATAATTTATGTGAGACACCCTGGCAAAAGGAGGTTTATCAGAGCACCATTTACTTCAGAGTTGGAAAGGTCTGATATGGAACCAAAACCCCTAAACTTGCATTTACTGTGCATCAAAAATTATGGTCCAATGCTTTAGACAACACAGCCTGTCACTTGGAGTTACATGAGCAAAAACCTTCAAAACTTTAACTCAGTCAAAAAACTAAAACAGACAAAAACAAAGAAAATGGAAAAAATAGTCTTAATCAGGCAACTGGTCACCATATAATAAGGAATAGACCCAGTGCAGATATTACAGTCCTACATCACAGAGAACATGGAGTTACCCTGCTCAAGGTGTCTACAACTAACCCATATCATATTCAGCTAATGAAATATATATGCCCAATCTTCTCTAAACCAGTTGGTTCTGATCAAGGGCACACATTTACCTTTTTTTTTTGGCTCATAAATAATCCATCTGGGTATGGACAGCAGTCCTAATTGGTACCTCTACAGCTGCAAAGGAGTAGAGAAAAAGGCCCGTGTGCTGCTTAAAATTCTAAGCATGGCTTACATAAACCTTTCAATCTAAGGACTGATGACAAAGCAACTCGAATCAAGGCATTTTGTGCTTTTCCTAAAAATTCTAGCTCCCCAGAGGAATTTCACTCTGTCCAAATGAAATGGCAGAACGCACAGAATCGACCTTTAAAAGACCTTCTTAAATCTCACCCAAGGCCATCACTGAATGCCGTGGTCAGAGTTGTTGCCATGAGCTTCCTCCAGAGGCACACCAAACCCCCTAAAACAGACACAGCTGCCCTGCCAAACCCATTGCCATGACCTGGAATACTGCACATAACCTACAAAACAATGCTTAGAGGGTTTACACTTTAAAAACAATTTCTTTAGATTACACATCTGTTACTCAGTCCTAAAATAACGTTTCAGCTTCAGACATGACTAATACGAGTAACTAAAATTCACTTAGTGATTTCCATCATGAAAAAAACAACCCACCAAGAAATCCCACACATTTAAAAGTGGAAAATTTTACTGAATATTTACTTTATTCACTTCACTTACTCCTACACGTGACTAAAGAACTGTGTGAGAAGCACAGGCAGATGACTGTATTCCTCATATTGTTTGACATCTCAAACCCCAGGTGACCAAGACTATCAGTTTACTGAAAGGGCAAGAGCAAGACAATGAGTTCAGAATGGCACAAATCACAACTCCATTCTGAAGAACTAAATAATTCAAAACAGCATGTATGAGATTAAGCTTTTTTTTTTTTTCTAAATGAAGAAAGCAATCTGCATTAACTGTAAAGTTTAATTTCTTCATCATAAGCATGGCTGTAAACAGGAAAAAATTACTAGTAACTAATTGGACAATTAAAAGAAACCAGAAAAAGGTGTTTTACACAGAAATAGATGGTTCCATTAAGATATTTTATATTGTGGTATGGTTTTCAAGTACACACTACCTTGCAGGACACTCTAGGAATTAACAGTAGGCACTCAGCTGCTGAACATGACGAGCATCTCTGATTTCACACAGAAAAAACAGACTGGTGATCTTTTTTATGACAGTCCCTCCTGTCTGCTGATTCATGACTTATAAGCACTTGGCAAAGGGCAGCTTTCAAATCTCCTCCCAGGATGATATTCCAGCTCCTTCTGTCCCAGTAAACACCCTTCACATTTCATTACCGAGCTGAGGAAGTGTGTGTTTATGTGATGAGAAGGGACCAGGGAAAAAAAGGAAGAAAAGGGACAAGAAAGCAGAAAGTACAGAGCACAAAATGCTGGCAGTGGTCTGTGCCTTCTGGCACAGCCCTAGGCTAAGAGTAACACTGGGATGCTTTTTGCAGATGACATAGCCCTGCATGAGGCTGTTTCTGTACATCCCACACCAGGGACCCGCAGTTTGCCTTTGGCACAAGTGCTGAGCACCATCACCCACTGCTGGGTTGATGCAACACAGAGGGATAAAAGTGTCCACCCTCTTTGCCCTGCACTCACAGCAAATGCTAGGCTATGACAAATCTAAGTCTTCCATCTCAACTGGTGCAATTCACAGTCTTACCTACTCTTGTGCGCACATGTCTGCACACACAACGTGGTATTTTTTAAAAAAACCCCACAACTCAAGAAATCTGACTGCCTCAAGGCTTCCCATGGCACATCAGCTGTCTAAGTAAAGTGTGCTCCATACAGACTGTCTGCAGGTGTGACCACCCTACAGCAGCAGGATCTTCTATACCCTTGGCTAATTAACAGGGAAGTTGCACATAAGTCAAAGAGCAAACTGAACATAGTAAATTATTTGTCCAAGTGTTCCTATATGACACTGTAGTAGTTACAGGTAGTTAAGAGACAGAAAATGGTATTTATACTTCCCAGTTTATTTTCCTGTTTTCATCATAAAATTTGATTTAAGTATATCAAAAACTGTTTTAGAGCAGGTTTGACTGTTCTAGAGCCGGTTTGTGCTGCCTGGAGTTTCTCAGGTAAATCCAATGGCAAGAGAACCCACTCTAGCCCTGAAAACAGCAAGGAAACAGAACTGCGGGTTGTGTTCTTGTGGTGCAGCCAGCACTAACCTGGTATAGTGACTGAAAATTCCTGCCATCTGTAGTTTTAACTTCTTTTTATCCCCCTCGAGCCTCCACATGTCAACAGCAGCAGCTTGAGTCAGTCTAGTTCAAAGCCACTCCTAATTCTCCCCTGAGAAGAATCTGGGGATTTCACAAGGCAGCAGAGTAAGCAGGAGGAAGGGGGGCAAACTTGTACCAGGAGAACTACAAGATTATAGTCTTGAAAAATAGACCCCAAGTTACCAAAAAGACCTGTGAAACTAGTCCCTTAACAGACCACAGGGACACACAAGGATGGCTTGTTCACATCTACTGCTCTGGGTAATGAGCTATTCAAAAGGTTTACTAGTCATGAAGTAGGTCCCTGTCATGATAAATGCTTCAGGAACACAAAACAAAAAGTATTCCCGGATGCAAACAACTGGAGTCCCAGGATAAGCTTCTTATGCGGGGAAAGGACATTTGCATCAATCACCCAGGTTTGAATACTTCTGTTCGAATCTGGAATGCCCCAAAAAGACAACTAGCATTTCATTAGAGCTGATCCATGTAAGAATTCATGTTTATAACCACTCACACATGCCAACTTATTCTTCCCAAAACTTATAAAAGCTGCCCAACCTTGAGCCCCACGTTCTGCTGTTAACAAACATGTGGAAGGTATTGACAGCACCACAAGGGAGTACTACAGGGCGTCTTATGTACAGACCCATCAGATTTATTTATAGGCTCATTTCCTAACAGATTTATTTATAGACTCATTAGGTGGTGTCAAGTTTTTCTCTCAACAGATATAGTTTTACCCTCAAGTATATGTTTGCAACACACAGTTACAATTTTTTTTAAAAAACAAAAAAAAAAAGCACCAGCGCACATATTTCAAGGACTTCATTAGCTTAGAAAGCATTTGAGCTACTCTCTAAATGCCTAAAATGATTCTGCTATTGTCTATACCATTAAGTTCTCTTTTCCCTTTGACTTCCCTACCCTAGTCTATCATTTTGATGATTCTGCTATCCTGAGGTTTTTCTGCCAGAATCGTCCTCGGCTGAAACTGTGCCAGAGATGATTTAAATCCTCTTGTGGCAACACTAGTGAAAGAAAACACATCATTCCCGTTGCAGATTCTCACATCACTGCTGAAATCAGGAGACTGTCAAGTCAAACCAGCCACTGCTGTGAAGTGCAGCTAAAAATTCATCTTCCATCAAAAAAAAAAAA